>VIIQ02000040.1:92500-180722 GCA_007449985.2 Desmodesmus armatus
TAAAACGATCCAATCCATCCATCCAGCAACAGAAGGTTTCTGCACGATGCTGAAGGGCAGCAACGAGCTGCTGCTGCAGTGTCCGACCGTGCCACCTGTCCTGCAGAATTATCTCTTTGACGCAAGCCGTAGCCAGAAAAGACTCAAAAGTCATGCTAATAACCCTTATAAACCAGTGGAGACGCAAACGAGGGACACTACGGGCACCAGTGCTGTGTTCAATGACTGGATCGACCCAATAGAGGCACCTGAAACACTATTGTTGCGCCTGTCATCAAAAACTCGAAAGAACGCAGTCGTGTTGGCTGAGCAGGGAAGAATGCAAAGGTGCGAGTGGGGCGATGCCTCAACTACACTGCCATGGTGGCAGTGCCTTGTCTCTGCAAAAACCCCTGTCCATGATGCCCATGGAGGGGGAGCGTGAGGGGGTGTACCCCCTCACAGAAGTAACAATGTCAATAGTAGCAACTGCATCGGCATCAAAGCAACGCCCAGAGGGAGGGGGGACCCCCCCTCCCCCCCTGCAAGGGGATCCCTCAGGGGAGCAAACACCTCTGCTCAGGGCATTGCCTCCAACCACTTCGACGGGGTCACCGTGGACGGGCACGGTAGCGCCGATTTGAAATGTGCATAGTGCCGTCTATGTTGAATCGACTTTCCTCGGAGAAGGATTCCGCAGGATCCTTCGGAGTGACTGGGGGGCCCAAAAAAAAGAGCAAAAGAGTAACACCGTTGCAACCGTGCTCAACGGCCACCTGTCTGTCGCCAACGCAAGCTGAAAGCCAGAACAGGGGTGCGCAAAAAAGCCAAATAAAAGTATGGAACGCAAACGAGGGAGGCTACGGGCACAGGGTGGTGAGGGCTGCAGTTCCAGGTTCGACCCACCGAGGGACGCTGCGACAGTCCGGATGTGGCACAATTGCCCTGACCTCGATATCACACGTCATGCCTGTGACTTCGCTGAACTCAGGCTGTAGCAAGGCAGACGCCGGCCAAAGGTTTCAAAACGTAACCAAGCAACGAATTTCAACAGGTGGTCCCTCATACTTCACAATCAACGGTGCTAACTGATGCCAAGGAAGATTGCATACGTGGGGCATTGCTGCATCTTGAACATGTGTCTAATCAACTCCAGCTGGGGCCATGCATCGACCCCATGATTGGGGGGGGGAGTGTGAGGGGGGTCCCCCCCCTCCACAAAAGAGGCACTGCCACGGCTAGTCGCTGCGTCGGCATTGAAAGCAACGCCAGGGGGAGGCCCCGTGCGTTGACTTCTTGAGGGGGGAGTGTGAGGGGGGGTCTCCCCCCTCCACAAAAGAGGCAGTGCCACGGCTTGCAGCTGCGTCGGCATCGAAGCAATGCCAGACGGAGGGGGACCTAAGTCCTTTCTGGCTTGTTACACCTCGTCCACGCAGCACACAAGGGCGGCATTCACACAGCCAGCACTCAGAGTCCTGTCCTAGTGACTGTGTGCTGACTGCAGCAGCAGACGATCACTGCTACCCTGGCCCTAGACACAACAGCACTGCAGGAGCAACAAATGTACGGTACACAAGACCAACCACCACAGCACTGCACCCCAGGACCAAATCCGCAGCAACCACACCACAACAGGGAAGGCACCCACCAAAGAAAGGGGGGCACCCCCCCTGCCTGGCGGGCCTGCCAGCTGACGCATCACTAGAGGAGCATTCGAAACCCCCACCGCGGCCTGTTCGACGGGTGTAGCGCAGGAGCGCCGTTTATAATAATACAAAGTGCATGCCAGGCGACTTGCACAGTGTTAGTTGACGATGCCTTGTTATAACAGCTGTTACAACAACTGCCACTTCTGAACGAGGCACCAGATGCCCCGGGTGAGCATTGATCTGTCATCAGAGCATGCATGTTCCCGTTTTAGCCCTCATTTATTTCGTGTTCGGGAGACTGCACGTACAACGCGTTTTCAGAAATCCATGCCTGTTGCACGCATTGCTTTTCGGGCACATCGTGACGGAGAATTTGCAAAAAGCATTTCCATCAGTTTATGCAGAACCACTGGCGTGCACTTGTTACAGCAACTGCCACGAATTTCGACAGCCCTGTGCCCGCATCTGGGGCACGACAGGCTGCAACAGCAGCATTGTCAAGCGTTTGGTGCATGCGTTGTTGGCAGAGTGCTGCTGCACACTGCGATCAATTGTCTGCTGCTGTCCTCGGTGCATCATCTACTATTCTGACACGATAAATTGTAGTCCTATTGGTCTTGATCTCGAGTCCTGAGCTCCAGGCGGATACGGGCATCACAGCAAAATCGCTACGGATTTGCTTTTTTTGATCATGTTCAGATTGTACTGGCAACCGTAACCATCGAAAGCAAAACACACAAGGTTGACCTCAGTGCAAACATTCCATGCTGCCTCAACCTTGCTGTGCTCTGCGCATCATCCTCCACTGCAGTGGTCCCACCTGGGTTCCAGTCAAGTGGCACGCATCTGCTGAAGTGCGAGGATGGACAATACAGAGGAGAGTGGCTGCCTGCTGCTGCCGCACGGCAGTGCGAGGAGTGCGGCAGAGGCATCTTCTCAAGGCCTGATGCCACCATTATGTTACATGGCCCTTTCGGTAGCTATGAGGTTGAAGTGTGCACCAGCATTGCCTCTTGCTGTAAGTCCTGCCGCTGCCGTCGCTGCTCCTGTACTGGCATGGATGTGTGCTGCCTGAGCACTTGGCCATGTTACGGTGATGCCATGATTGAAAAAGCTTTGCCATGTGGATTTTGGTTGCCGCAAGCAAGCCTGGGCAAGGAATCTTCTGGCAAGTGCAAGAACATCGCAATGCATGGCACTGGCTAGGTACATCACCCACCCACCGTACAGCTGTTTAGACGTAGCATCCCAAGATGGTTTATGGCTCACAAGATGATTTATGGCTCATACATTGTCTCCTCACCTTCACCACCTTCACATGTCCGTCTTGTTGCACAGACATCAAGCAAGGCCATGGCGCATACTTCAGTTCAAGTTTGAAGCAGTATTGGGCCAAACCTTGTGGCCGCAGCAGCTATGGCGCTCCCAATGACACCTACCTCTTCGACGCTCAGTCCTGCCGCAACTGCCTGCAAGGCATGCAAGCAGACGTCAGCTTTCCCCTGAGTGCTGCTTACTTCCAGAACGACGGCTTCACCAGCCCCCTAGCATGGTGAGTTGGCCAGCAGCAAGTGTGATTGCTGGTGCATTTGCAGCCTGCTGTGCTTGGTGCAACCTCAGTTGACATGCAGACGTATGCACATGTCAGTTTGCATATGCTACTGGTGATACATGCTAGTCTCTGCGATAATGCATTTTTTTATGGAAGTAGAGACCGTGGGCAACATCACCTCGTTGAGCGGATATGCAGCCAGTGGTGGCTGTTGGTGGTGGAGATGGCTGCAAGCCTGACATTATGCTTTGTGCCCAACTGACGGAAACTTTGTGTGCTGCAAACGCAGTGTGACAAAGGCTGGCCATGGCTATGATGGGCGTGTGGCAAACAGGCAAGTCGAATTGTGCACTGCGTCTGAGACTCTGTCAAGTTCGCATGTTTACAGTCACGTGGGTGCCAAGACTAGGAACGCTTTCTCTGGGCTTTGCAACCACGCTGAAAGCCTTTGTCATGAAAAAGCCCCCATGAGCAGATCTGCTCGCTGGCTAGTGCCGGGGAAGAGGGTTAACCCCCTGCAATATTGGTATTGGAAACGATTCTGCACCTTTGTTATCACCCTACGCTACGAGTGCGACCAGCACAGCCGTTGTGCCGGACGGCATTTTGGAAGCCTTCCATAGTGCTGCTTGCAATTGAAGCAGACTGCACCATGACATCAAAATGTCCTGCCCCATACACCTTCAGGTGTCAGATTGGAAGCTACAACCCTGCTGGCACGCATGAACGCTGCAAGCCTTGCCCAGAGGGCACCAGCACTTTCAATGATCCCGAGCGCCAGGCATCCTTCGGCGATTGCAGGCCAAAGGAAGGGTGGGGCATCTACAGTGGGGTTATACAGCCTTGCCCTGTAGGTGAGCCTAGCAATGGAGCCTAGGCAGGAAAGTTTATCTGTGCTCTTCTGTTGCCGCGCTTCAGCCAACGCTTGAAGTTGAGAAGATAGTGCCTTGTAGATGAATTTGCAGTTTGCGACACTCAGGCCACCAGCACTCGCACCAATGGAGCATGCACATGGGTCCATGTGTGTGCAATTCCTGTCAGCTGACCTGCAGGTACTGTAGTTGGCTCAGCTCAAAAGCTGAGCAACCCACAAGGACGCCAGAGGCTCACGGGGACTCTGCCGCTACAACTCATGTCATTGCGCCTGCGCAGGCTCCTACAACGACCATCTGCGTCTATCTGAGGAAGACCAGCATTGCACAGTCTGCCCCAGCCACACTTCCACCAGCATGTCGGGTGCCAGCAAGGCGGAGCACTGCGACCAGTGTGCTGCAGGTGAGCAGCAGCCAGTGGTGCGACGTGCAGTCTTTGTCATCACTTTGTAGGGCACACAACTTGCATTGCAACCGTCATGGCAATCTGGAACCACTATGTAAGGCTGTTTTTGCTTCCACAACCCGGACTGTGTAGGCTTGGGGGTCATCATGCAGTATGCAAACTGCCAGCGTGGTGTCAGAAGTGTGTTGTTGTGGATTGTGTCTGTTGCCTGCAGGCTGGGGTCGTGCGGACGAGACAGTGGATGCCTGCATGACTCAGTGCGGGTACGCACCATGGGTATACCCAGAGCCAACCTACGGGCCCACTGGACGCGCCACTAACCCTGCTTCAGCCAAGTGCATGTCTTGCCCCCACCCCACCAATGGGTACCTCCTTGAGGTTCCCACATCCGTCAGCAACACTGGCTACATCAGTTTCAAGCCCCAAGTGGTAGCTCGCCCCGAAGCCCAAAGCGTGTACGACTGCTTGCTTGAGTTTGCTCCTGTTGGCGACACCGCCTGGTACCTGGGGAATGTTGACTCCATCTTGGAGCGCATATCGGATAACAAGACGCTGGAGGAGTGTGTGGAGGAGTGTCAGGATCGTAAGGCTGACGACTGCCAGTACATGCAGTGGGTAGCGCTGTCTGATGCATCCGGAGGTGGGACATGCCATATCAAGCTGCGGTCCACCAACCCTGAGAGCGCTGCAACCTCCGGGTGAGAGCAAGCCGCTTTCATAGGGATGATCTGGCAGGCCAAGCTTGAGTACATCAATGCGCTTCATCCAAGACCAGCTCAGTGCAAGATGCGCAGCTAAAATCACTTGCTAACGCAGACACAAGCAGACAGTGTGTTCTGAACTACTCAAGCACGCTGCGCAGTGGCAACTTGGCAACGCCTCTGTATAGCTACGCGAGCTCATCCCCCACCATGGGTCTTGGGCTAGCCCCTTCACACAATGCGCCATATCGTGTCGCTTTTGCAGATGCGGACTCCTTTTACAAAACGTGTTTTGAGGATGGTTGGCTCGTGGCACATCGACACGGCCAAGCACAGGCTAAGAATGCCACATGCCAGCCTGCACATGCTTGTTGTCAAGGCGTGTCTGCTGTGTGCTGCTGCCTCGTCCTGACTTGCATTCGCAGGGGCAAGCTGCTTGCGTTCAAGTCTTTCCGGTCTATGGACCCTGATGCTCGGGCAGACAGCGTGACCACCAACTCAAATGGCGACGTGAAGGCAAAGCAACTCAGCTCTGGCACGTACACGTTCTGGTGGGACAACGACGCTGCGCACAACATCGCTACGTCCTACCAAGAGTTTGCCACGATGGACCTACATGCGTGCCTCGACAAATGCACAGATGATGCCGAGTGCGCTCTGGTGGCTATTGAAGGGGCTGCGCTCGGGAGTGCTTCAATTGACAAGTGCACGCTTCTGTACGGCAAAGACACAGACCATGGGAGCATGAAGCATACACTTATCAGGGCGGCGGTGAGCAGGCAGGATTGGCCGTTCCGCTCAGGTAAGTGCTGACTGGCATGACAGCTGTTTGGCAGCTAACACACACACATGCTGTTATAAGAGGATAGTGCCACAGTTGGCAGGCCTTGGTCAAAGTTTAGGGTTCGCATCCCATGGCGACAAGTGCTCATCGGGCCGTAACCACAACACCTGCTTTTTGGCAGCTAGGGCACAACAACAGTGCAGTGTGATTTAGGGCACCCAGTGGACCAGATGCTGGGGCCGCCGCGTCGGTGACCACTTGGTCAGACAGCACAAAACACAGCCTGCACAAAAGTTGAAAACAAACTTTTTTCGAAACTCACAACTGCTTCCCTTTACTCTCTCCTTAGCACCGTGGGGTAGCTATCACAGCTCGTAGACTTGATGGAAAGGAGGCAGCCGACCGGCGTCAACAATATTTGCCTAATGAATGACAACTGTCTGCCACTGCTGTTGCGCCAGCGCCTCCCCCTCCTGTTGCCCCTCATGAGCAGTATGCCTTGCTACCCAAGTGCATGCAGGCTGGTTTAGCTCAGGCCATTATCTTGATGTGCCCCTTCAGTGCTGCAGCGCTGTAGGCAAGCTTGTTCAAGTGTTTGTTTTTTTTGTTTGCGGATGGCACAGGTGTGGGATGTGTCAAAAGCCTTTCTCAAGGGTCTCAGTCATTTCATACATGTGACGTTTTGAAAACCGGCACGGCACGGTGCTGGGGAAACAATGAATACGGTGAGTAGTCCACTGGACTGAGTCCAGTGCAGTGGCGCTGTATGACGTCATACTGCCAAACCAAATGGTTTTGCTTTGTGTCCCATGATGTTCAACAACGCATGATGAATCAGGAATCATGACACATGTGCGGTGCTTTGCCAACACACACCAGCTCAGCGTCTTACACTTGCCCACCAATCTCTTGGCTTCACATGTACTTTCAGGTCAGCTGGGAGATGGGATATCAGAGACCAATAGTAATTCACCTAAACCAGTGTCTGGGCTCAGTGGCGTCACAAGCATCACAACAGGAGAGGTGCACACATGTGCTGTGATGAAAGACGGCACAGCGCGTTGCTGGGGATATGGCTACCAGGGTGAGTCACTGCTGCAACAGCACTGTGCCGCTGGCCAGGTTTAATTTTGGCAGGTTTTGATGTGCAAGCAGTTGGCACACGCATGAGGTGTTGTTGCATGTGCATGTGCATGTGCACGTGTACATGTACACGTGCCACGTGCCAGTGGATGTACATCCACCCACAAGCTGTCAAATGCACATGCCTTGCTGCAGGCGAACTGGGAGGTGGAACTCAAGACAACCAATTTACCCCCACAGTGGTGCCTGGACTCAGCAATGTGTTGAGCATGGCAGCAGGCTATCACCACACATGTGCTGTTCTAATGAATGGCACAACTTATTGCTGGGGATTGAACACATCTGGTAAGGAGTGGCTGCTGCCACAGCTATAATGTTCAAACGTCATGTTTTTTTCTGATGTTGCGACCTGCATGACTTGCTGATAAGCAAACTGCTGACGAGCTGATAAACAAACTTTGATGCTGAAAAGCCGCCGCATACCTTGCTGCAGGCCAAGTGGGCGATGGAACTTTTGTCGAACGCATACTCTCGCCTACACCGGTGCTTGGATTGAGTGGTGCCGTGCGCATCACGGCAGGATCCCACCACTCATGTGCTGTGCTCAATGATGGCACAGCCCGTTGCTGGGGATCAAACCGCGCCGGCCCGACTCATGGTGAGCCACTGCTGTTTCGGCGTTTTGATTGAGACACCTTGAGGTGCTGCTGCAGGATAACACCACCTCTAACAAACTCTTACGTATGCTGTGCTTCAGGCATACTTGGGAATGGTTCTTTCTCCCCCAATCGGAGCCCCACACCCCAAGTGGTCGTTGGACTCAGCAACATCTTGAGCATCAGTGCAGGAACCTCTCACACATGTGCGCTGTCAAGTAATGGCACTGTCCACTGTTGGGGATCGAACTTAGCTGGTGAGCGACACCCCCTTTGGGCTTCACACCTATATGATATGGCAACTGATTGTGACGAACCATCACGGCATGTGCTGCTGCCCGTCACAAGCCTTGTCTTCGACAGGCGTGGCTGTCAGAAAAAAAATGTCGTATGTGCCTTATTGCGCTGCTGCAACTGCTGATCAAGCTTCCTGACACCTGCCGTGCTGCAGGACAACTGGGGCCCCAGTTGGATGATCCAATATTCACACTCCAGGACGCACCAACACTGGTTGCCGGACTGACCAACGCCGTGGGGATCACAGCAGGCGACTTTCACACATGCGCAGTGTTGTACCATGGAGATGTCGCTTGCTGGGGATCTAATTACATGGGTGAGTGGCTACTTATGTGGCAACAACGTGCGCACGTGTGTCATGAAGTACTACATTACATGTGGGATGCATGTAGGACACTTAACGGTGGCAGAGGGTAGTTGCACAAATACATGCATTCTGACTGCTTTCATATCTGCCTTGTGCTGCAGGCCAATTGGGATATGGACATGCTGGCAATGTCCGATGGGTTGCACGTGTGCCTGGTCTCAGCAATGTGTCAAGCATTGCAGCAGGTTATGTGCACACATGTGCCTTGTTGGAGAATGGCACAACCCGCTGCTGGGGAAGCAACCAACAAGGTGAGATTATGGTGTTGCCACAACAAAGTGCCATGCACCAACCAGCTGTGGCACGAAAGCCCAGCACCCTGAGACTGCAACACCATTTTGACATCACTGATGTGGTGGCACCAGCGATGTTGCAATGCTGCTAGCGGTTTGTGAAATGGTGTCGTGCAAAGCCGTGGTGCCATGTGCAACAATGTGATCCCATGTGACATCTGCACTTTGCAGTCGACACAAAGAAATCACCTGCTGGTTTTGTATGTGCTGCCAGGTCAACTTGGAGATGGTACGACGCAAAACAGCTTTATGCCAGTGCGTGTTCAAGACACATGTATGATGTGACAAGCAAGATCGTGTCAGGGTCACTTGGCACATGTCGTTGTGTGACGTGGCCATCGTGTGAAGCAGCCAGCTGCATGTGCTTATTGTCATCCCATGGATTGCCCCTGGTGACATCAGGGAAGCAGTGGGGTGGGGTGCATCGTGCTTTTTGGTATAGTGCAGCACGGCATTGGCGACAGCTGGGGACGTATTGCAGCAATGAGCCTTGCTTTGGAAACCTGTTTTGTGCAACAGATAGCCACCTAGTGTTGGTAATGTTGGCGTTGTTATGGCCAGTCCATTCCAGAATGGTATGCAGCTGCCCACCCAGACGGTGGGTGTCTGGTCGCCATTTGTGAATTTCTATATGAGGGTTTTTTTCCTTTGCTCGCTGAAGGTTTTCCCCCTCAACTTTGCATAATAGACAATGTGCCTGCTCAGCAAGCAAGCACATGGCTATGGGTCCAGGTACTGGCTGTTTTGCCTGCTTTGGACGTGGCTATCTGTTTTGGGATAGGACTGAAGGGTTGACACAGTCTCTTCAGGAACATGGCTACAGTTGGGACATATATGCAGGCTTGCACTAGTGTTGTGCTAGTGTTGGGGGGGGGGAGACGTACTCTGCGCAGAAGTATGCTGCTAGCGCTCATGTCTCTGTAGCGCCCAACACGTGCGACAATTAGGCTGTCAAAAGCAAAACACTCCGCTGAGGCGACCTTCTGTCCTGCCTCTGAGGCCAGCAGTAGCCATGGCAGGATAAGCAGTGGGTGTGTTTGCCGTATGCCCCTATGGAGCACTCCGGCCACCTTGCTGCGGGTCAGCGGCGCTTGCATTGCGTGACGAGCACATGGCATACAGGAAGGATGGGATTGGATACGATTGGATTGGATTGGATGGGATTGGATGCAATTGGTTTGGGTTGAATAGGATTGCATCGGTTGTCATAAAGCTAAATGTCTTGCACACGTCAAGCACGTGAGCAGCAGGTAGCTGCCGCTGCAGCCAACATGCGCCCGGCTAAGTGTGTGCAGCCCTGCAGCATCATAGGATTTACCAGTAGCATCCAGGGTATGTATGGCCCAGTACACGGTGCTGCCGCAGCCCAGGGCCAGCTCCTATGCTTCCTTCTTGCATCTGCAGCTGGGGGTGGGGGGTCCTTGCAGCCTAGTGCTATGACATTCAAGCTGTGTGGCAGAGCCGACTGTCTGATCCCGTTTGAGGCTGACCCTGGTGCACTCGTCGTTGCAGCCGCTGGTTGTGTTGGTGTCTGTGATTGGTCTGTGATGCTGGTGCTGTTGATGGCCTGTGAGCAGTTCACGCAACTTGCTTTGCGGGGGGCAGTTCAGTCATTGCCAGGGAACTGGTTTAGTCGCCAAGCCAATGCATGCTGCAATAGTGGTGGTTGCGTTGTCTGGTTTTGCGGTACAGCCGTTGTTTCTGATTGGTGTTTTAGACGTGGCAGGTTGATGACGGCAAGGTGCAATGAATGCATGCGCTGTTGATTTGGGAAAAAGTTGAGGTGTGTTGTATTGACAGCAACCAGCATAACAGTTTGTGCAGCACTGGTCAGACTTTGGTGCAGTTGCAGCAGCAATAGCAGCAACAGCAGTAGTAGGCTTTGTCAACTCAAGCCTAACTCTCAACCCTCTGCAACTGCTGGTGCAGAGGGTTTAGTGCCGTGCTGACAGGTGGAGTGCAATCTGTCATCAGGCCGCTTGGTGTCAATTGCATGTTGACTAGGTGTTGTTCTGGCTACATCCATCAGTGTCCAATGTTTTCCTTTGCTGGGTGGCTCCAGAGAGTGTGCGTTGGCGCTACCAGCCCCATGCTTCCTTGTTTTTGCCTAGCAGCAGGGCAAAAGGAGCTGCAACCATTTGTGTTGAAGATGTGTGTAGGTGACATCCTGGGATTTGCTTGCACGAACAGGCGTGCTGAGGTTGCATTTGCGTCTGTTGTCCTGAGCAGCAATATGAGGGTATGTGTGGGATTGACACATCATACAATATGCATGGTGTGTCTGTGTGGTTGCGATGCTGTTTTGAAGGTGAACAGACACTGAAGAAAGTGTCTGCTGGTTCTGGATGAGGTTCATTGTTTATTGATCAATGCATGGCATTTGGGTGAGTTCTCTGGTGCAGGCAAGCTTGCAAGGCAATTGGCAATTTGCGCTGTGTCATAATCTTGGGCTGAGATCGAATGACAGCTGGGTGTTCACGTGTTGGCTTTGTTCCATAAAGAGGTTCTGTCCATTTCATGAGGCATACATACTTTCGGTACGCGGTCTCTGACACCTGCCACAGCTGTTCTAAGCGGAACAGGTAGCTGGCTCGCTGGATCCTACTAGGATCACGGTCATCCATTGCCTCATGCAGCGGCCTTTGCCTGCAGCATGCACAGTTTTTTACACAACATCGAACCACTCTTGACCCATCAAGCTGCAGTAAGCCTCCTTAGCAAGCAAGTCAGGCCCTGTCTTGATAGCAATAGGGGCCATGTTGCTCAGCTCACACAGCACTCCCAGCACTGATCAGCGCTAGCCTGCCTACTGGACCGGTCCCATGGGTACCGGTCAGCAGCAGTTGCAGAGGCCTGCACGTGGTATGAAGATATGCACTGTGTCTGCAGTAAAAAAATTATTCATCAACATCAGCCGCTGATGCTGCGGCAGCATACAGGCATCACCATCGGTAAAAGCAGCATGCAGCGTTCACACAACATCAAACCACTCTCTGCCTATCAAGCTGTGGTAAGCCTTCTTAGCAAGCAAATCAGGCAGCGTCTTGATAGCACTAGGGACCATGTTGCTCAGCTCACATAGCAACCCCAGCACATCAACCTGCCCGTTGGACCCATCAGCAGCAGCTGCAGAGGCCAAACGACGCCTACCACCCGGCAACACTGAGCTTTGGCCAGCGCTCAAGCTGCCACCAGCGGAACCAGTCCCAGGGCATGCATCCCCTGTGAGGTTCTGTGCCGCATCCGGCCAGTCTGCCTTGGCAGGTAGCACAGTTGCAGCAACAGCATTGATAAAAATATCCCTAGAAGCATCGCTAGGATGCAGCCACATGTACACAGATGCCTGGAAGCCACCGAGGGATCCCAGGTAGTAAACACTCGACACACCAAGGCCTCTAGGGTGATCCGGACTCATCATGACCACCAAACCCTGGGCAAAAGTCAGTGTTGCTTGCGCACTCTGGCCATCAACAGAGACATTCAACACAGGCATTCCTGGGACGTCAGTTGACAGACTTAGTGTCACGTGATCTGAGCTCTACTGTGGCTTTAGCGCTTGGCACAGTGGTTATGTGCTGTGATGGACGATGCTGATGTGTGGCAGGCATGCTGAGTAGATGGACATGGCTGATGCCTGTTTGCCTGTTGAGGTGCAGGTTTCTGTGGTTGGGTTTTGGTGCTGGCGGTGCCTCTTGGGTGCGTGGCTCCCCTGTGGCCCCGCTTGCGTTGTTCGTGTGCAAGGCGTGCTTCGAACGTGTAACGTCGTCCAGTATGCTGAGCATCGCTGTATGAGTCAGTGGAACACTTGGGATCCAGGAATGGCTGAGCCAGCTGCCTGTTCCGCTTGAAACAGCTGTGACAGGTGTGACAGGTGGTGCTGTGTCCAATGCAGCTCTGAAAGGTGCTGCAGCAGCGAAAGCAGCGTCAGCAGCAGCAGCACCGGCAGCGGCAGCACCAGCAGCACCGGCAGCGGCAGCGGTAGCAACAGCAAAGGCAGCAGCGCAGTCAGTGGGCGTTAGTGCCGCTTTAGCGGGTCGCAAGCTGCCCAGGTTTGTTGCTCCGCATTACCAGGATGTTACGGCGATTGACTGCGGTGAGTCAGCAGCGGTACTGCCTGAGAAGCAGTCTGTGGTCAAGGCGGCTGGCTGCTACTGTTCACCGCCGCAGTGCTACTGGTATACTGCTGAGGAGGAGGAGTGTGGTAATGAGTATGAGCTTATCCGCTGCCGGGTTTGCTCAGGTGGCTGAGTGGTCATTTGGAAGGTTGGGATTGTGTGGCTGGTGGTTTCGTGCTCGACTTCATCATCGTCAATTGTTTCCTTTGCTGGGTAGCTCCCGAAGAGTGCTCTTGTGCACTAACAGCCCATGCTTCCTTGTCTGGTGCCTAGCAGCAGGGCGTAAGGAGCTGCATTTCTGTGTTGGGGGTGTTTGAAGTAAACATCCAGGGACTTTTGCTTGAGCAGTGATGTTGAGATGTGTGTGTGGGAGATGTATGACATGCAAATGGTGTGTGAGGTGTTGTGTGTGTTTGACGGATGGTTCTCAGGTGGCAGGCACTGAAGGGAGTGTCTGTGTCAAGTGTGAGTGCTCATTCTTTGACGGGCAGGCCATGTGTGGCATTTTTGGCGTGTTGTATGGTGAAGGTTGCATGCAAACATGGTGCTTGTGCACTGTGTCAGCCTTGACTGCATGACAGCTGAGTGTTCACGTGTTGGCTGGGTGCCGTTTCAAGGTTCTGCCCATTGCATGAGGCAGAACGGGGGGGAATATCTGCTGCTAGCGCTCATGTCTCTTTAGCGCCCAACACGTGCGACATTAGGAACTCCTTCATCAAGTCCTTACCCAGACCCACGCGATCAGAATCAACCAGTAAAGCCCTGAACCATTTGGCCATGTCCTGTGGCGTGCTAACAATGGCACCAGCCGCGTTGGCAAGCGTCCAGTCAAACCCTGACGGCCCAGGATATTTCGCGGTCATGCCGACCGATACGCCACCCTGTCCCGCTGCATCGCTTGAGACCGAAGTGCTGAAATCCCTTCCCCAGAACTCCCGGTTGCCCGCAGACGCCTCCAGCTGCTGAGGCGTTGCTCCAGACGTATCTGCAAGTGCATCATCCTGGCCGGGCTGCAGGTAGGTGATGTACGCCGGAAAGGGGAGCGCGCGTTTGTGAACGCCGAGTGCGCCATTTGTCGGGTCGTACAGAGTGGATGACAAGCCGTACTTGTCGAATATAAAGGTGCGGAAGTAGTCCGCGAGGCTCTGGCCGGAGACCTGCGGGAGGGCAGGTCACGCAAGTCACAAAGGGTTGGGTTGATTTCGCCCTTCACTATGGCAAGTGTCGGTGCTCATGCTTGCATTGCGTTTCGACATACGCTCAACGGGTCGATCTTCGTCATTGGCCGAATACTGCAGGATGTCGATTCAGAAGCACGGCCGAGCTGTGACAGCCAGTCCACTGTAAGTGCCCTGGCCTGAGTCACCTTTTCCACAATATAGCCGGCCAGGCTGTAGCCAGGGTTGCTGTAGTGATACTGAGATCCGGGTTCAAACTCCAGCGGCAACCTCAGGGTGCCTGTGAGCCTCAAGTAGTCAGCAATGCTGGCGGCGCCCAACTGCATCGTCTGGTAGTTGATGAATGAGAAGTTGGCAGGGGACTTGGGTCCCACACTGCAGCAATACATGCACAGCCTGTGGTTTCTGTGAGAATGTCTTTGAAAGTGCAGGTGTGACCAAGTGCAACGAGCAGCATACTGGTGTGCATGCTGTTACACATGCATCCAAGGAAGACAGTACTGTCTTCCACTACGGCAAGCGTGCCTAGCTTGGTTTTTCATGTAGTGGCGCCGCAATAATAAAAAAATCAAATAATGTGTTACTCCTCAGGCCGTCCTTACGACACAGTGTGGCCAATTAGTAACTCGCAAGTCACCCGCATCCATCAAACTCACGCGCAGTACTGCTGCTGCCACTGGTCTGGCTTGTAGGCGAAGTTGTCAAAACCCATGATGCCGCCTGACATTCGCAGCAGGTGCTGGATCTGGGGCTGCTGACAGGGACCTGCAGCAACAACAAGCAGCAGCAAACTATGCGAATGCCAGCCAAAACCACCCGGTGCATATGCAATGCAATGGTGTATCGCAACACCGCACTAGTGTCTGCCTGTGAATCAAGATGGACCTGAGGCTGCTGACAGGGACGGCAACAAGCAGCGACATTGTCTGGTGATGGTCACCCTTCACGCGCGAGTGCGCCACCCTCAGGTTTTCAGTGCGATGGCATCGCAGACTCTGACAGCGGCTGTTTGTGCATTGCATTGTGATGATCGACCGTCTTTGGGTGATGCCGACACTTTTGGCTGGCTCTGTTTGGCAAGCTGCCATCGGATGCCATCCGATGCTATCTCAGGACGGTGCTATGGTGCTGCCACACATGTTGTGGAACTCCCAACAAGCTGTCAGTACTGACAGCAGGCCCAGCTGGCTGATGCCCCCTACAAACCAGTAGTCAACTTGGAGTCAGGCTGCGCCCTGCTGGTTGCTGCAACATGCTGCTTGGTTACCAGGTCGCTGGTTGGTCACTAACAAGTTGCTAAGCAACTCCAGCGGTTGGATGACTCGCCCGGCGGCCGCACCTGTGTCTGGTGCTCCATACACCCTGGGGCACCATGGCCCGTCAAGGCCCAGCTCTGTTGCGTTGAGGTACTTGGCGGCTTGGTCGTACACACTGAGCTTGCCGGCGCGGTGCAGCTGCCAGACTGCTACAGCTGTGAACAGCTTGGTGTTGCTGCCAATAGGGTACCTGGGCAGTGGCAGCAGGAGCGGGAGGGGTGTCGCAACTTGTGACGGTGCTTCCCTTCAAACCAACACACTGTGACTCCTGGATTTAGATGACTGGCTGTACTGTAAAGCCATGATGAATGATGCGCTGAAGGGGTATACCTGTGATCGTTCCGCATTGGCACATCCAGCTCATAGCTTGCCAGCCCAAAGCCCTTGCTGAACATGGTTGCTCCTCCTGTTGGCGCAAGTGAGACAACATAAGAAGCGTGACTTGCTGACCGTCAGCAGTGACTGCCAACCTGTCGGATTTGCTATATCGACCAAGCTGCCTGCACTGAGAGGCATCACATGCAGGTCTGTTTCACTGTTCCTGCACCCTGCTTTGGACTCACACACTTTCAAAGTAAGGCTTACTGCCATCGTGCTTAGATGCCTGCACAAATTGCTCACCGTGAGCACGTACCTTGGTCAACATGGAGCATCCCCGCAAACAGACGTTGCTTGGCTAGCTGCTCTGCATAGCTTGCCACGCCATCAAGCCCTTGACTGCTTGCACTATTGAGTGCAGACAGCAGCAACAGTAGGAGCCCAAACATCAGCTGCCTCATGCTCCCTCCTGGCTGACAGCTGCGGATCGTATAGCAAGACCTCATGTTGACAGGATGCGAGTATCACATGCGAAACACGTGGCCAGACTCGTGATATTGGGGTTGTTCGATCGGTATGTCGCCCGGCGATGGCGGGTGTCCGGAAGAACGCTGACAAACAGTGTACACGATACCGGTATCGTGCGTTTTTTGCTTTTATTTTGTGCGTTCGTGTAGCTTACAGAGCATGAAATGGACAAAGAGTGATGCGGACCAAAATTTTGGTCCTGTGGGTCTGTGGCCCATGCTTGATATATTGACTCTTGACAGCTCTGTAGCCGCTGGTGAGCCACTTGACAACCAGCCCTCAACCAACCCGCTACTCGAGCACATGAAATTGTGGATAAGAGCCCCTGCACGTGCACGCCTTCTACTAATTAGTAAAACTGCAAACCTCTGTGTCCCCCTTGTGGGAGGTCGTACATGACACCAAGTGAGACACAAAATACACCAGCAATTGCACCATACGAAGTGCACCAACTTCAACCACAACAAAAGCTCAGTGGGCCACTGGTCTCTGAGAGACAGCTGTTACCCGGTGGTGACCACAACACAGACAAAAAGAGTGAAACATGGAAACATAAAAACACTGGCATGACGCAAGGGCACATGCTGCTTGGTGGCAACACATGAGCAGCAGTCATTGGCTCTGTGCACGTACGTATGTTGGCCCGTACAAGCAGTGACAACTGAACAGGCTTGCACTCGCATGGCCGCCCTGGCTGCTTGGTGCAGCAGCAACCAACAGATAGTGGCACCACCAAAGCTATGAGGAGATAGAACGTCTAACGCCCGGGTGGCGTCAGTACTGCATCGATTCCGTCCTACTGTTTTTGATGCACAGGGTGTACCCTGGGTTGTGACTGGGCTGTCACAGGCGGCTACTAGTAGTTATCTGGGTGACGCTTTCTGATTGCAGGGCTGCTGCCAAGGTGCTAAACAGTTGCTGCTGCTGGGCTGCTGCTGCTGGACTTGCTGCTGCTGATGGCCCTTCACGGCCTTCCAAGGCCCTGGAACGTAGCGCTTTCAAGATTGCAACTACATGTGACACGATCGAGCACCATTATGGCACTGAACTGGTCGCTGACACTCTGGGCTCAACTGCAAGCTTGAGCTGCAGCAGCAGCAGCAACAA
The DNA here is from genome assembly GCA_007449985.2 of Desmodesmus armatus. Lineage (NCBI taxonomy): Eukaryota > Viridiplantae > Chlorophyta > Chlorophyceae > Sphaeropleales > Scenedesmaceae > Desmodesmus > Desmodesmus armatus. The sequence continues at coordinate 109,702 of VIIQ02000040.1, forward strand.
CAGCAGCAGCAGCAGCAGCGAGTGAACAAAGCTGCTGCGCCCTTGCATTCCTATCCTGTGCCTGCGTCGCTGATGGGCAAAATCCAGCTAAAGTCCTTATGTCTTCGGCACGCGCATCCACAGCTGACGGACTGTTAGTCACCCATTGCTCTACCCCGCACTTGTCTCGCCGCCTCTACCCAAGGGCCCCATGAAACGTTTTTTCGTTCTTATCTTCAATCAACTTTCCCTGCCCTGTTGTGTACGGTGCACTTTGCACGCGCAAGGAAACTGCGTCCATGAATCTAGTGACGCTATTCAACCAGACTATTGCGGCACACAGGCGTGCCCCAGCCGTCACCGACAAATACGTACGTACATCGTGGCATTATACCTACCATTTGACGTTTTCGTAACCAGCAGCTACAGCAATGTTGGCGTTTGCTACTGCAGCATCCATACCCAGCATACAAAGGACATTATTACTTCTTATAACCACAACATTCCTGAACGACTAGCCAAGGCCTGCTGTGGCACCTCTTGGACCTTACTTCAGACCAGTTTTGGCAGTCATGTGTGTGGGTGTGAGACCCGTGCGCTGTATTGGCATCTATTCCTAAAGGAATCAATGCAATATACAACAGGGCGACGCCTGCTGCTGGCCCCACCGCAGCTTCCAGCACTCAGAGCCCAACCCTGAAAGTCCAATCCAACTTGAGACTCAACTCAACTCAATCCAACTGCAGGCAGACCAGGGTCACAGTTAACCCGCTGACACTGCTGCCAGGATCCTCCGGAGGAAATGCAGCAGCTGCGAGGGTGGGGTGCCTGTCCCAGCTGCAGCAGCACCCCCAGGCCCATGTGACAGCAACGTGCACCCGCCAGCTACACAGAGACTGCTGCCCTGCTTTGCCCTGTTGTCAGCCGCTGATCAGACTAGCTAGAAGCACCCACCCCCGCTGGAGCAGCCGCAGCCGGCACAGCTGCTGCCGCAGCAGCCGCAGCCAGGCGCTGACACAGCGGCTTGTGTGTCTTCCAGTGCGCCCTGCTGCAGTCCTTGCTGCAGTATGACGTCTTGCAGGCGCTGCAGCGCTTCTCACACAACTCCCTCTCACTCAAACCACCCAGGGTTGTGCAGTTAGGGTTTGCACACATCTTACTCGTCGGCAGCTGCGCCAGCACATCCCCTGCCAGCTGCTGCACCTTCAACAGCACAAGCACACTCCCACCCTCAGCCCCGCTGCTGCTGCTGCTGCTGCCGTCAGCGCCGCTGCTGCTGCCGCCGCCGTCACCGCTGCTGCTGTGTGATGGCTTCAGTGCAAATGCCTTTCGAGACTCTGACAGTAGGGTGGTACCAGGCAGGTGCTGTGCACCCTTGGGAGGCTTGGCCTTAGTGGCCAAAGCTCTGCTGATGCCGTGCAGAGCAAAGCTGCAGGCATTCGCCTGCTGGTGCAGCGTAGAAGCCACCTCTGCAGGGAGCCCCGCACCTGCTGGTACCCCTCGCGCGCCTCCCCTGCTGCTGCTGCTGCTGCTGCTGGCTGCTGCTGCAGCATCCTGCGCTGCTACTGCTGCTGCAGGGTCCTGCTGCTTGAGCTGCAGCAGCAGCATCTCCAAGAGCTGAGTAGCCACAAAGGCAGCATTTACTACTGCATCGCCCCTGAGCTGTGCTGGTGTCCTCTGTACGAAGTCTGCTATCGCAGGGTTGTGTATCGCAGTGCCCAGTGACAGCACTTCTGCAGGGAGCAGCAGCACCTTTGACAGCAGCAGCAGCGAGCGGCACAGCAGCTGGACGACCGGCAGCAGCAGCGGCCCCAGCCGCTTTGCCATAAGGGCTCCCCGTGAGAGTGTTTCTCCTAATTTGTCTTCTGTGACAAGCAGGTTGAACCCTGCCCCGGGCTCCGTGTCCATGTCCTCCGAGTTGTCCGAGCTTCCGCCTGATGAGGATCGCCCAATGACCCCCTCTGCGATCATGATGCGCCGAAGTGCGTTGTGACCTGCAGCCTCGGTAGCGTCGTGTGCTGCTGTCCAAACGACGGGGTAGACAAAGCTCAACTGCGATGCCGAGGTGGCGATAACGGGGATCTCTGCAGCTGTTCCCGCCACCACCTGCATCAAAACAACACAGCGACACACGCAAATCTCGCAACTGTAGGCATGAAGCGCAAAGCAATCCTGTTGATAATGGACAGCTCCAAAATTGAGGGTGCGTTCAAGAAAGACCGTGCTCAATCATGAGTGCGTAGTAATCAGCCCCCAACCTCACCTCCAACGCAAGCAGCTGTTGCACCGCAGCTCCAGCAACGTCCCAGGCACACACAGCAGGTGCCTTCTGCAGCGCTCGCAGGGCATACTTTTGTGCTGTCAGCAGTAGACCCACCCAGGCCATCCCTGCGCTGGAAGGACTGTCGAGCACTGCCGCCGCTGTTGCTGCATTTGGGATGGGGTCTCCTCCGTTGAACCTGTCAGACAGGGACCAGGACACACAATTCGGGTTGAATGATAGCTGCAGCTGCCTGCACTACTTCCTGCATCAGCTCAAAATATGCATGTTTGGTTCTGGCCAAGCCGCAGCAGCTCTGGCACATGAGCGGGGGTACTGCTGCAGCCGCCCGTAACGTCTCAGCCACTCATTTCAGTTCAACGATGTTTCCTCACCCACTCATGCATGCAAACTGTTGAGCGACCTGACAGGTCTACCAAAGCACCATGGCAAACAGGGGCCAAAGTCCCCCCGTCTCACCTGCTCATGCAAGTGATCACAGCCTGCTGGCCCAGCCGCAGCAGTTCCGGCACATGAGCGCCAGCCATGGAGGGGTACAGCTGCAACCGCCTGTAGTAGATGGTGTTGCTGGCCTCAGCCACTGCATTGGAGCGTAGGATGGCATCCATTGTGGACATAATGACTGTGGGCTGACTGGCCACCACATCACACATCACCTGCACCTGAGCACCTGAGGGAACAAGGAATGGAGAGAGGGAGAAAAGGAAGGAAGGAAGGGGGCAGGCAGCAGCAGGAGCAGCAGAAGTAATCAGAAACATAAAAAGGAAAAAGGTGTGTTGAGCCATGAACTTGAAGCGCTGATGTCCTCATCCTTAGCGTTGCAGTGCAGGATGGCGTCCGCTGTCGCCATTATGACTGTGGGCTGGCTGGCCACCAACTCACACATCACCTGCACCTGGGTGCCTGGGAGGGGGTGGGACGGGGAATGGAAGGGCGCAGCAGCAGCGTCAGGAGCAGCAGAAGGGCTAAGCTGAGGCAGCAACGCTGGGCTGAGTCAAAACACACACACTAACATACAATTGACTCTTCCCCTGACTCACCAGCAGCCATGCGGGGGTCCACCATTGTCCTCAGGAGGTTCCCGGCAGCTTCCAGCATGCCACACCTCATGTGTTCTGGCCCACCCATTACATCACGGTCAATGGCTCGCCAGCCGCCCCCGGCATCTGCTGTCCTCACTCCTTGCACTAGGTAGGGGCACAGCCCACCCACCAGTGGTTGGATGAGCCCTGTAGAGGGTGTGACTGAGGGGGTCAAGCCTGTGCGAATGTGTGTGTGTGTGGGGGGGGGGGGGGGGACACAAGCGCAGCGCATATAAGGGTGTGTGTAGTTGGGGGATGGTGGATGCGCAGTAGCTACATATGTGTCAATAGAGGGGTGCATGCGATGCATAGTGTGTACACATGTGTAAAAGGGGGAGGGGGTGTCTGCTGTCCTCACTCCTTGCAGGTAGGGGGCACAGCCCACGCACCAGGGGTTGGACGAGGCCAGTGGAGGGTGTGACCGACGGGGTCAGACCTGCAAGGGTTGGGGGTGGGGTACAGGGGTTGGTGGGAGGCCCATGGTGAGTGGTTTAGGGAGTGGTTTAGGGCTTTGACGCGCTCTGCCCCATGTGGCCCTCACTGTACTCTTTAGCATGATAGTGCCCACATGCAATATATCACTGCCACACATGTTGTACAGACCTGCTGAAGGCCCAGGGAGGCAGCACACAGCCTGCCTGCGTGCCGCTCGATACACAACTCTGGCCATGCGTACCAAACAAACAGCATGCGCCTTGACGGAACACTGTGCAAGTTCGTGTGGCCAGCCGTGTGGGAGTCTCACCCCCCCTGGTAACCCAGAAGTAACACCGTGCACGCTGGAGTGTACTCCACCCACCTTGCAGCAGCTGCAGCGCAAACATGACCAGCTGCATGTCAGCCTCCATCAGCAGCAGCTCCACAATGGTCTGAACCAGCAGCATGCAGCAGCAGCAGCAGATGTGGTGCGTGATGGGTGGTTTTGCATAAGGACGGGGGGCGACAGTTTGCAAATGACAGCAGCATTGAGGCAGCGGATTAAAAACACAGTGCAGAAACGCTACCCACACTTTGGTCACACTGCACGATCACATGTGACTGTACTGTACTGTACTGTACTGTACTGTACTGTACTGTACTGTACTGTGCTGTACTGTACTGTACTGTACTGTACTGTATGGACTGTAGTGTACTGTACTGTACTGCATTGCATTGCATTGTACTGCACTGTAGTGCATCGCACTGCCCACCGACCCACCTTGATGAATGATTCAGCCAGGCCTTCAGGCAGCAGCTCAGCCCCCCTGCTCACAGAGGATTCACTCCTGCCAGAAATGGGTCCCACCTTGACCTCTCCCCTTGCTGCCAGCGTAGCTCCCACACAGCAATGCACTCCCACCAGGGCGTCAATGTTGCCGACATTGTGTGAGCCGCCCTACACAGCGATAAGCAGCCAGCAGCAGCAGCAGCAGCAGCAGCAGCAGCAGGGTTAAGGGTGATGATTGTGGGTTGGGGTTCACCCACACAGCAATGCACTCCCACCAGGGCGTCAATGTTGCTGACATCGTGGAGCCACCCTACACAGCAGTAGGACATGGCAGTACAGTACAGTTCAGTGCAGTACAGTGCAGTACATGTACTTGTACTGGGGCAGAGTTGCATCCTCAATTCTAGGCATGCTGACAATGGTCTGGTGGGCAAATTCGATCCTCCTCATACCTGGCCTGACAGAGAGGGGTAGGTCAAGGGGTTCAGGGTTCTTAGGGTAACCCTAAACCCTGAACCCTAAACATGCCCAGCCATCATGACGTGCTGGCTGTTGGCTGAGGTTGGGAACTTGTCTCCACACCTGCACTGACCCGTATACACCGCATAAAACAATCGTATAATCTGTACAAAACAACCCCACCAAAAACAGCACTCACTTGAGCGTCCAGCACAACATCCGTGCAGCCAGGTATTTTCATCGCTGCCTCCAGCTCCCTATGCCAGGCCTTCACCTCCGACTCTTTCTCCTGCTGCTGCTGCTGCGCCGGCGCCCTCGTCTGCTGCTGCTGCTCAGCTGCCTGCTGCCGCCGCTGTGCCTCTCTCCTGCTCCTGCCGCTGTTCTTGCTGCTGGTTGGGAAGGCCATTGGATCGAGGCATGCTGTCCCTCCCCTGGAATAGCAGTTAAGTACAGTACAGTACAGTACAGTACAGTACAGTACAGTACAGTACAGTACAGTACAGTACAGTACAGTACAGTACAGTACAGTACAGTACAGTACAGTACAGTACAGTACATCAATGCAACGAAGGATCAACCCCTTGCGCGCTGCTCATAGCAATGCTAAATATAGCATTGTAATGAACAGTACACAGTGTGAACTCATGTGTCAACCAGGCAACCGTTCACACTTTACCTGGCCCTGTGGAGGCTGGCAGTGCCCAGTAGTGCTGCAAAGACACAGAGGTACTTGGTGTCACTGTTCTGCAGCAGTGTCAGGGCTGAGCGGGGGGTGTCAGGCTTGAGTGAGGCTCCTGGATTGCTGACTGCACGGCTCCACACCTCACTGCAAATCGCCTCGTTGAGAATACCTGCAGCAACAGCGGCAGTACACATGTGGTTGATTAAGTTCTATTAGTTTTAGTATATATGTAAGTGCAGGGCGCATACATGCTGTGAGTCCGTGAGCACCCACACATTGCAACAGTAGCTCTTGTCAGTAGCTGAACGAGCTTTTGACATCACACCATTACGTAATGCATGCATTATGTCATAGGCCTTGGCTGAAACCTACATGAGACAGAGGCAACCTCTGGTAAGCCCTGCGTCTTGTAGGCCCACCCCGCTGTCAGCCGCTCGGCTGGTATACCACTGGGATGGGGCCGCAGGTTGGCAGGCATTGCTGGTCCGGGGAATGCCTGCGCAAGAAGATGGGAAGCAGCAACCAGGTCATTTCTTGCAGCCTATTACTGCTCCCAGCCCCCGCGTCCCCCCTTTGCCGCCAAGGTCAGTCAGCCTACTGTTCCCACGCATGCATTGGGCTCATAAGTGGCCACCTCAGGCATGCCAGCCAAACTACAGGGCCCTTTATGCACACAGGGGGTGGACCTGCAAGAAAATGCTGGCTGGGCCCCTACCTGCAGGATCGTGCCTGCCAGGCTGATGATGGGCCGCAGGGTCTTGCTGATGGCAGGAGCCCCATCGAAATACATTCATCGCCAAGTAAGGCACCAACCGCTGCCCTCAGCCCTCACATGACCCCCTCCCCCGCTCCATCCAGCCTACTATTTCCCACGCATGTTTAGGGCTGATGCATGGCCACTTGGTACACTACGCCCAACCACAGGGCCCCTTGAGCACATGAACACACAGGAGTGGATCTACTAGATCCACTGTAGTGACTACAGAGCCAGCTTTCAAGTTGCCCCACCTGCAGAAACGTGACTGCCAGGGTGGTGATGGCAGGTGCCCAAATGACGTACATAAGCACAAAGTAGAGCAGCCTACAACTGCTCCCAGCCCTCACCCCCCCCCCCAAGCAGCGAATGTCTACACTACAGAGCCAGCTTCGCCTCACCTGCAGGAACGTGACTGCCAGTGTGATGATGGGCTGCAGTGCCTTGCTGATGGAAGGAAGTCCATTCAATTATGCTAAACAACATGTAAAGCAGCCTATACTGCTCACGCCCCACTGTCCCCACCCTCCCCATTCCGCCCAGCCTGCTATTTCCTACGCATCTCTGGGGGTGATAAGTGGGCACCTGCAGCAATACATGTAAATGTATACAGCCAAACTACAGGGCCCTTTGGGCACATGTGCACACAGGGGTGGATCAGCCCTACCTGCAGAAACGTGACTGCCAGGGTAATGATGGGCTGCAGCGTCTTGCTGATGGCAGGTGCCCCAGTGATGTAGGGGGTGCCCTCTGGCAGCACTGAATGTATGGTCACCCACAGGTTCAACAGCCCCGAGGCCAGGCCAGTCACGCAATACGAAATAGCCTCCTGCAGCAGCAGCAGGGGTGTGTACAGGAAAGCATGGGCAGCATACAATTGAGGGTGTTGTTTGCAATTAAGACCGCTGGCACTACAGCTACCTAGGGGAGAAGACCTGCGTTACAGATGGGGAAAGTGAGAAGCTGCAGGCCTAGATGTAACCTGTGCCCTCTGGAGGACTGAGTGGCTGGTCGCCCACAGGTTTAGCAGCCCTGAAGCCAGGCCTGTCACACAATATGTGATAGCCTCCTGCAGCAGCATGCGGGGGGCATAGAGAAACACGGGGACAGAAAAAGAGGGGGGGCGGGCTTGTCTGCAGCAAAGATCGCCGGCACTACCCCTGTAGAGAGGAGAAACCCTGCACTACCAGCAGCAAAGGTGAGAGGCAACTGGCAGCCTCCTGTGCCGTTGGGAAGGACTGATCGCTTCTTTGAAGGTCGCCCACAGGTTGAGCAGCCCTGAGGCTAGGCCAGTCACGCAATACGAAATAGCCTCCTGCAGCAGCATCAGGGGTGTGGAAAGTGGGTAGAAAAGGATGGAGGGGGGGGCTGAATGCAGCCAAAACCGCTGGCACTATACCGTACTGCGTACTGTACTGCGTGCTGCTAAAAGGTTGGCTAAAAAACATGGGAAGTAATGCACTGCAGGGCGGCACTGACCTTGCTTGAATCGCCTCCAGCATTATCCTTGAGAGCTTTGTGGGCAGTCAGGAAGGCTGCCAGGTCACCAGCAGCACTTCCAATGGCGGGAAGCAGGCCTGCATGTGATGACATGGCACAGCACAGGACAGGACAGTACGGGACTGCACAACAGCACCATGCATCTGCTGGCAGCAGCTGGGGCACTCCTTCCCTCAATCTCAACCAGTGGTTGATTGCGCGGCACAGCACATGAAAGCACACCACAGCATGACATATCACTGAGGCACCAAGCATCTGCCGGCAGGAGCTGTGGCACTTCATTCCTTAGCTCGACCAGTGCATCAAGGCTCTGTCAACCTTTGCATAATCTGTGGACAAACCATCCATTGGATCTTCCATCTCTCTGCTCCCACTCCTCACCAACCCCCTCACCCCAACTTGAGCCCCCCCTCCCGCCATCACCCTGCCCACCTGTTTTTGTGGTAACCAGCTTGGCACGGTCTGCTTCTGCGGGCAGCACCTGTGGTGCATCGTCCCGCATCTCGACAAGTGCATTGTACAACCTCTGCATCACATTTGGAAACTGCACACAACCGTCCCTCTGTCCCCCCGTCGTTCCATACCCCCCCCCCCCCACCACCACTCCCTCCCCCCCCCCCCCACCACCACCACCACACACACCTGTTTTTGTGGTGAACAGCTTGACACGGTCTGCTTCTGCGGGCAGCACTTGTGGTGCGTCATCCCACATCTCGACAAGTGCATCAGTCAACCTCTGCATCATTTCACAAAACCAGACACCCTGTTCCTGCGAGGTTCTCCCTATCCCTCCATACCCCTCCCTGCTCCCCCTCCCCAACCCCCGCACCACTCCTTCCTCTTGGGCCACCCCCCCCCCCCCCACCTGTTTTGGTGGTGAACAGCTTGGCACGGTCTGCTTCTGCGGGCAGCACCTGCGGTGCGTCGTCCCGCATCTCAACAAGTGCATCAGTCAGCCTCTGCATCAGCTCCCCAACTGCACACAGCAGGTGCAGCATCTGCCCCATGGCCCCTTCATTGCTTCGGGTACGTGCCACATACAGCACCGCTGCTTTCGGCTGCGGGCCGGACATCCCCATTAGAGAGGGGTGTAGCCCGCGCGCAACAGCAGCACACAGCCGGGGAAGCAGCTGAGAAGGCCATGCAGGGGCGTGTGTGGAACCCATCATCGCCTCGAGGCACTGTACGGGCTCTGCTACTGTTGCCCATTCTCGTGATGTACTGTTGGGAGATGCCAGCTGCTGCAGCATCTGCTCGCAAGCTGACCATGCGGAAGCTATCATGGCCGGTGATGCGGTGCTGCTGTCGCCCCTGGTGGGCTTGGGAGCCATGTTGAGTGTTTGTTGCTGATGGGATTCTGCTGTGTGCTGACTACTGCTATGATGCTGACAGGTGTTACTGGTCACCCGATGCTGACATCAACATGGTGGGCTGGCCTGTGAGGCAGGAACAGCAGCACAAGTGAGGCAAAGCAAGTGTACAGTCAACATGTGACGCAGCAACAGGCTGCATGCCGGGCAGCAACAGCAGCTGGGTTGGACCCAATTGTTCAAAAATGTTGATGTGCGACGAAGATGGCAGGTGGGAGCCTTGCACTGGCCATTGAACACACAGAAGGCAACTGCCAAGGCAGTTGATCTACTTGTAGTGCAATTGCAGAGAGCTGGTGGTCCGAGCACATGTATGCAGCACATTGGGAGCTGCATGCAACAAACAACTGCAGGATCTTACTTGGCGAGCTGGAATGAATGCAACCTGCTGACTGGGACCTTCTCCAGGGTGACTTCGAACCGCCACGGCAAGATGCAAACTCCCCACGCCGAGAGTAAAGTAGAGGCTCGGAAGCTTGTGGGTTCGCTTGATGCTGTGGTAGCGGCCTACATGCTCCCTGGGCAGGTGACTGTGTTGAAAGCAAAACTTTGCCCTAAGCCGAAGGCTGTAGGCAAAGTGCTGTTGTCGCTGTGCAGACTGGAATCGATATATATTGCATGCTGCACACGGTCCAGCTGAGAAGAGTGACTAGTCAAAAGCTGGACCGTGTGACCTCTTGGCCAATTGCCTATAGTCCCAGCAATTGGCCTGTCTCATTGTTGCGTTTATCCTGGGTATTTGCGTGTTGACAGAGCTTTCCGCTTTGCACGCAAGCAAATCCTTCTCCTTCGCCGCTTTTAGATCTTCACCATGGTTGGCATTGAGACTGACCGCGTGACCCGCTCTTCGGCAGCGAACGCTCGCTTGACCCCTTATGAGCTCCCTGCGGTGGCTCCAGGTGCCAAGCGTGGCTCAGCAGCCGCTGCAGCAGCCAGGCAGCGGGCCCAGCAGCAGCAGCAGGCTCAGGCAGCAGCAGCACAGGCCAACGCTGAGGCTCTCAGGGCTGAGGCAGCAGCATTGGAGGACGCAGAGTTTGAGCAGCTCCTGGCAGCAGCAGCGGCCAAGCCTGGGCCCGTTCACTACGACCCGCCCGCTAACAGCAGCGTGCAGGCCGTGGAGGCCCTGCGTTCAGATGTGAACACGCAGATGGCTTACATGGCTAACACCTTCGCAGCTGCCATGGCCAGCCTGAAGTCTGCCCCCCCGGCGCCTGAGGCCCCGACCGGCCTGTCTTCGGTGGCTGCTGCTGAGGCTGTCAAGACCTTCGAGGCAATGTCTGAGCAACTGAAGGGCGCTGACACTGGTGAGTAAACGCTGCTATTATCTGTAGGTTCTTGTCTCGCTGTGCAGTTTGGTCGGACATGGCAGCAATGCTGCTGATAGAATTCTTGCTTAGGCACTTGGTGGCAACAGCAGCCCTGCAGACAGTAGGCTTCTTAACATTCTGCCCAGGGCTGGATAGTACATGCAGCTGAACCTCAGGCCCACAGCCAGCAACCAGGACTGCTGCCAGCAGGAGTGTCTTGGAGCAGGTGGTTGTGTCTCAGGGCAATAGACTGTGGAGTGTGTCTCAGGCAGGAAACAAGCCTTGCAGGGTTGGGAATGTAGGACAGACAGGCAGCAGTGCTGCGGACCCTTTGGGGCAGCACTGGCATGCAGCTTCTGGGTCGCTGTTGCGCGGATGCTATAGCAGTGCTGAGGCCCGTTGGGCGGCATTTTTTGGGGTGTTGCTGTTGCACTGCTGGCTATGATTAGTGCCGAGGACCCGTTGGGCGGCACCTGCATGCATGCTGCTGTGTGACACTGCTTGCTATGTTTAATGCCGAGGACCCGTTGGGCGGCACCAGCATGCATGCTGCTGTGTGACACTGCGTGCTATGATCAGTGCTGAGGACCCGTTGGGCGGCACCTGCATGCAAAGTCTGGCGACACAGGTGGTGCCGAGAGGGCAGTGGGGCATTTCTGATGGGCTCCTTTGTGATGCTGGCCAGGCCTGATGTGTACGTGTGGCGTATTTGCGTGCCCTGTTGCAGAGGAGGCCCGCCAGGCTGTGATCAAGAAGGCATACAGGGCTGTCAAGCTGTTGGACGGCATCAAGGGCTGGCAGGGTGAGGGCTGCCTGACAGGGCTCAAGGTAGCTTACGATGTGGTCAGCAGCCGGCCCACAGACGCTACCAGCAGCCTGACCCAGCAGATCCAGACAGCAGCGATGGGCCAGGGCCTGTTGGTGCCAGCGCAGCAGGCACAGACTGCGCCAGGTGTGCTGCCGGGACAGCAGGTGGCAGGAGGCCTCGCTGCACAGCAGGGGGTGGGAGTGCTGGCAGCAGGGGCGGCAGGCCTGGCTCCGCAGCAGCTGGTGGCACCCCAGATGCTGCAGGCCCAGATGCTGCAGCAGCAGATGATGCAGCCCCAGCTCTTGGCGCCTCAGTACATGCTGCCACAGTACGGTGGGGCCGCCCCACCCCCTGCCCCTGAGGTGTGCTGGCGCTGTGGCGTTCCGGGCCACAGGGTGCCGCACTGCACTGCTCCCCGCAACCCCGCCAACCCATTCCCCTTCCGCCCCCCTGGCAGGGCCGGGCCTAGGCGCACCTAAGTTGTAAGTCCATGTGGTGTGGGTTCGGCCCCTCTGTGTGAGCATGTGTAGCAGCACGCAGGATGCCAGCCCGCTAGTGGGTGTGTGTAGCAGCATGAGTCACCCTGCTGTGTGCGGTGGCAGGGCTCCTGCATGCTTTTTTCTGCAGCGGATTACGAAGTCTTGACACTCGGAAGGGCCTTGCACGATTTCTTATTGGGTGCCTGTTCTGCTGTGTTGTATGCACAGACTCCCCGGAGGTGCTGGAGGCGAGGGAGGCGATCAGCCAGGCCCGCAAGTTCCTGCATGACACCAAGCGTATGGTGCAGAGTGAGCTGTATCAGTTGGAGAAGGCCCTTCAGCAGCGTGAGGGACAGCTACAGGCAGTGTGCGGCCGCCTGCCTGGTGGTCACCAGGAGGTGATGGAGCGTGTGTTGTCCCACGGTTGTCAGATGACTTCTGCTTACACATGTACCGTGTGTGACAACTACCACGGTGGCTGGTGATTGGGCTGAACAGCAATACTGCCAGTGTTGCTGTTCCTGACTGTGTTTAAGGCTGGGTACTGTAACATTCCCACTTGAGTTGGTTGGAGGGATGAACTGTGACGCGTACTTGCTTGTGGGATGTCCTGTGACTGATTGGCAGTGCGCCTTGCCCCGGAACAAGAGTGACTGAGTGCAACAGCGCCTGCTGTCCCTTGACTCGTACATCACTGTGAAACTCTGTTTTGCTGAGCGTGGGCTGGCCTTAGCCAATCGCCAACATTCGGTGCGGGCAGCTTGAGGCAGGTGCACACCACAACCTTTTAGGGATACTGATCATACTTCCAGCACACGGTACCCATGAAAGGGGCTGTCCTGGCCACAGTGAGTTTCTTGCCAGCGACTGTCATGCCCTTTGCTGTAGTACCAGCCCTTATCAATGGAATTCTGTCTCGGCTCATAACAGCAGCTTCTGTCAGCACTCAGTTTTTTAATCCCTCCTGCAAATTTTCATTGCATACCATCCCCTTTGTGACCAGTATGGCCACTCAGTCGCCCTGTGGGCCGCCCCTTGTACCCTTGTACTGTTGTAGGGCGTGTGCCCCGGCAGTTGGCCCCATCGGTGGCATGCGCAACAGCCGCATCTGCGCGACCTGTGCTGCCCGTGCCTGGGAGCGGGCACCTGGGCCTGCCTGCTGCACCTGCCACTAGGGAGACAGTGGGAGGGGGTGCACTGATCAACACAGCTGCATGGGAAGCGCTGGGCCCCGAGGGCCTCCTGCACTTGCTGATGCGTACGCAGCCGCCGGCAGACCTTGCTGCTGTAATTAGCTATGCTGGCGAGGACCTCACAGCGGCGGCTCCCATGCCTGCCGAGGAGCTGGCAACTCTGTATCAGCGTCCGTCAGTGGACTTTGTGGCGGGGCGTGGGTTTGCGAACCAGGAAGCATGGTTGGAGGTTGCGGGGGACAATGCTGAGCTGCGTCGGTGGGTTGTAGATGGGTACTCTGAGCTGTTGGCTGGTTGGGTGGAGGTGTCGCAGCGGGACAATAATGTCAATACTGCAGACCATGTTGTGTTTGTGACGGGGGCGGTGCAGGGGTTGCTGGATGTGCAGGCAGTGTCGGATGTCACTCACCTGAGGGATGACCCCAGCGTGGTGCACAACATTAACCCTCTGACGGTGGCGGTGCAGGGTAGTGGGAAGCTGCGGCTGTGCTACAATGCACGGCCAGTGAACCCTCACTTCCCGGTGCGGAAGTTCAAGATGGAGCATGTGCAGGTAGCTCTGTCGCTTGTGCAGCCGGGTGATATGTTGTTCGCTATAGATATGCAGGCAGGGTACCACCAGCTGCCTCTGAAGCCGTTCATGAAGCAGTTCATGTGTTTTGAGTGGCAAGGTAGGGTTTATCGGTGGGAAGTGCTGCCGTTTGGGCTTGCAACAGCACCTAGGGCATACAGTAAGGTTGGGCGGGCACTGCTGAAGCTGTGGCGTGCGAAGGGCATTCGCTGTTCTAGTTACATTGATGATTTCTTCTTTGCTGTGCGGCCTGCTGATTTTGCCAGGGTGAGGCAGCTGGTGTTGGCCGATCTGACTCGGCTGGGGTGGTACATTAGTGATGCCAAAGCGCTGCTGGATGCGGGCACAATGGTGAAGTATCTGGGGTTTCATATCTGCTCTGTACCAGCCCCTCACGTTCGCTTGCCTGCTGGCAAGGTTGCCAAGCTTCGGGAGTCCCTGAGGGGGATCCTGCGCAGGGTGCAGCGCCTCCCTGTGGACACTTCAGAAGTAGTGCCTGGTGCTATGCATGAGGAGGAGGCCATGGCAGGGTCGACCCCTGGCACTGTGCGGGTCCGGGGCCAGACTTTGGCCCGTTTGTTGGGGTTTGTGCAGTCCTGCAGGGTGGCGATCCCCATTGCGCCTATTGCCACCAAGGCGCTGTACGAGTGCTTGGGGGCCTTGCCCCTTACTGATCAGGGTTGGGTGGATTTTGGTGATGTGGTGGAGCTGTCCCCAGCTGCTGTGCTGGAGTGTGAGTTTTGGTACAGCAGAGTGGCCTTATGGAATGGCAGTTTGCTGCGCCCGCGCACGGTGTCACGGGTGCTGTATACGGATGCCTCTGGCGAGGGGTATGGGGGTGTGCTGCATCGTGTGAGTTGCAGGGTTATGGAGCCTGCCCTGTCGGTTCAGGCAGGTGTGTGGGAGGAGGTTGACTCCAAGGCGTCTGTGCACACCGAGTTGAAAGGCTTGTGGCGGGCGCTGGTGGGTGCTGGGCAGGAGCTTGTGGGGCAGACGGTCCTGCATCGCACAGACAGCATCTCCACCTACTACATCCTGCGGCGAGGTGGGAGCAAGCGCAATGTTGTGCTGGATGCCATCACTAGCAGGGTTATGGTGTCCTGTGCGCTGTTTGGCATTACCCTCAGTATGCAGTATGTGGGCGCAGGCACCATCATCCTCTCAGGTGCTGATGCCCTGTCCCGTCATCTGGATGAGACTGACTGCAAGCTGAACCCAGTGGTCTTTGCAGCGCTGTGTGCTAGGTTTGGGGCAGTGCAGGTGGACCGCTTTGCCACTGCAGCATCTGCGCAGAGGCTGGGTGGGAGCCGCTTGCCATACTGGGGCCTGTTTGCGGATGGTTTGGCGGCGGGGGTTGACTCCCTGTCCGCTGATTGGCGGGGAGTCTTCAACTACGCTTTCCCGCCAGTTAAGCTTGTGGGTGATGTGTTACGTTTGGTTGAGGAGCAGCGTGCACGGGTGCTGCTGATTGTGCCGAGGTGGGAGTCTCAGTGGTGGTGGCCAGTGTTGGAGCGCATGGCTTCGGTTATACTGCCTCTGTCGTCTGTGGTGCCGCATGCGCCTGTGTTGCTGCCAGTGCGGGGTGGCGCCTTGCCCCACCCCTTGGGCAGGTCATACCAGAACCCCCACACCGTGCAGTGGCTGGCAGCTGTGGTGGGCTGAGATGATGGTGCGTTGGGCTCTTGGGAGGTTAACGCATGTAACACCTTCAATGCCTTGATTACCCTCACGTCACCTTGCTAACTTCACTGTATGTGCTGCAACAGCGACAAGCAAAACTTTGCCCTAAGCCGAAGGCTGTAGGCAAAGTGCTGTTGTCGCTGTGCAGACTGGAATCGATATATATTGCATGCTGCACACGGTCCAGCTGAGAAGAGTGACTAGTCAAAAGCTGGACCGTGTGACCTCTTGGCCAATTGCCTATAGTCCCAGCAATTGGCCTGTCTCATTGTTGCGTTTATCCTGGGTATTTGCGTGTTGACAGAGCTTTCCGCTTCCCCCCCACCCCCCCTGGCATGCAGCGTTGCTGACGCACATGGCACGCACAGTGGAGACCCGGGTGCAAGCCAGGCCGCTCGTGCCCGTTGAGCGCTGGTCCACTGACTTCGTTGTGGACTTGCTGGAGAACTTCGATGCATACATGCGGATGGATATCGCGGCTAGTTCGCAGCGCACGTATGATGCAGCGGTCCGCCGCTACCTGCGGTTCTGTCAGAGGTTGGAAGCCCCCATGTTGCCGGAGCCGACACTGGTTTCGGTTTTCATCGTCGGCTGTGCCCGTGCAAATTATGCGTTGTCTACTATCCGCGTGAGCGTTGCGGCGATCCAGCGTTGGGCTGCCGATGATTATGGCATGCCTGATATCGGTCACCATCCGTGTGTCGTCCGTGCGATGAAGGTTGCCAGCCGTATGGCTGTGTTGTCGAAACGGCAGAAATTGCCACTGTCCAAGGCTCAGCTTGTGCGGGTGCTGGCTCACCTGGCTCAGGACACATCCTTTATCAACGTGAGGGATGCTGCCCTGTTCCAGGTGGGATGGGCAGGGATGTTTCGGTCGTCTGAGCTGGTTGGTCTGCAATGGGAGCATGTGCACTTCCCTGGGCGCGGTGGTGTGATGCTGTATGTGCCGCAGTCCAAGACTGACCCGGGAGAGGGTGCTTGGGTTATGCTAGCGGCTGGCCAGGGTGCTGTTGACCCAGCTGGTGCCTTGCGCCGTCTGCAGGCGTTGTGTGGTGGGGTCTCTGCTTCTGGGCCTGTGTTCTTGGCTAGGGCTGATGGGGTCAAGCCCTTGTGCAAGACCACAGTCGCTATCCGGCTGCGTAAAGCGCTGGAGCGGGTGGGGGTGGAGCACTGGTCTGCGTATGCTGCTCACTCGCTGCGGCGTGGTGGTGCTACACACGCAGCCGCACAGGGTGTGCCCCTCCGCTACATCATGTTGCTAGGCCGCTGGAAGTCAGATGTTGTGCGGGAGTACGTCTACTATACTCCTACACAGGTACTGCACGCCTCTCGGCTCATGTTGGAGTGACGTCCTGTTTGTGCTCTTGGATACCTGGGTGTGGTATTGGTGTGGAGATGGTATTGTACATGTCCAAGGATAGCGATGTAATGAGTATGGCAAGGATTGCTGAGTGAGATGATTGATAGTGTGATACAGAGCTAAGAGAATGCAGTCTGTGACTCTGTTAAGTATCTGTGATGTGTAACAAGCGTCTTCTGACAGTATCCTTACATGCTAGGCTAGTGATCAGTGAGGAAAAGGATGTCAGGAGATTCTGTGACAGTAACGTTTGAATGCGGTGGAAGGAGACTGGTACCCGTACCCGGATCGCATATAACGCATGTAACACCTTCAATGCCTTGATTACCCTCACGTCACCTTGCTAACTTCACTGTATGTGCTGCAACAGCGACAACCATACGGTAACCCACGAGTTTGAAATCTAGGCTTGTTACGGAATCTGCCTTACCCTTCTGTACGTAAGCATTTTAGTACCCGAAGAGCTTCCGGATCCGGTGCTTTGCCTCAGCTCCCCCCACACGCCCCTCCCCATAGGAGCCCCCCCCCCAAATGAAGAAGCTGTAGCTTGTCAGGCTGTTGTTGCTTGCCAGACTGGCCGTATGGCCATATGTGCATCTCAGGACTTCCCCCACGGCAGTGAATGCATGATGCAGCAACCGACTGGTGACGAGGAATGACCACAGTGTTGTACTAGTGGTGCTGATAGGTGGGACCTCACGAATGCATATGCCATGCAGGACCTCACATTATTGCTGCACATTCAAACATCTGAGTTGACAGCCATACTGAGCCACCTTGTGAGGCCATGCATGACAGCAACAGAACACACGTCCAAATTCATGTCCATTGCTGAGGCGCCTCAGCCGGCTGCAGAGACTGTACTACTGGGGGGGGGGGGGTGTTACATGGACACTTCCGCCAAACAACAATGGCATTGTCCACCAGGTCGAGCCAGGTGGACCTCATAAGTTGTCTCCCCTGCGGTGGTTTGCACCCCACACCAGGTTGACCAAATAGGCAGAACCACCAGAATTGCTGCAAGTGCTAGCCATGTGAGACAGTGCCCGGAACCGGGGAGGTAGCAAGATTTCCTGTGGAGACACTGGGAACACACAAAGATGGGAACACAGAACACAATGTAACTAGCACTGGGTCCCCCACCGCCACCCCAGGCAACGAAAGCCTAACAAAGCAACCTCACAGTACAATAGAAGGCGTCCAGACCAAAGCTGTGAGTCCAGCAGCCCATCAAGCCTAGTAGGATTACCTGCAAGCAGCACCACCAAGTGCTAGCCATGCTAGGGACCTAATGTGTGCATAGGTGAGGGCAGGGGTAGTAAGGGGTAGTAAGGGTAAAGTAGCCCTTACTACCCCTGGGTGAGGGCGGACTACTAGGCCAGTGTGGACACAAGCAACAGGGCAAAGTCAGTCAAGCTTTTGCTGCTGAGCATGGCCTGCCTGATTGCTTGGCAGCTCCTGTCATTGAAATCATCACTTAGCCCCTCCCCCAGCCTTTCCCCAGGATCTTCACTTTCGCTGTAATTCTGTCAATTGTGGCGTTACCAACCCAGCCACCTTTAGACGCCCCCTGAAAACCCATTCAAGCCAATTAGCCAGCCGGGCATCGCCACAATAAAATCAACTGTTCACAGCTTTCAACCACCTTCCTCAACACGTGCTGGATCCACAAGCCTTGTACATCACAGCTAGCACGTGCACAACGCCGCTGCCGCTACAACGCCAGCTGCCTGCCAGCAGCCTGCAGCGCTGCACGTATCAACACCCCAACCCGCGATCCCTGCACCCCGCACAATCAGCCAACTCCTTATATAGCAGCAGCAGGTGGCCTTGGTGCTGGCTGCTGCTGCCACTGCTGCTGTCTCCACCACCACCAGCACCCCCACCCACCGGGGTCTGACACACGCCCAGCTGCTGCTCCTAGGGTGCTGCTCCTGCGGCCCTGGTCCCCTGCTGTTGCCTGAACTTGCTGCTTCGGAGGCGGCTGCAGCAGCAGCTGCTGCTGTGGCTGATGTGGCGCTGACCCTCCTGCCTGCTGCTGCTGTAGCACATCCTGGTGGACTTGATGGGCGTGTTGAACAGCGGCTAGGCATGCAGCAACCGTGGGCTGCTGCTCTAGCAGGCACTCAAACACGGCTGCATCAAGCTGCAAGTCCAGTAAGACATGCAGCACACACAACACCTCCTCCACAAGACACTGCTGCTGAAGCAGCACTGCCTCTGTCTCCTGCTGTTGCTCTTCCCGCTCTACCGTCTGCTGCTCTCGCTGCATCACTGCCTCTGCGACCGTGCACTCTGCATGGGACACCTGCATGCCCTCCTGCTGCAGCTCCTGCTGTCCTGCAATTCCTGCCATGCTCCAAGCCTTGTGCTGGGCCACCTGCTGCTGCAGTTCCTGCAGCTCCTGCACAGCTGCCGCATGCTCGTGCTGAGCATATGCTTGCAGCACCTTCCTGCAGCGCTGTATCAGCTGTGGCAGGGCAATCTGCGCAACCTCTAGCAGTACTGCATGCATGGAGCCGGCCTGGCCATCAGAAGCCCTGCTTGCCAGCACGCAAGCCGCCTCAAACACATCTGACTGAACCGCTCATCTGGGAACCCGCAGCCTTGCTGCTGCTGCTTCAGTGAGGCCCCTGGTGCTGGACCTGCAGGAAAGCCCTGCGGTGCTACTGCCGCACCACCAGACTCCCCACCATCCTCTGAGATAGCACCCTGGTAACCCCTGGCTGCTGCTGCAGCTTGTGGTCTGCTGGTGCTGGTGCTGGTGCTGGCTGAGCTGCAGGCACAGCATGCATGGCCCAAGGTGGAGCCTGCGCCCACCACCAGCACACGCACCAGCCGGCTCCGCTGCTCATGGGCCGCACTGCTGCAGGACGCCAGCACCTGCACAAGCATACACACAATTTTGGATGCTAGGTTTATTCTTGCAAGAAGCAGCACAGCAAGCAAAACAATAAGCAAAACCCCGATGCCCCCAAAAACCAACCCCGAAGCACCTGTTCCGTGAGGCAGTCCAGCACAGCCTTCTGCAGAGCAGCTTCTTCTGTGCTGGACCCTCCTGCAGCCACGCCGCTGCTGTTGCCACCCAGTGCAGCACCCTGCCTAAAGCTGGCACTACCTGCCTCGCTGCTGCTGTGCTGCAACTCCCGCTGCTGCTGCTCCTGCTGCGGGGAGTCCTCCACACGCCGTTGCTTCTGCTGCTGTGGCTGCAGGCCCTCCGGGAGGCCCTCCCCCAGCAAGAACGTCTCAAAGGTGTCTGCCAGAACCTGCCAGGCGCTGTCAGCCGGCTGTGCTTGGTTCACAAACATGATGTTGACGGCCGGGAGCCCTGCCTGTATGATGCCGGCTAGCCCTGCTGCTGCTTGCTGCCACAGGGGGTCTTCTGGGGTGATGTAGCGTAGGGCAGCACACTCTGACAGCCCATGCACCACCGGGCCAAACAGGGTGGCGCGCACCTGCGGTCATAAGAACCCACCACACAGTAAACCCTGAACCCTAAGCACCCACCACACAGTACCACGGTCATCTACTGACGTGACACAGCATCATGGCAGTGAGCGAATGACCAGACTCATAGAACATACTAGGTGAGTGGAAAGGGTGAGAGGGTCGTGCATGTTTTGACCTCCACACCCTGGACATGAACATCAATGGGACCATGAACATGCACTCACCACATGGACAAAAGCTGAGTCTTGCTTACTCACTTAAGACACTAAAGACACAGATGCGCGCACCATGTGCGCAGACACTGCACATGAACATAACTTCATGCGAAACTATCTGCCTCCTTACCTGCCAGGGTGCGTGGCCATACTGCTCCACCAGCTTGCTGATGACCTTGCCCATCCACTGGCTACTTAGCTGGGCTGCATCAGTTGCTGCTGCAGGCACGGGCCACCAGGACGGCAGAGGATACCCTGCAAGAACACGATCAGACATGCCTCAGGGTTTTGCCGCATGCAACACGATATGGAGGTCTCATCTACAAGGGCGGCGGTGCTGGTGCACAGCGCCACCCACCACATGCCTCCCCTGTGCACTACAGCTTTGTGACAAACACCGCCTGGACGCAATTTGCATCAGGTTGAAGTTGCATCCACCACCCAGCACTGGCACAAGCTGAAACCCAAAGCCACAACCCCTATGGACACACACATCCCCAGCCATGCCAGCAAAAAACAATTTGTGGGGTTTTGACAGCATAAGCACACCCCACTCACTTAGTTACGGTCCTGGACGGCCCCAGCCCGGCAGCTTGAGGGCTACCAGAGGGCTGCTGCCCTGCCCGGGTGTCCTCAGGGGCGCAGCATCTGCATTGCTGCCAGCCACAGCTCCAGCCGCCGCTGCCGCTGCTGCTGCTGCCGCCGAAGCTGCTGCCGCCATCGACTCCTGCTGCTGGCGCTGCATGATGGCCCGGAAGGGGCAGAGGAAGCCTGCCAGCGTCTGCAGCATGTCTGGCCATGCATCAGGCAGCAACGCCTGCAGAAGGGCCCAAAGCAACACAGCACAGCACGCTGATGCCACAAGCATCGGACCTGTGTGCTGCTTCGTAACCATGCATCTGACCAATTTGTCACTGTTGTGGTTGCAATAGTGTAGACTACCACAGTCAGAGTGCATTCAGGTACCCAAGTAAGAGCTGTGGAAAAACTGGGTGCTGCTGAACCACACTAAGTATTATGTTGTGCACTTTGTGACTGCAACTGCTTGCGTGCTAATTAGCTCGCTTGCTGGCCGGACGTCCACCACCGTCAAGAACAAGGTGAACACTCAGCCACTGCTGCATCCAGCCACATGCACCCCGTGACGTTCCATACTTTGCCGAGTCAATTCCTCAGAACTCAAACCATGCCATCGCCAACCCACCATGTTAAGCTGCCCCAGCAGCTGCAGCACCAGCTTCTGCACAGGCGGCAGCACCCCTGTCACCGCCTTGACATCATCTGTGCCCTTGGGGTTGCGGGCCAGCATGTCCATCCAGCGAAGCAGCTGCTGCATGTCGGCCACGTCAAATACACCTGCGCGCACATGCATGCAATGCCATGGGAGTGATGTCACTCATGAGTGGCCATGGGAGTGATTTCACTCATGTGTAGCCATGGGAGTGATGTTACTCATGAGTGGCCTCAGGTAATCCCCAGGCTGCTGCAACATATGGCAGGCGTGTTGGGGATTGGTGCGGCGTGGCCCTAGCAACGGATGGCTTGGATCAGCTGCTGCATGTCCGCCACGTTGAACCTGCGCACATGCATGCATGAGCCGTGGGGGCGCAAGTGACTTCAGGCACTCCCAAGGCTTGATTGGCAATTGCCAGGCATGCTGGGGGTCGTGCGGCATGGCACGCGCATAGGACGATGTGAATCAGCACCACCGACATAGCTGGGCTCAAGGCGCAATCTGCACTGGCTGCTGAGGTGGCCCAAGCAAATCAGGGTAAAATCGCAATACAATGGCTGTCAGCTGACAGCCAACGTACTAGGGGCCATAACTGCCACTGGCACAAGCTGTTTCCGCCTGCTGCATACTACTGCTCCCACACTCCCCATTACGCACCTTCCGAAGCTTGTGCAGTGTAGGCTGCAGAGAGGCCATTCAGCAGTTCACTTCGTGCCTGGAGACAATGCGATAGTGGCAACAAATGCACAGCGTTCACTTTCCAATTGCAGTCCGCATTGCAGTGATGTAACACAAACAGTAAGCTACAGCAGCTACAGCAGGTGTGCAGCAAATGTTCAACGCAAGCAGCACGTGCAGGCTGCAAGGTTGACCAGGGTGCGCGACATCACAGCTACATTTCAAAGGGGCACAGCCCCCTCTTTGAGGCTCATGAGTGAGGTGGTGGAGCCGACTGCTAACAGTAGTACAGTGCACCAGCCTGTGCTGTGCTGTGCCACGAGGCCCGGTGTGCATGAGCCGGCTGGAACGCAACACTGCCCATGACCCTGTCAATAAGGAGAAGACCATGCGTAATCCAGGGCGTATGTGCCACACAAGAGTCGCATGGGCTGTATTCAAGGCATGGTGAAGATGCAGACGGCAGCACCCGCACCTGCAGAGGCACACAGGTGTTGGGCTTGGCCATGACCATAACACTCTCGTCGATTGCGGACAGGGTGCGCTTCCAGGTGTAGTGGGCTGCAGAGCTGCCGCTGTCTTGGCTGCTGCCGGGGACGGTTGAGCCCTGATTGCCAGCTGGTGTGTTGGCAGCAGGGGGCTGTGTTGACGCAGGAAGCTTGAAACCCTGCAATGCAGTGCAAGCAGAAGCCAGCAAACATCTTACTGGGAGGGTGTCATGTGCTTCAACCTAGACAGGAGTGTCAAGCTGTTGGGACGTCAGAGCTGCGCTGCAACCGAAATACTTGCCCTCATCTGGCCGCCCATCTACATGAATTGATCAGGGCTGCAAAAAAAGGGTCATCACACCAAAGTACACTGGCTTGCCAAATCAACAAACGGTCAGCCCAACCAGACGCAGCATCAAGCACTGCGTCAACAGCTGTTGCAAGACCGCCGCTGCCCTGTTGCCAGACACCCTGTTGCCAACAATACCTGCAGGAAGCCCGTCAGAAGCTGTGCAGCCGCAACGCCCACACTCTTGCGCCCACTCGTGAGCGAGTTTGTTGCCATCGAGCAGATTGAGTTCCAGAAGTCGTCGATGCGCGGCAGGGCCAGAGTAGTGGACATGTGGGCACGCAAGACCTTGCCCAAGCCATTGAAGGCTAGCACGGTCGTCTCATCCCTGCGAGCAACACCAACATGAACAAACACACAGCTCTTCATTTGTTTCAAGCCACACCCGAATGGCCACACACACAACAGCGGAGTCAACCCACCTGCCGGGTGCCTACGGCGGCGCCTCACACTGGTGAGAGACACCTAACACCCCCCCAAAGCTTATCTTCCAGGCTCTCCCGGCACACATAGCCACACCTATGCAAACACCACACTCACCCCCTCCCCCCACCCCCTCACACCACATTCACCATTGCTTCTTATCTGAGTTCCTGCTGTAGTGCACCATTACTGATTTAGGCTTCATGGTTCAGGTTTGTTATTAAGAAAACCCTAAACCCCTATGCAAGACACCACACTCACCACTGCTTCTTCTCTGAGTTCCTGCTGTGGTGCACCAGCATCATCACTGCCTTGCCCTTCTCCTTGCCCAGCTCAACAGCTGCCGCCTCTTCACCACTGCTCGAGTCTCCCATATAGTGTGCGTACTGCACCACTGGGAACAGGATCTCCCACTGGCAATGACTCCACATGGCTGGGCTGAAGCGCCCGGCTTGGCTGCCGACCGCTAGGAACAGTGTCCTTATGCCGCTGTTGCGCACCTGTGTGTGCAGTACAAGGCCAAGTACACAACTTGGGCGAATACTACCTCGTCACCAGAACAACAGCCACAGTTGACGCACAACATGCTAGGGTCTCTCTACACCACCCAATGCTGCATGCCACATCACACAGATTAACTCCTCTCTCACCACATGACGTCTCTGAACTTCTACTTACCTCTGGCCGTTTGTCCACGCTGATGACTTTCAGGTGTTCAAACACCCGGATCAGCAGCTCAGTGCACTCCTCCTCCTCCAGATCACTCCTGCCAGCCAGGTGAGGGTCTGCACCCCCCGCAACCGCCCCATTGGCTTCCGCTGCTGCTAACCCACCACCTTGGACCCCAAGCGGGCTCCCAGCTCGCGCTGCAGCGCTGCTACCATCTGGCTTTGCTGTGGCATCCGGCTTTGCTGGCACGCTGGCTGCAGACACCGCAGCTGCAGCTGCAGCCGCAGATGCAGCCGGTTTCGCAACCGCCTCGTCCACTGTGGGTCTACGGGAGAGAGACAGCACCGAGAAGATGCCCCCCAATGCACTGCTCACCCCGCTGCTGCTGCTCTGAAACGGCTGAGGCTCTGCGGCCGCTGCTGCTGCGTTGGCCGCGGCTGTGGCGGCCGCTGCTGCTGTGGCTGCGGCTGCTGCTGCGGCTCTGCTGCGCCCGAGGAGGTCTGTCGCATTCCAGAGAAGGCCGACTGCGGACAAGCTGATGTTGATGGCTGCCTTCTGTGCTGCAAAGAGCTGGACAACCTCCAGGGCTTTCGGCATGTATATCTTGGGCATGGTGGGGAGGAAGTCACTGCATGTGGTACACCAAGGACAGCGTAACTCAAGCGAGCCACCAAAATATGAGCAGAAAGCCGCATTCCATTGAACACGAGGACGAACATGAAGCACGCCCGGACAACTGTGCATCTCAAGCCCTGCCAAAACGCCATTCAATGGCATACACTCGGTTTGTGTGAAAGGCACACCTCATAAACTGCAACTTAAGTGGACTTTACAGCGCCCTTGGAAGTGGAGATTGTGCGGAGCTTGCACAACTCACCTGCACACTGACTCCACGCATGGGTAAGATGCTGAGATTGTCGTGGCATCCTCCCAGGATGGGACAGCCTCCAGCAACCTCAGCAGCGGCACCCAACCCCTGCAGCAATGCAGACACACTTCAGTGCCATGGCATGGCGTATTCATAATCACAAATTGAGGTTTCAGAGGTCACACAAGGAGGACATGGCCTTTTCATGCTCACAAATGAGGTGTCAGGGGTCACAACGAAGACATGGCATATTCATGCTCATCAAACGAGGTGTCAGGGGTCACACAAGGAAGCTGCCTAGCACTTGTTGGTCGACTCTCACTGTGATTACCTTGCAACCCGCCAAACACGTAGTGACAGCACAGCTGTTCATTGTTGTCAGACCTAGGTGCCAGTTAGGTACGATAATTTCCCCACACGTCAGGTGCTGTGCACACATGGTGTATGCAAGGGCAGATGCACACAAAAAGCCCTTCGCTTCGAACTCTTTCAATTACGATGCATGTCCAGACAAATCCACACGGCTGTAAGCTGGCGGCATACAACCGTCCTGTTGTGGTGTTTCAGGACTGGTGAAAAGCCGCTGTGTATACGATAGCGTTGAAAGGCCCATGTGCCACTGGCTCCCTTGTGGGTTGCACGGCTTTGCCGTGCCCAGTTGCTGCAACTGTAACTGTATATTCAACACAGCCACACCTGCTGAGCGCCTCCCCGTGCCTCTGTAGCACATGCAGCGCCACACGCAGCAGCCCCAGCCGCACATCCGGCTCCCGCTCCTCCTTATACATCCCCTCAAGGGCCACCAGCAGCATGTGCTCCACATCAGCAGCATGGCCATCTGTCGACTGCCCGCCGCTGCTGCCGTCTGTCGGGTACTGCCTGAAGGAGGGCACTGATGCCAGGACAGGGGGCTGCTGGGGCTGCGTGGGGACCTGCCCTAGGTCTGGAGCTGCTATTGCACCTGTAAAGACGTGAGCACACAGAGTGTTTTGCAAGGAAATCACCAGATGCATTTCAGCAGATGACATGACTCTGACATGCTGTGATTATCATGCATGCAGGGGGGCCGCGTGGGAACCTGCCCTAGGTCAGGAGCTGCTATGGCACCTGTCAAAAATTGAGCAGAGAGTGTTTCGAAAGATTTCACCAGATATGCTTCAGCAAATGTGTGCTCTGACATGCTGTGATTACCATGCATGCAGGGGGGCTGCGTGGGGACCTGCCCTAGGTCTGGAGCTGCTATGACACCTGTCAAAAAAAGGAGCACAGAGTGTCCCGCAAGAGATCAAACAGGCGCATGCAGCTGTCATGCTGTGCGCCAACTTGCTGTGGCAGTCCGGCATCCAGTTGCTTGACAAGGAAAACAGCTTAGTCCAGAGACAGGACATCGCCCCTACTTTGTCAGACAGCCAAAACAGCACCACAGGATGACATGCATGGATGCTGCATCGTACCCACTGGGCGAGATGCATTGCTATGCCCTTGGCTAAACTGCACCTCCTTGCTTGTCACCACATACCCCTCAACCACGGCATCATATCCCAGGGGCGTCCCTTACAACATTCACGGCAGCAACCTTCACTGCAGCAACCGCCGCAACCTTCACACCCCAGGCCCACCTGTGAGGCATCTGTCGAGCGCCTCTAGGCCTGCTGCTCGTGTGACAGAGTTCCCGCTGTGCAGCACCTCCATCAGATGTGTGAGGAATATTGGCCACAGGTTCTGCAGGGTTTAGGTCAACACATGCATGCCAGTTCGTGAGTGAGGTGGCCATGGGCTACAAAGTGTGAAAGGCATGTCCAGGGGGGGGGGGACTTTGTGCTGCACAGCGCTGGTGTGGCTGGCGGTTCGGCCGTGTGGCTGGTACACATCCAGTTGTTTGCTGCATGTAAGTTACGTGTGGGAGTGGACGCGCAAGTAGACATTGTGCATCCTGTCAACCCACAGAAAACATGTCGTCCAGACAACCTCAATGATCAAACAGTTATTATGACATGTGGAGGGCGCAGACAGGACTTGCAACCAGCCCGAACCCCCGCAGTAAGCCAAGGAGACTCATGGAGTGCCATCCTATGTGCCACTCCACTGGCTCTGCCATTGTGACAGCATGCATGCCACTACGCACTTGGCATTACGGCTACACCAATCAAAATAATCGCTAGCACTTGCTGCAATTTTGGTGGTTCTGCCTTTTTGGTCAACCCAGTGTAGGTGGTGCAAACCACCGCAGGGGAGACAGCTTATGAGGTTCACCCGGCTGGATCCTGGTGGGCAATGCCATTGTTGTTTGGCAAAAATGCCCATAACATACTCCCCCCAAAAAAATGCACGCTGTGATAGGAGATACTTCCACAGCATGCCTGCTGTACAACTCCAACCTTCACCTGGATGTGTGTTAGGTTGTACAGCAACCATGCGGTGCAGTGCAGGCAGCTTGACCTGGCCAGCAGAGGTGCCTATACCTCCCCTGAGCCTTGTACTGGGGCCCTGACCGGCTTCCGTTGCAGCAGCGCCAGACATGAATGCACCACCCCCTCACCCCTCTCACCTGGATGTGTGGTAGGTTATAAAGCAGGACCTCCACCATGCGGTGCAGTGCAGGCAGCTTGACCTGGCCAGCAGAGGTACCGCCGCTGAGCCCCGCACTGGGGCCCTGACTGCCTGCCGTTGCAGCAGCGCCAGACATGAATGCACCACCCCTTCAACCCCCCCCTCTCACCTGGATGTGTGGTAGGTTGTAAAGCAGGACCTCCACCATGCGGTGCAGTGCAGGCAGCTTGACCTGGCCAGCAGAGGTACCGCCGCTGAGCCCTGCACTGGGGCCCTGACTGCCTGCCGTTGCAGCAGCGCCAGACATGAATGCACCACCCCTTCAACCCCCCCTCTCACCTGGATGTGTGGTAGGTTGTACAGCAGGACCTCCACCATTCGGTGCAGTGCAGGCAGCTTGACCTGGCCAGCGGAGGTGCCGCCGCTGAGACCAGCACTGGGGCCCTGACTGCCTGCTGATGCAGCAGTGCCAGACATGAACGCACCACCCTGGGCCTGTGCTGCTGCTAAAGCCCTGCTGGACACCTGGGCCAGGGCTGACATCAGTGACGCCTGCACACAGTACATTACGATACAGTAATTGGGGACAGAGTCTCAACCTCGGCACTAGCCAGCGAGTCAGGGACTCATGAGGGCACCCAGAGGGCCTACTAACGTACCGCAGTCTCTCAGGTCAGGTGTGAGGGCACACCGAGCGACTGCAGAAATCAAACAGACTGCCTAAAAGTGGCCATGATGCTCATCATGACCATACTGATCACAATGCTTTTGCCACAAGCTCTCCGGCTTCCTTGTGTGTCAACCATTTGGCACAACTGTTGAAAGCAGCAAGGATGACGTTGGATGGCAGGCTCACCTGTGCATCAGGTGACATGTCTTGCGTAGACTGGAACAGCTGGTTGGCAGCTGTGGCAAGGATCAGCAGCTCTCCCGTCAAGGTGCCAGGCTCAAAGCTTGCCTCCTCAACCTGTCAGCAAAAGCACACACCCACCCATTGGCCACGTCAACAACTGCCTGGCACAGCTAAGGAACATTAAGTAAGCTATCAAACTGAGAGCTTGCCTCCCAGTCCCTTACAACAGATGTGTGCTCAACAGTGGGGGCAGAGCCACCCACCACACGGTGCCCAAGCCAGCAGTTCGCGGGCAACATAAAGGAGTGTTCCCGTCAAGCTGCCGGCCTCAAAGCTTGCGCCCCTCTTCAGCAAGAATGCGCATACATCGATGGCAGAAGCCAACCACCAGCTGTGATCCTAGTTACTGCCCACCTAAACTGGTAGACATGGAAGCCAACCATTGATTGGATCTTGATCACCCACCTTGCCTCCAGAGCCAGACCCCACAGCTGGCAGTGCCTTGTCCAAGGTATACAGCACCACCATGTGCCCTCCCCCCCCCCCCCCCCCGGGTACCCCCCTCCCGTGGTGCCCTCCCCCCACACCACGGTGTATAGTCTGATTGCCCACCTTGCCGCCAGAGCCAGACCCCACAGCTGGCAGTGCCTTGTCCAAGGTATACAGCACCACCGTGTGCCCTCCCCCCCCCCCGGTACCCCCCTCCCGTGGTGCCCTCCCCCCACACCACGGTGTATAGTCTGATTGCCCACCTTGCCTCCAGAGCCAGACCCCACAGCTGGCAGTGCCTTGTCCAAGGTGTACAGCACCTCAACCACCAGGCCCCAGCTGTTGCCCAGGGAGTCGGCCAGCCGGTGCGCCACGTTGAATACGGTGCGCAGGCAGTGGATGTTCTTGAGGCCAATACCTGGGTCACACACAAACAGAACACAAACAGAGCAAAAAGCACTACAAGCGTTTGGCACAGAGTTGCAGAGTCTAGCCCACCACTGCAAGCGTTGAGAATAGTACGCAGGCAGTGGATGTTTTGAGGCCAATGCCTGGGTGAACCACAAACATAGCACAATGCACTACAAGTGTTGGCACAGCATTGCATCATCCAGCCCACAACTGCAGCCGGTGCGGAGGCAGTGGATGTTCTTGAGACCAATGCCGGGGTCACACACAAAGACAGTCCATGGTGCACCCGTTGTACGCAGCAAACATGGTGATGCACCAAGCTGCCAATGGACGCATGTGAGTGATTCTCCCTCCCCCCCCCCCCACACACACACATCCGCCATTGTCACCCCCCCTTTCAACCCTCCGCCCCATCCCACCCTGTCAAAAGGATTGTTTGAGAGGGCTGATGCCGGAAGGGCCAGGACTGCCCCAGGTGTGCTGTGCTACAGTGCAAGACAGGTGATGCTGCAACGTTCTTTATTTCTTTTTTTCTTTATTCTTTTTATGTCTTATTATGTCTTATTGTGTCTTATTATGTCTTTATTCCTTTATTCCTTTATTTCATTATTTCTTATGGAACTTACATTTACAAACTTCAGTGGAGAGCTCCAACTTGCTGTGGACAACATGTGTGCGAGTCACGGCAGCCTGCAGGTTCACTGTACGCGGGCTTTCACCGGGTCAATGTGTGACTGCTCAGTTTTCCTTCCCTCACCTTTCCACAAAACCCCCCTCCCCCACACACACAGACACACACACATTACATTCCCCAGCACCACCCAACCCCACTCTCACCTGGGAGGGTAAGTGGACTGACACCCGACGGGCCTAGGGTTGCCCCAGGTGTGCCCAACCCGGGGGCCGTACCTGCGGCAGCTGGGCCTGTCATAGGGGTTGCTAGGTCTGACTCCATCAGCACCCCTGAGGCCTCCACCCCCCCCCCTCCCCCTACCCCATCCCACCCTCACCTGGGAGTGTGAGTGGGCTGACACCAGAGGGGCCTAGGGTTGCCCCAGGTGTGCCCAACCCGGGGGCCGTGCTTGAGGCAGCTGTGGCTGAAAGAGGGGCTGATAGGTCTGACTCCGTCAGCACGCCTGGCGCATGACTGCCCCGCAGGCCACCCTGGATGTCAGAGCAATGGATGTCGGAGCAATGTCGTCAAAGGAAAACACTGGGTCAAGTTGGGTTTCATTCCTTTTTTTTAATTCAGGCCCAAGCACCAACCCTGGCATCTGGCTGGTCTGCGACAGGCAACCCAGCACTGCATTCACTCAAAGTCAAAAAAAGAAGAAAAGAAAGTGTCAGCTAGTGCGGGCCACTGCAGGTGCCATGCCCCATGAGTCGTGCTGTCGCCAATGAACAAAGTTATGCAGCGAGAGGAGGGACTGGCCGTTGCAATGCTGCCTCCATGGTGTGGGCCAATGCAAGCGCCATGCCGTGCTGTCGCAGAGTGCCCCATGAGTTGTGCTGGTAATTAAAGAGTTATGCAGCGAGAGGAGGGACTGGCTGCTGCCACGCTGCCTCCATGACACGGCCACAACAGCTGTGGTGGGGCGAGTTCTGCTGAACCAGCGCAGCAGGTGCCTAGCAAAGGACGCCGCGCTGTGCTTGCAGATAATCCCCCCCCCCCAAAAAAAACCCTAAAAAGCCCTTGCGTGGACCCCGAAAACCCTGACGTACCAGCACATCGCCGCTAGCGCCATCCTCCGTCCCCGCAGGCGTGACTGCAGCCTCGCACAACACCTTCGTGAAACAGAACAAAAAGAAGAACATGCAGTGGAACAAGACAGGAAGATGAGTGGACAATGATGAGTTACACAGTGCGCAAGCAGCTGCGTCCAATCAAACACAGACTCCGTGCTGTTAGACAGCAAGAATGAATGATGATTGGTGCAGCAGGAAGACAACTTGCGGCATACTCTGCACATGCCTTGCAGCATACGGGGCCAATTCAAGGCAACTCTTAGACCCATCAAGGTGAAGTTGCCCTTGCTAGCAGCCCCTCGCTTCTATTCCAAACATCAAACATGGTAGCGCATGCACAGAACACTGAACAGCAAGCACACTGCACCAAACGAACGTACCTTCAGGAAATCGTCCCGGGCAGGCACCTCCCCCAGGGCCCCAGCGCTGAAGATATAGCTCTGAAATCCGCGCAGCAGCACCAACATCAGGCTCTCATGGCCACTCGGGCTGCGGCAGTGTGCCAGGCAGCAACTGAGGCCAGCCAGCACCGGCCGCCACAACACATCCACCAGCGTGGACACCGTTGCCGCGCTCAGCGGTGCAACGCCCGCGTGCTGCGCTGCAACGACTGGAGCCGAAAGGGCCACTGACTGAGTCCTGGCAGATCTAGTCATGGGCGTGGGGCTGGATCCCGCTGCACCCCTTTGACTGGTAGGGCCCTTACCACCGGGCCCTACTGCATCCTCTGCTGCGTGAGCGCCTGCGGGAGTGAAAGCCACGCCCCCTGCTGCTGCTCCTCCGAGAGACTGAAGGCTCGCCATGGAGCCTCTTGGGCTGCTGCTCGGCGTCGCACGGTTGTTCATGGTGAACAGAGTGCTGACTGAAGACACCCGGGGTGTGCTGCTTCCATGGGCGCTGCTGTTGCCGCGCACCAGGCCCACCAGCGAGTTGCTGCTGCTGAGGGCGCTGTGCAAGCCCTCAGAGCCTGCCGAAGCCAGTGGTGCCAGCACCAGCCGGTCCGAGGCTGCTGCAGCACTGCTGTTGCTCACGGCATCTGTGAGTAGCTCGGCACTCGCGACTACTGCCAGCAGGAGCTCGATTGCCAGGTATGCTGTCCACACCTGCACACCAGGGGGACAAGGATGTTGTGAGGAGCAAACCGCACTGGCAACTTCTGCCAGCAGGAGCTCGGTTGCCAGGTATGCTGTCCACACCTACACACCAGGGGGGCAAGCATGCACGATGTTGTTAGGAGCAAGCCGCACTGGCAACTACTGCCAGCAGGAGCTCGATTGCCAGGTATGCTGTCCACACCTGCACACCAGGGGGGCAAGCATGTAAGTGCGAAGTTGGTAGCTGCAAGCCGCAGGACTTCCGCGCAACCTGCTTCAATTACAGCCTGGAGCGTCCATGGCTGTGTTGGGGGAGGGGGAGGGGGTGAGGGGTGGAGGGGGTGGAGGGGGTGGGGGGTGGGGTGGGGGGGGGGGGGGGGGGGGGGGTGCCAGGGGGGGGGGGGGCTGTTTGACACTGTCTGCAGGAGCCGCCAATGCGACCGCAAGCACAGCGGCCCATGCGCTGTGTACATACATGCCACACAGCCACTGCTTTGCAAGCTCTGTCAAGGAACGAGTGTGTTAGCACAGGGATTACTTGTGTAGCTAGCATACTATGAACATGCAAGTCACATGCAAGCAAGCTAAGAGGCATGCCAACATAGTCCGACGAGGATGGCAAACCGGGTGTGTAGCAGCATGTGTGTTACATGTGCACAGCAAGTGCTGAGGGCCGACAAAGAGCTGGTGCTGCATGCAGTGAAAGGCAACAAGCCCTCTGGCTGCATCAGTAGATTGACTTGCGCGGGAAGGTCATGTAAGACTTGTCTAGAGGGTACTCCGACCACCCGCATGTTCGCACGACCCCGCCTATCCCCACTCCCCCACAAATCAGCAGCCCTCACCTCCTGCATGCTGGCCTGTGCAGGCCCGTGTGAGTCCACATCCATCTGCAGCTCCTTGCCTATCGCCCTGTTGCTGTAGATGCTGCTCAAGGCTGCCACCATATCATCATCAGACGACTCGGCAGCCTTCATGTAGCCCTGCACAGCAATGCAGGCATACAAAGCACAAGCATACCACCATCTCAAAAAAGGTATTTTGGCCACAAGGCTGGATATGGAAGTCGACTCAGCAGCCTTCATGTAACCCTGCACAGCAATGCAGGCATACAAGGCACCAGCAAAAACCTCATCAAGAAAGGACTTGGGCCATAAGGCTGGATATGGAAGATGACTCAGCAGCCTTCATGTAACCCTGCACAGCGCTGTGCAGGGTTACATGCAATGCAGGCAACAGCACACGCAAAAACCTGTAAGACAAAGAGGATTTGGGCCAGAAGGCTTGAAAACAAGATCAACGCACATGCCATGTGGCTTGAGGGCGGACATGGCCAGGATGTACTGCCAGGAGGGGGATGTGCACATACCTTGATGGCTTCCTCTGTCACAATGCGTGTTGTGGCTGCATTGACGCCAGCCATCACATCCTTCCTTCACACCCAGGCGCAGAGGTTGCTGCTCCCCACTAACATGGCCCTTCAGCACACCCCCCCCCCACCCCCACCCCACACACACCATCTTCATCAAATCCTATGCACCCCAACACAGCCTGATTTGCACATGCCTGAATGCAGGCTCACCAGCCCCTGACCCCTGCCACCCTTGCACCCCTCACCTTGATAGCTTCAACAGCCACGTTGAGTGTGTCATGGACTGCATTCATGTCGTGGTGTATGGACATGTCGTAGCTCGTGAACAAGACGTACAGCAGCTGGTGCACCCCATTCGCTAAGTCCCCCCCCCCCACCTCCCCTCCCGTCCGCTCAACCCACACCCCACCTGTCCTCCCCGCCGTCCAACACCGACAGAAAAGCACACATATAGCAAGGGTGGTGAGGCACGTGCCTCATTGCAGGTTCAACACCCCCTTAGCCCTGCCATCCATGCACCCCTCACCTTGATAGCTTCAACAGCTACGTTGAGTGTGTCATGGACTGCATTCATGTCGTGGTGTATGGACATGTCGTAGCTCGTGAACAGGACGTACAGCAGCTGGTGTTCAGCCATGAGGCTGCGCAGCACCTGCAGGGACAGCAGCCGCTGCCACGGCATCCTGCATGCAGAGCAGTGGAAAAGGCGGAATGGATGTGTTGGTTACAATATGGATGTGTCAGAAAATCGAAGGAAGTATTGAAACACAACACAGCACCTGCAGGGACAGCAGCCGCTGCCACGGCATCCTTCATGCAATGCAGTGCGACAGACAATGTTGGTGTGTCTGTTGAACGAGGGCGTGTCATGATAGCCAAGAGAAGGTTGACACACACACCACAGCACCTGCAGGGACAGCAGCCGCTGCCACGGCATCCTGCATGCAGTGCAGTCGATAGGCAGTGTGGCTATGTTGAAGAATGGGTGTGTCTGGGGAGCCAAGATAGGCTGCAGGGAGGAAACACACACTGTAGACAGCAGTGGTGGTGACACCAAACCATCAGGGTACTAAGTGAAGGGACTTCCAGGTTTTGATGATGCGCCGCTTTGGAAACACAGTGCCCACCCCCCTTCGGCCAGAGGCAGCCGGAAGGATGGCTTCTTTGCAAGCCCACACACATCCGTTCCACTGTAGCAATGGCAATCAAGTCAAGACCATAAAGAAAAAGAGAGATCTGTGCATTCCTTCTTAAAGTGGTTTACTCTGTGACCCAGCCTGAGCAAAACCAAAAACCTGGCACCTTACCTTGTGCTAGAACACCCTGCCAGCAGCAGCTCAATGAGGGTCAGGGTCATGTCCGGCAGAAGCAGCGCATGTTTGCGCAGCAGCGCGCCCATGCAGCCAGAAGCCAGCCAGAGATTGGCTTCTTTGCAAGGCCACAAACATCTGATAAACTGTAGCAACCAAGTCAAGGCCTTACCTCGAGCTAGAACACCCAGCCAGCAGCAGCTCAATCAGGGTCAGGGTCATATCTGGCAGAAGCAGCGCATGTTTGCGCAGCAGCGCGCCCATGCAGCCAAAAGCCAGCCAGAGATTGGCTTCTTCGCAAGCCCACAAACATCTGATAAACTGTAGCAACCAAGTCAAGGCCTTACCTTGAGCTAGAACACCCAGCCAGCAGCAGCTCAATCAGGGTCAGGGTCATGTCTGGCAGCAGCAGCGCATGTTTGCGCAGCAGCACGCCCATGCAGCGCAGCAGAAGCTTCGCCTCCCCTGTGGCCGCTGGCTCCACCTCTGGGTCCAGTGCTGTCTGTGCCAAGCCGGCTAGGCAGGGCGCCAGCTGCACAGGATTGCAGAGAGCACACAATCAGTAGAGACCGCCACAAGCGCAGCCTTGAGCAAGAAGCAACAACATCTCATGTTGTACCTGACTACGGCGAATATTGTGCAGGATGCGACGGGTGTGCAGAACAGGCAGCAAGGTCGGCAGGGCGCGTCAAGCATTGCAACAAGGCATGAAAGGAGACCCGAGGTGAGGCACCCAGGGGTATGGAAGCATGCATAGGACAGTGCTGCAGCTGCTGCCGGCCACTTACCTTGCTCTGCAATAGGACCTTGAATGAGCTGTGTGTCTGGAAAGCTGCAGGCCTGTGCAGCAGCACAAACTCCAGGAGGTCCAAGACAAAGGCCCGGCCAATCATGGGTGACTTGAGCCAGGTCGGGGTGTGACCTGCAGTCAAGATAGCAAGATGATGACACCAGCCTCAATAGGGCACATGGCCTCAGCTAAGGGGGGCGCTGACCTCTGCATCATGTCAACAAGGCAAACAAAAACACTGACAATACTGGCAACACTGTCTGGCTCGACAACACTGGTGACGGTACATAGCTGCCCTGCCGACTACCTGGCCACAACCGCAACCCACCAAACGACAACACGGGATGGCATCCATGTGCATTGCTGCAGCACTGAAGTGACTCGCAGTGACATTCAATGATCTGCCACATCCCACCACAATGACAACGGAAGCGTCCAGCTCCGGCATAGCTGTGCAACCACATCCTCATGAGGTGCAACCTAGGGCAGGCCTGCCAGGGAGCCGACCCAGGTGCTTGTGGGGGTCACACAACGGGCCTGCAACAGACGACACTCACCTGCACACATGTTCATAAGGTCCTGCAAGAGCAGCATGGCCGCCATTTCCCGCCCAGACGCCAGGCCCTCCGGTACCGGCATGCCTGCAGGGTTGTCAGCCTGCTCAGCAACCACATGGTCAAACAGCAGCGCCACCGCCTGCCGGATGGTTGCTGCTGCTGTGCTGGCGACTTTGGGGAGCCCCTGTTCTGACAGTAGAGCCTGAAGCACACAGACAGCACCAGGCCAGCCCCATCCTGCATACAACACGGCAGCAACAGTACAAAACACTTGTGACACATTGATTCAATTGTAAGTCTTGTTACCTCTTACTCTGGCAGCCTGTAAATGTAAACAAGGCCAGGGGGCATGGTAAAACCAGCATAAGCTCCATACCGCCGAGAGCAACAGCCTGCAGCCTATGGGATGCAAATCAACAGCACCGCATCCCTTCTTTGTCTGTCATGGCCCCACTGAACCATGCTGAAAGCATCTGCTATTGGTCCCTGCACGGCCCTGCTGCTTTGTCCAAAGTCTTATCAGTGGTTGTGGAAAAAGGCCATCAGCTCATTGCTAGCTGAACCTGGGCTGGGC
Organism: Desmodesmus armatus; assembly: GCA_007449985.2. Lineage (NCBI taxonomy): Eukaryota > Viridiplantae > Chlorophyta > Chlorophyceae > Sphaeropleales > Scenedesmaceae > Desmodesmus > Desmodesmus armatus. Next base: position 146,534 of record VIIQ02000040.1, read on the forward strand.
AGCAGCCTGGCCTTGTGCACTAAACCACACCAGGTGCAGTGTACTGCATACCAAACTGATCACTGCTGAATGCTGACACTGCTAGCACCCCGCATGAATTGCATTGCGTTGCAACCCAAACTGATACGGTCTGATACTTCTGCAAGTGCTGCACTCCCAGCACCCCATGCCAGCTGAAGCCCTGCTGCAAGTATTCTAGCGGATCACTACTGCTTCAACTGCTGCCGGTGCTGACACACCTTGTCGTCCACATTGTGTGGGTTCTGCAGGAGTGTCAGTGCTGTTTGCAGGATCTTCAGCTTGACAGTGTCATCAGAGCTCTTCTCCACCTGCAGCAGCCCAAGTCCCACACTGATTTACATGCACATGCAAAAGGCACCCCAAGACGACAGCACTTGCTGGCACCTCCACCAGCACATGCTTTTTCCAAGCATACTCCAACCACAAGGCCAGACTGGCAGCCACTACCACCACAGCACCAACGCGCCAAGATGGCTGTATGCCTCTCTACTGCAAGCGCTGGGTACGGTTGGGAGGGAAGTGCTTTGAAGGCTGAGTTGAGAAGGTGCTTGCTTGTGAGCTAGTTGAGCAGTTGCCTAAGCTCACCTGCTGCAGTGCTGCTATGATCTGAGTGCGCCCCTCGTCTGACACTGCATTGTGTGCCAGCAGCTTCTGAATGGAGCCCAGCACAATGCCAATCAGGCGGGGGTTCTTGCTCTCACACACCAACAGGAAAGGCCGCAGGATTTCCTGCAAAGTGTGAATGTGCAAGAACGCTGCTTGCAGCCTGTGCCAAGCTTCATGATGCGTGGACCTTCCTGGTTTCTGAACTTGGCAGAGCTACATGGGTGTTGTGGATAGGGGCGCCCCATGCAGCAATGCCACCTGCTGCATTTTTGTCACACATACATGTACTCTTGCGACCCAGATGCAGCAAGTCATGGATGTATGTCTGGACAGTTACGCTTATACGCAACTGGCGTGGCTTTGTGGAAGTCCCCAGTTGCTGCTGCTGAGGAGATGCACACCAATGCGAGTACAAATGCTGGTGCAGCATGGTAAGTTGTTGTGCTGTCAGGAATGAACACGACGACTGCAGCAGCAAGTTGTTGCAAGCTAGAACTACAGAACCATCCCTGGTTCTGCATATCCCCACCTGTGTTCGGACTGCCTGCACACCGCGTCCCTCGTGTGCCACAGCCCTCAGCTTGAGCACTGCCCTCTCTGCGCTTTCCTTGATCTGAGGAAAGTCTGTATGCTGCAGCCATCCTGTGATTTGGGTGGCGAGGCTGTCTGTTTTGCGTGCCTCAGCTGACAAGGCCCTCAAGTCATTCTCCAGCACTTCAAAGAAGGTTGCATCACTGGCCATGCTGGCCTGCCTGTGCATGTGCTGCTCACATGGCCACAACTCCTACCCGACAGCCAATGCTTCTGCAGCTGAAAGTAACTGCCATAGTGGGTTTGTGCCTTTCGAGCACCAGAAGGGTGACGAGTGCAGCTGTGTGGCACCCTGATCACAAATTGTGCTGTGCTGGCAAGTTTGACAGCATGTCCTGAACACTTGGGTTCTCCAGGAGGCACAACCAATCTACGCATCAACCACTTGACCAGTTGAAACGGTCTGATCGTCCCCTGAGCCAGTTTCCGGGACTGCAACCGTCAATTTGTCACCAACGGTCCAGACGTATGCCTATGCTTGTTTTCAGTGTTCATGATGCCAAGTGCCTCGTCATGCTGCGAAGCATCAACGTCACTACGCAGTCAAGCACAGAAGCAGAACAGTTGTTGTGCCTGGTGACAGCCTTCTGCAGAAGTCTTCAGCAACCTACCCCGTCAGCTTTCACAAATGCTGTAACCCTTGAGTTTTCCGTAGGGCTGTCTGATCGTGGTCCCAGTTCAGCCCGGGCCACAGGTTCAGTGTTGACACAGGCAGCCAAACAGCATGTTTGCCAAGCTGTCAGCGCTGGTTGGTGGCGGGCCTGCACTCAACTACAATGTTGACCCAGAGCCCTACGAGGTTGCTTGGGGCTGCTGGACACACTATGGTGGCACATCAAGGGAGGACGGCAGCCGTGTCTCAGTGTTCAGGATAGCAGCATCAGACCCCAACGATCTCAAGCTTACCGCTGCCAGGAACGGGGTCAAGAGGCTGCGAATGGTGAGCAAATCAAAGCGGCATGCACGGTCATGCAAAGGTCACGCTAGCAATGCTATGCCAACGCAATGTGCAGTACATGTACAGGCTGGTGTCCGTCAGAGCCAGCCTGTACGGATGCCGTCTCTGGGCATCTGGCTCGTGCGCCGGTGCCTGATGCCGCAGCTGTCCTGCATGCTTGTCTGATTGTGTCTGTAGCTGCGCCATCCAAACATCCTGGCATTCAAGGACAGCATAGAGGTGCAGGAGAAGGGGCAGCAGGTGGTGTATCTGGTGACAGAGGCTGTGCGACCCCTGATCACAGTGCTGAAAGAGCTCAACCTGTCGGGAAAGCACAGGTGGGCACGCAAGACCACAAATCATGTGTTGTCACATTTCACAAGCAGTTGTGCTGTGTCCTTAGCAGAGAATCGGTGTGAAGCCCACAAACTTGGGTCAACATTCCTTGCCCTGCCGCAAGGCAACACATCATGCCTCCTGCTTTGTCACTGCCACACGGGGGTTGGGACATGCACACCCTGTGCCAAGCAGCCGGTGATGTGTGACGATGTGACAGTGTGTGACAATGTGTGACAGCACGCACATGTTACATCGACCATCATGTGGCATGTCTGTTCCTTGCTGTGCTTGTTGCTCTTCCAGGGATGAGTACCTGGCCACTGGCGTCCTGCACATGACCAATGCAGTCAGCTTCCTCAACAACAGCTGCAACATGGTGAGGATTTGTACAGTACAGTACAGTGCAGTACAGGTATTGGGGACATAGTCCCAACCTCGGCACTAGCCAGCAAGCCAAGGGCTCATGAGGGTGCCCACAGGGCCTCGTCGCACCCCAGTCTCTCGTCGGTTCAAACTCAGCATGGCACCAGATTAGCATCGCGTGCGTGATGCTACGACCGCTGAGTGGTGCTGTATGCGGACAGCTACAAAGGCGGCAGCAGCAGCATTGAGCAGCTTGGAATGCTGCTGGCAGCTGTTGCAGCGTTCCAACCAACGGCGGAGCAGACATCCAGCAGGGGACCAGTAGCCGTAACTTGGCATTACTACGACATCAGCATGTTGCTGTTCGGCTGTGGCATTGTCTTGTGCAGCCCAGCATAAATTGGGTCACAGGAGACTACTCCTGCAAGTGAGTGATGTGCTGCCGGCCGTGCGTTGCCTGCAGATCCATGGGTTTGTGTGCATGGCGGCAGTGGTGGTGACTGACTCGTTGGACTGGAAGCTACACGGCTTTGACCTCACATCAGAGCACGCCCTGACAGGTGCGTGTACCCTCAAAGCCTCCCCAGATCACCTTTGCAATGCTGTGATGCTGGTATCATTCTGGCCTCCACGCCTGGGGAGTTCTTCGGGCTCTGTCAAGCACACTGAGACAGTGCCGGCACGCACAGAAGCAGTTGTCAAAAGCTCCATACGAACCCTTCATGTGGTGACTCTCCAAGCTTGCAATGGCCATGATGACTGGCTCCTAATTGCTACAGAAAAGGCTGTTATCTGCTGTGCCGTGCTGTGCTCTGCAGGGGACCATGCGTTGAAGCATGCCAGCTGGATGGTTGGCAGTCAGTACAAGCCAGGGGAGGTAGCCAAGATGGAGTGGGCCACCGTGCAGCAGGGCCCTCCCTGGGCAGTCGACAGCTGGGGCCTGGGATGCATGATGCAGGTGAGGGAGGGGGCATGGTGAACACCCCTTGCCGCGGGCCCCCGGCAGTTGATTTCGCCTGATCATTGTGTGTGTGGCCAGCCAGTGGGAGGACACCCCCCCCCCCTGGCATATCCCGAAAGTTGTTGAACACAGGGGGTCGACAGCTGGGGCCTGGGATGCATGATGCAGGTGAGGGAGGGGCATGTTGAACACTACTTGCCTCGTGCCCCGGCAGTTGGTTTTGCCTGATTGTTGTGTGTGTGGCCAGCCGGTGGGAGACCCCCCCCCCCCCCCCGGGGTAAAACCGGAAGATTGAACACAGGGGGTCGACAGCTGGGGCCTGGGCTGCATGATGCAGGTAAGGGTGGGTGCATTATTAACAAAGGGTCAAGCAGAGGAGCAGTCATGTGTTGTGATAAGTAATGCGGCAGATATGGGCCTGGGGGGCATGGTGCAGGTGAGGGTGGGTGCATGGTGCATGGTGAACACGGTGGTCAAAGAGATGAGCAGTCAAGTGTTGTGATGAATGATGCATGATGGGGCAGATATGGGGGCCAGCAGGTAGGGATGTGATCTGCCTAGACTGAAAAGCGGCCTGCTGTGGTCTCGGGGCGATCCAGTTGCCGCATGTGCTGACAACATGTGGAGGAGGGCAGACAAGCTGACAGCTTAGTAGTTACGGATCCCAGTAAAAGGTCATCAGACAGAATTCGGCGAAAACTTTGACAGCACATAGCTCTGCGGACCTGCAGCCCGGGCCTCTGCAAATCCGCATGCGTGCTTTACATGCAAAAATGAAAGGTACATTTTCGTGGTATCTCGATCCGTGTCTGAATCTGGAAACCTCAAATCTAGTTTGGAAGCAGACACTCACGTTGGCAATATCACACGCTGAAAGGATGCATATATCTGCCAGCAACAACTTGCGACCGCGCTAGCGGTGCAGCTACAAGTACAGTACCGTCAGCAGGCAGGTCATCCAGCAGTAACTTTGACAGCACATAGCGCTGCATTCCTGCAGCCCCGGCCTCTGCAAACCCGCATGCGGGCTTTACATGTTAAAATGAAAGGTACATTCTCGCGTTATCTCAATCCGTGACTGCCATAGGCTCACAAGGAAGTACAGGGTAAGCTTAAGCAGACCTCACCTGCCTCTGATCGTCCACCAGTGGACAAAAAAACATAATTCGACGGTAGAGTATACATCACCCACACGGGCGTCAGCAACAGCCCCTTTGCGGGCCCGGGCCCAGGCAGGATGCAGCAGCAGCAGCAGGCTGGCAGCCCAACGCCAACACCAATGAGTACGCAATCACAAGTGCTGAAACGTAATATAAATCTTTTTTATGATCAGATATCAAGCTGCCGACAGGACTATCACAGGGGAACAAGAAGGTGTCCCCGGGGACCGCTGGGGGTGCTACGCCGATGCGACTGCAGGGGAGGGTTCCAAGATGGCTCGAGGCAGCACTGGAACCCACTTAGGGGAAACGCCAAGTATTCTGCAGCCAAAATCACAGGACAGCAGCAGGGCCAGCCAGAAGGCTGCACGGAAGCAGCACCACACACAGGGGCTCAAGCAAGGATAACACCCAAAAGCAAAAAAAAAACTGATGGGGATCACTGGGATCCGTCGCCGTTCCTGGTTGACTTGAATTTGGTGGGCACAGCTTTGAGGTAGGGGGGTCACAGGTGCTCGCGGTGTTGCAGGTGCTCGCGGTGTCTGGGATGCCTTGTTTTTGGAGATGCCCAATGGGGACGCCCCCCCCCCCCCCCGGGCTGGCCACACACAACTCAGTCCAGTTCCCTAAACTGCCGGGGGCCGGAGGGAAAGCCTCACAGTTGTCTGGGATGTGAGCTTGTGTCTGCCTGTGTCATGTGCAGGAGGTGTTCAGTGGTGAGCCGCTGCGTGCAGTGGAGCAGTTGCGGCGCACAGACGTCATCCCCCCCGCGCTGCTGTCAGACTACCAAAAGCTGCTCGGCAGCCAAGTCGGCAGACGGCTCAACCCGGCCAAGGTGTGTGGATACAAGTCGAAGGCCCTTCGGGGCACGCTCATGAGCCCTTGGCTCGCTGGCTAGTGCTGAGGTGTGGGATCCCCACCACAAATACTGTACTGTACTGATACGCCGATCCTGAGGGCGCCAAGGACGCTCGTTGCACTTGGGGGCATGATGGGGCCGTGACAGTGCCAGTGCAGTCACACGCTCTTCGCCCCAAGAACAAGCCGTGCGCGGGCCTGCAGCCTGTCGTGTTGTTCTGTTTGCACTACGCCAATTACTGCTCTGTACTTGAGCCAAGGATACTGGCTCAACCAACAGAGGATTTGAGTCCATCCCCGCTTGCTGTACTGTGACTGCACTGCCTGTCCCTGTGTGCCTGCTCCACCCTCCGGCCAGGTGGCCGAATGCAAGTTCCTGAACAATCAGCTGGTGGAGGTTGTTGCCTTCATGGAAAACATATCCCTCAAGGACGGGACTGAGAAGGACCTGTTTTTCAAGCGCCTGCCAGCCATGATCCCGGCGATTCCTGAGCCTGTGGCGATCCGCAAGATCCTGCCGCTGCTGTCAAATGCATTGGAGTACGGCGGGGCGCCTGCGACGGCTGTCAGTAGCCTGCTGTTGATTGGCAGGTGGGTGGGGAAAAGCTGGGATGGGTGTTCTAGTAGTGATTGGTTAAGATTAGTCATAGATAGACTTCACTGGTGCAGGTGCAACCTGTATGTATGCATGTACAGCCTCCAGAGTGAGGGGCAATGTGCTGATCAAGTATAGCGCTGCCAGCTGTCTAGAAGGAGTATGTTATGTGATGCAACACTGCAAGGACGCAGTGCTTTTCTGTAGACATTGCGCTCTTTCATGGTGTGCTGCGCCTGATGTGTGCCCATAGGGGTTGTTGCAAGTGATCAATTCTTGCGCGTGTAGTGCCACCTGCGGTACCGGCACACATATGTGTCGTACATGCGTGCTGCTCGCATCAAACATTGCTGTGTTGCTGCTTTCCTTGATGTTCCTGCAGGATGATCAGCAGTGATCAGCTTATCAAGCGTGTGATGTCGCCGATTGCGCAGGACATGTATGCGTTGAATGTAGACACTGCTTGGACCCAATTAGTAAAAAATATTTGCTGCATCTGCCATGCACCTGCAGGATGATCGGTGGTGATGAGTTCATCAAGCGTGTGGTGCCGACGCTGAGCCGCCTGTTTGCCAGCAGTGACAGGGGCCTCAGGCGCAACTTGCTGGAGGCGATTGACACGTTTGGGCCACACCTCACCCAGGTGTGAACCAGCAGTGAATGTACAACCTACCTACGTAGGTTGATGGTATCAAGGCAGCTTGGGAATGCTTGTGTGCGGTTCAGCTTTGGCGTGGTGTGCACCACTGTACTGTACTGTACTGTACTGTACTGTACTGTACTGTACTGTACTGTACTGTACTGTACTGTACAGCGCTGTGCTGCACTGCACTGAACAAACTTTCCGACCGCGTCTGCGACCTTCCACGGCTGCCTGCCCCACAGGAGGTCATTGAGAGCCAGATTTACCCACCCCTTTCGGCAGGGTTCTCTGATGAGAATGCTTACATCAGGGAGCTGACCCTCAAGGCCATCCTGACCCTGGCCCCCAAAATGAGGCAGGCCACACTCACATCCAACCTGCTCAAGCACCTGTCACGGCTACAGGTGGGGCCGCATGAGTACTTACTAAATATCAGTATGCCGACGGTCAATAGAAGTGTGGCATGGTGTCTGCCAGGCGAAGTGCCTGCGTTTGCGTGTCCTGTGAGGAAGGAAGGGCAATGCATAGATCATCGCAATAGCAGTGCTTGTGGCAGTTGGGCAAGGTTTGCGTGACTTGCATGGGTCCAGCCAAGCTGACATGCACTGTCGCAAGGCGTGTAGGAAACATGCCTTGAGGGGGCCTGAGTCATTACCTGTAATGTGGTGCCATTTGTACATGCCTTCCCATGGGCATTTGTTTATTGTCAGGTGCACAGCACTCCGGCGCATGCGACATAGGGACTTCATTATGTGTCAACGTCCACTGTCCTACAGGTTGACCAGGAGCCCTCCATTCGTGCCAACACCACAGTGCTGCTGGGCAATATTGCACAGTACCTGGGAGACCAGTATTGCAAGAAGGTGATGCCGAAGCTAGGCCAGTAGTACTAGCCACTGGGTTGCTTTACTCAGCATTTACAGCAGAATAACTGGGTTAAAGGGATTTCAACTGGCATCCAGACCTGCGCATAAGGCTGAACATACAGATGCAGTTGCGCAGTGTCTCACGTGTTGGAAGGTTGCAGGGGATCACAGTGACCTGATCACAGCCAGTACCGCAGTATCAAGGCGTATTGAAAATGATATGTAGGCCTTCTTGTCATACATCCTTTCATTGTTTTGTATCGCGGGATTTGGTCTGCTGCTCCAGGTGCTCTTGAATGCCTTTGGGCGCGCGTTGAAGGACTCGTTCCCTCCTGCACGCTGTGCTGCGCTGCGCGCCATGAGCGCGACGCTGCAGTACTACAGCCCGGAGGAGATTGCCTGCAGAGCCCTGCCTGCCTTGTGTCCCCTGTGTGTAGACCCACTAACAGGTGAGGTACAGCTGGTATGTTAGGGGGAAGGTGGGGCTTGCACATGTCAAGGAGATTGCCTGCAGAGCCCTGCCTGCCTTGTGTCCCCTGTGTGTAGACCCACTAACAGGTGAGGAACAGCCAACAGGGAAGAGTGACTTGTTATGGGGAAGGTGGGTGCTTGCACATGTCACGGGGCCAATCAGACATGCACACTTGCTGGTGCTGTGTCATGTGATTTGGTGGGCGGCACACGTTTAAAATTTTTACGTAAATTTTTCGAAAAAAATTCAAATTCAAATCCAACTCACATGATGCTGCGCTGCGTCAAAGTATGTACTAGTGCCTAGTATTGCACAGCCCTGACAATGTCCCAAAATTATGCACATCCCTGCTTGGACCTGTGGCCAAACAAATACCTTGAATGCGTGTATCTGTCTTCCCTCCTGCAGACGTGCGCTCAGCGGCCCTCTCCTGCTTAGAATCCTTCACCACCTCCCTCAAGGCGCACGACCAGAAGCTGCAACGGGAAGCGGCGGCTGCGGCAGCCGCCGGCGGCTCGGCGGCTGCGGCAGCGGCCGGCAGCGGCGGCGTCTCCACCAACAGCAGCGGCATGCTGGGATGGGCCATGTCCAGCCTGGCAGCGTCCTCTGCTGCTCTGATCAAGGGCGGGGGAGCAAGCGGCAGCCCGCGGGCCCCAGCCGCTGCTGCTGCTGCTGCTGCTGGAACTGCACCGGCTGGTGCAGGGGTGGGTGGGGCAAGTAGGGTCAGCAGCGGCGGCAGCAGTCACGTTGGGCCGATGACACCTGCTGCTGGTGGTGTGAGTGCCGACCAAGCTGGTGCTGCTGCTGCTGCTACGGATGGATGGGACGAAGACTTTGAGGAAATGGAGGATGCTGCAGAGATAGAGGTGGGTGAGGGGAGTGTTGCATAGGCATTCGGCTCGCAAGCAGCATGGCAGCCGTCTCTTGTGCTTTCAACTGTGTTGGATTGGTAAGATGACGTAGTACCTGATCAAGTAGAGGTAAAAAAATACAATCGCTACATCACACCTGAGGCTGCTGTTGGCAAGAAGGGACATCTTGGATACATGGAGGTGGCGGGGAGGTCTGCGGGGTCACCCTTGCAAGCATGGAGTGTTGCGCATCCGGTTGACAGCCACTGCTCATGGTTTGCCGCTGCAGTCAGCTGTTCTGTGGTGTCACCAGTGGCAGCAAACCCCTTGTTCAGGAGACATGTTGTGTCGTTGGCCTTCTGTGCAGTTTGCATGCTGCTGTTGCAACCAACCATGAAGCTTGCTTGACATTCAGTCTTGGTCACCTAACAAGCCAAACTCATTCTGTACCTCTGCTGCGCATGCCTCCCTGCAGGCTCGAAACCGCCTGAGCCGGCTCAATATGTCATCCCGACCCCCGGCCCCACCCACCACCAGCACCACAACCAGCAGCAGTAGCAGTAGGCCTGCAGTGCCCAGGGTCAGCAGCAGCGGCGGCGGTGTGGCAGCAGCGCGAGGCGGCTGGGATGCTGCTGATGATGCAGCAGGAGAGGGCTGGGGGGACCTTGAACTCGACCTGGGGGGCAGCAGCGGTCGGGTCAGTAGTCCTACGAGTGCGGGAGGTATGGGGGCCGGCAGGACCAGCAGCAGCAGTGCTAGCAGCCAGATGTCAGGCGCAGCGGCAGGTGCAGCAGCAACGGCACGGCCGCGGCCAGCACGGCCGGCTGGGTCTGCTGGTTTGGGGGCCAAGAGTAAAACAGGGGGTGCGATGAAGCTGGGTGCTTCCAAGTTCGGGGCTCAGAAGATGCAGCAGGGCAGCTCGATTGATAAGGAGGAGTGGTGAATGAGTCTGCCATGGGTGTTGATCCAATCTGCTGTGATGTGCTGTGATGGTCGGGCGTAACTGCCAAGCAAGGTTGGGTGGCTATGAGGGTGCACAGTATGGGTTACGCAGTGTTTTGAAGGGTTTTATGAAGGCTGATATATATACAGCAAGCTGACAAAGGCTTGCTGATTTGGGTGTATATGGTGCTTCTCATCGGCCTACACCTTTGATGCAAGAGGCTGTGGAAGCGGACGTGCCCTCTGGGCCAGCAAGTGCACAGTGCAGGCACCGGGCCGGTGCTGTCATGGGTGTGAGCAGGTCCCAGGAAGAACATATTGAAGACAGTTCGTCTGGGTTTCAAGAGTGTCTGATCATCAAAAGTGTGGATGTGACTGGTGATTGTACGTCATCAGCCAGCCGGCCAAGCACCTCACCTGCGCCTCACTGCTACAGGCTGACGCAGTAGAACACTGACCTGCTCAGATTGCTGCTAGGGGTGTACACTGTCAAGGCTGCCAAAGGGTGCATGTCCGCACATGCATGCATGCAACTTGCTGCCGGGCAGCCCAGTGCCTGTGCATGCAATAGGTCTGTCAAACGGCTTGCCCTCACACAATAGATGCCCGTAGATATGCTTACAACTTTGCAAAATGCGTTAGAGGTTTACTTACTGCCGAGCTTTTACTGCCAAGGTTACGGCCATGCAAACCGTGCGTGCAGGAAATCACCCAGTGTTTTTCTAGTTCGAAGCATTGTTCAAAAACACAGATCCACTGATCACGGCTGTGCGTTAGACAAGCAAGGGCCCCTGGTGCTGACTGCTGCTGCTGCCACTGCTGCTGTCTCCACCTCCAGCACCCCCACCCCCACCAGTGTCCGACACGCGCCCGGCTGCTACTCCTACAGTGCTGCTCCTGCGCCCATGGTCCCCACTGCTGCTGCCTGAACCTGCTGCTTCAGAGGCGCCTGCAGCAGCTGCGGCTGTTGCTGCTGTGGTGCTGACCCCCCTGCCTGCTGTTGTGCAGCACATCCTGGTGGACTTGATGGGCGTGCTGAACAGCGGCTAGGCATGCAGCAAGCGTGGGCTGCTGCTGAAGCAGGACTGCCTCTGCCTACCCCTGCTGCTCCTCCCGTTCGTGCGTCTGCTGCTCTCGCTGTATCACAGCCTCTGCCACCGCGCACCCTGCATGGGACACCTGAATGCCCTCCTGCTGCGCCCCCTGCTGTCCCATCCCTCCCGTGCTGCAGGTTTTGTGCTGGGACACCTGCTGCTGCAAGTTCTGCAGCTCCTGCACAGCTGCTGCGTGCTCGTGCTGAGCATATGCTTGCAGCACTTTTCCTGCACCGCTGAATCAGCTGCGGCAGGGCAATCTGCGCAACCTCGAGCAGCACTGCATGCATGGAGCCGGCCTGGCCATCAGCGGTCTTCAATCAAGTTAACTTAAAATGCTTGCATTGCATGAGATTTTGTCGAGGCGTCGTTGACAACGTCCGGCGGTTTGAACGCAACACGGTTTGAACGACTTCTGAGCAGGCGCGGTCCCTCTGTGGTGGTCTGCTTTTCTAGTGCATCTGTGTCTGCTACATGACGGCGTCGCTCTTTCGGACAGGTGCCGCTCTTTCCAATAAGCACTTCGTTGCAGCAGCTGCTGTTTCCAGCTGTGTTGGCACAGATGCCCCCACGGCTCAGCAGAGGGAGCAGATGCTGGCTCTGATTTCTAAATATAAGAGCCAGGGCCTGCTGGATGGCATGTTGGTCCCCATTTGGGTGCTGGTGAGTCTTGCCTGTGTGCACTGCAGCAGCTGTCCTTGCACAACGTCGACACAGGTTCATATGCTGTACTTTTATACAAAGCAAAACTTTGCCCTAAGCCGAAGGCTGTAGGCAAAGTGCTGTTGTCGCTGTGCAGACTGGAATCGATATATATTGCATGCTGCACACGGTCCAGCTGAGAAGAGTGACTAGTCAAAAGCTGGACCGTGTGACCTCTTGGCCAATTGCCTATAGTCCCAGCAATTGGCCTGTCTCATTGTTGCGTTTATCCTGGGTATTTGCGTGTTGACAGAGCTTTCCGCTTTGCACGCAAGCAAGTCCTTCTCCTTCGCCGCTTTTAGATCTTCACCATGGTTGGCATTGAGACTGACCGCGTGACCCGCTCTTCGGCAGCGAACGCTCGCTTGACCCCTTATGAGCTCCCTGCGGTGGCTCCAGGCGCCAAGCGTGGCTCAGCAGCCGCTGCAGCAGCCAGGCAGCGGGCCCAGCAGCAGCAGCAGGCTCAGGCAGCAGCAGCACAGGCCAACGCTGAGGCTCTCAGGGCTGAGGCAGCAGCATTGGAGGACGCAGAGTTTGAGCAGCTCCTGGCAGCAGCAGCGGCCAAGCCTGGGCCCGTTCACTACGACCCGCCCGCTAACAGCAGCGTGCAGGCCGTGGAGGCCCTGCGTTCAGATGTGAACACGCAGATGGCTTACATGGCTAACACCTTCGCAGCTGCCATGGCCAGCCTGAAGTCTGCCCCCCCGGCGCCTGAGGCCCCGACCGGCCTGTCTTCGGTGGCTGCTGCTGAGGCTGTCAAGACCTTCGAGGCAATGTCTGAGCAACTGAAGGGCGCTGACACTGGTGAGTAAACGCTGCTATTATCTGTAGGTTCTTGTCTCGCTGTGCAGTTTGGTCGGACATGGCAGCAATGCTGCTGATAGAATTCTTGCTTAGGCACTTGGTGGCAACAGCAGCCCTGCAGACAGTAGGCTTCTTAACATTCTGCCCAGGGCTGGATAGTACATGCAGCTGAACCTCAGGCCCACAGCCAGCAACCAGGACTGCTGCCAGCAGGAGTGTCTTGGAGCAGGTGTTTGTGTCTCAGGGCAATAGACTGTGGAGTGTGTCTCAGGCAGGAAACAAGCCTTGCAGGGTTGGGAATGTAGGACAGACAGGCAGCAGTGCTGCGGACCCTTTGGGGCAGCACTGGCATGCAGCTTCTGGGTCGCTGTTGCGCGGATGCTATAGCAGTGCTGAGGCCCGTTGGGCGGCATTTTTTGGGGTGTTGCTGTTGCACTGCTGGCTATGATTAGTGCCGAGGACCCGTTGGGCGGCACCTGCATGCATGCTGCTGTGTGACACTGCTTGCTATGTTTAGTGCCGAGGACCCGTTGGGCGGCACCAGCATGCATGCTGCTGTGTGACACTGCGTGCTATGATCAGTGCTGAGGACCCGTTGGGCGGCACCTGCATGCAAAGTCTGGCGACACAGGTGGTGCCGAGAGGGCAGTGGGGCATTTCTGATGGGCTCCTTTGTGATGCTGGCCAGGCCTGATGTGTACGTGTGGCGTATTTGCGTGCCCTGTTGCAGAGGAGGCCCGCCAGGCTGTGATCGAGAAGGCATACAGGGCTGTCAAGCTGTTGGACGGCATCAAGGGCTGGCAGGGTGAGGGCTGCCTGACAGGGCTCAAGGTAGCTTACGATGTGGTCAGCAGCCGGCCCACAGACGCTACCAGCAGCCTGACCCAGCAGATCCAGACAGCAGCGATGGGCCAGGGCCTGTTGGTGCCAGCGCAGCAGGCACAGGCTGCGCCAGGTGTGCTGCCGGGACAGCAGGTGGCAGGAGGCCTCGCTGCACAGCAGGGGGTGGGAGTGCTGGCAGCAGGGGCGGCAGGCCTGGCTCCGCAGCAGCTGGTGGCACCCCAGATGCTGCCGGCCCAGATGCTGCAGCAGCAGCTGCTGCAGCAGCAGATGATGCAGCCCCAGCTCTTGGCGCCTCAGTACATGCTGCCACAGTACGGTGGGGCCGCCCCACCCCCTGCCCCTGAGGTGTGCTGGCGCTGTGGCGTTCCGGGCCACAGGGTGCCGCACTGCACTGCTCCCCGCAACCCCGCCAACCCATTCCCCTTCCGCCCCCCTGGCAGGGCCGGGCCTAGGCGCACCTAAGTTGTAAGTCCAGGTGGTGTGGGAACGGCCCCTCTGTGTGAGCATGTGTAGCAGCACGCAGGATGCCAGCCCGCTAGTGGGTGTGTGTAGCAGCATGAGTCACCCTGCTGTGTGCGGTGGCAGGGCTCCTGCATGCGTTTTTCTGCAGCGGATTACGAAGTCTTGACACTCGGAAGGGCCTTGCACGATTTCTTATTGGGTGCCTGTTCTGCTGTGTTGTATGCACAGACTCCCCGGAGGTGCTGGAGGCGAGGGAGGCGATCAGCCAGGCCCGCAAGTTCCTGCATGACACCAAGCGTATGGTGCAGAGTGAGCTGTATCAGTTGGAGAAGGCCCTTCAGCAGCGTGAGGGACAGCTGCAGGCAGTGTGCGGCCGCCTGCCTGGTGGTCACCAGGAGGTGATGGAGCGTGTGTTGTCCCACGGTTGTCAGATGACTTCTGCTTACACATGTACCGTGTGTGACAACTACCACGGTGGCTGGTGATTGGGCTGAACAGCAATACTGCCAGTGTTGCTGTTCCTGACTGTGTTTAAGGCTGGGTACTGTAACATTCCCACCTGAGTTGGTTGGAGGGATGAACTGTGACGCGTACTTGCTTGTGGGATGTCCTGTGACTGATTGGCAGTGCGCCTTGCCCCGGAACAAGAGTGACTGAGTGCAACAGCGCCTGCTGTCCCTTGACTCGTACATCACTGTGAAACTCTGTTTTGCTGAGCGTGGGCTGGCCTTAGCCAATCGCCAACATTCGGTGCGGGCAGCTTGAGGCAGGTGCACACCACAACCTTTTAGGGATACTGATCATACTTCCAGCACACGGTACCCATGAAAGGGGCTGTCCTGGCCACAGTGAGTTTCTTGCCAGCGACTGTCATGCCCTTTGCTGTAGTACCAGCCCTTATCAATGGATTTCTGTCTCGGCTCATAACAGCAGCTTCTGTCAGCACTCAGTTTTTTAATCCCTCCTGCAAATTTTCATTGCATACCATCCCCTTTGTGACCAGTATGGCCACTCAGTCGCCCTGTGGGCCGCCCCTTGTACCCTTGTACTGTTGTAGGGCGTGTGCCCCGGCAGTTGGCCCCATCGGTGGCATGCGCAACAGCCGCATCTGCGCGACCTGTGCTGCCCGTGCCTGGGAGCGGGCACCTGGGCCTGCCTGCTGCACCTGCCACTAGGGAGACAGTGGGAGGGGGTGCACTGATCAACACAGCTGCATGGGAAGCGCTGGGCCCCGAGGGCCTCCTGCACTTGCTGATGCGTACGCAGCCGCCGGCAGACCTTGCTGCTGTAATTAGCTATGCTGGCGAGGACCTCACAGCGGCGGCTCCCATGCCTGCCGAGGAGCTGGCAACTCTGTATCAGCGTCCGTCAGTGGACTTTGTGGCGGGGCGTGGGTTTGCGAACCAGGAAGCATGGTTGGAGGTTGCGGGTGACAATGCTGAGCTGCGTCGGTGGGTTGTAGATGGGTACTCTGAGCTGTTGGCTGGTTGGGTGGAGGTGTCGCAGCGGGACAATAATGTCAATACTGCAGACCATGTTGAGTTTGTGACGGGGGCGGTGCAGGGGTTGCTGGATGTGCAGGCAGTGTCGGATGTCACTCACCTGAGGGATGACCCCAGCGTGGTGCACAACATTAACCCTCTGACGGTGGCGGTGCAGGGTAGTGGGAAGCTGCGGCTGTGCTACAATGCACGGCCAGTGAACCCTCACTTCCCGGTGCGGAAGTTCAAGATGGAGCATGTGCAGGTAGCTCTGTCGCTTGTGCAGCCGGGTGATATGTTGTTCGCTATAGATATGCAGGCAGGGTACCACCAGCTGCCTCTGAAGCCGTTCATGAAGCAGTTCATGTGTTTTGAGTGGCAAGGTAGGGTTTATCGGTGGGAAGTGCTGCCGTTTGGGCTTGCAACAGCACCTAGGGCATACAGTAAGGTTGGGCGGGCACTGCTGAAGCTGTGGCGTGCGAAGGGCATTCGCTGTTCTAGTTACATTGATGATTTCTTCTTTGCTGTGCGGCCTGCTGATTTTGCCAGGGTGAGGCGGCTGGTGTTGGCCGATCTGACTCGGCTGGGGTGGTACATTAGTGATGCCAAAGCGCTGCTGGATGCGGGCACAATGGTGAAGTATCTGGGGTTTCATATCTGCTCTGTACCAGCCCCTCACGTTCGCTTGCCTGCTGGCAAGGTTGCCAAGCTTCGGGAGTCCCTGAGGGGGATCCTGCGCAGGGTGCAGCGCCTCCCTGTGGACACTTCAGAAGTAGTGCCTGGTGCTATGCATGAGGAGGAGGCCATGGCAGGGTCGACCCCTGGCACTGTGCGGGTCCGGGGCCAGACTTTGGCCCGTTTGTTGGGGTTTGTGCAGTCCTGCAGGGTGGCGATCCCCATTGTGCCTATTGCCACCAAGGCGCTGTACGAGTGCTTGGGGGCCTTGCCCCTTACTGATCAGGGTTGGGTGGATTTTGGTGATGTGGTGGAGCTGTCCCCAGCTGCTGTGCTGGAGTGTGAGTTTTGGTACAGCAGAGTGGCCTTATGGAATGGCAGTTTGCTGCGCCCGCGCACGGTGTCACGGGTGCTGTATACGGATGCCTCTGGCGAGGGGTATGGGGGTGTGCTGCATCGTGTGAGTTGCAGGGTTATGGAGCCTGCCCTGTCGGTTCAGGCAGGTGTGTGGGAGGAGGTTGACTCCAAGGCGTCTGTGCACACCGAGTTGAAAGGCTTGTGGCGGGCGCTGGTGGGTGCTGGGCAGGAGCTTGTGGGGCAGACGGTCCTGCATCGCACAGACAGCATCTCCACCTACTACATCCTGCGGCGAGGTGGGAGCAAGCGCAATGTTGTGCTGGATGCCATCACTAGCAGGGTTATGGTGTACTGTGCGCTGTTTGGCATTACCCTCAGTATGCAGTATGTGGGCGCAGGCACCATCATCCTCTCAGGTGCTGATGCCCTGTCCCGTCATCTGGATAAGACTGACTGCAAGCTGAACCCAGTGGTCTTTGCAGCGCTGTGTGCTAGGTTTGGGGCAGTGCAGGTGGACCGCTTTGCCACTGCAGCATCTGCGCAGTGGCTGGGTGGGAGCCGCTTGCCATACTGGGGCCTGTTTGCGGATGGTTTGGCGGCGGGGGTTGACTCCCTGTCCGCTGATTGGCGGGGAGTCTTCAACTACGCTTTCCCGCCAGTTAAGCTTGTGGGTGATGTGTTACGTTTGGTTGAGGAGCAGCGTGCACGGGTGCTGCTGATTGTGCCGAGGTGGGAGTCTCGGTGGTGGTGGCCAGTGTTGGAGCGCATGGCTTCGGTTATACTGCCTCTGTCGTCTGTGGTGCCGCATGCGCCTGTGTTGCTGCCAGTGCGGGGTGGCGCCTTGCCCCACCCCTTGGGCAGGTCATACCAGAACCCCCACACCGTGCAGTGGCTGGCAGCTGTGGTGGGCTGAAATGATGGTGCGTTGGGCTCTTGGGAGGTTAACGCATGTAACACCTTCAATGCCTTGATTACCCTTACGTCACCTTGCTAACTTCACTGTATGTGCTGCAACAGCGACAAGCAAAACTTTGCCCTAAGCCGAAGGCTGTAGGCAAAGTGCTGTTGTCGCTGTGCAGACTGGAATCGATATATATTGCATGCTGCACACGGTCCAGCTGAGAAGAGTGACTAGTCAAAAGCTGGACCGTGTGACCTCTTGGCCAATTGCCTATAGTCCCAGCAATTGGCCTGTCTCATTGTTGCGTTTATCCTGGGTATTTGCGTGTTGACAGAGCTTTCCGCTTCCCCCCCCCCCCCCTGGCATGCAGCGTTGCTGACGCACATGGCACGCACAGTGGAGACCCGGGTGCAAGCCAGGCCGCTCGTGCCCGTTGAGCGCTGGTCCACTGACTTCGTTGTGGACTTGCTGGAGAACTTCGATGCATACATGCGGATGGATATCGCGGCTAGTTCGCAGCGCACGTATGATGCAGCGGTCCGCCGCTACCTGCGGTTCTGTCAGAGGTTGGAAGCCCCCATGTTGCCGGAGCCGACACTGGTTTCGGTTTTCATCGTCGGCTGTGCCCGTGCAAATTATGCGTTGTCTACTATCCGCGTGAGCGTTGCGGCGATCCAGCGTTGGGCTGCCGATGATTATGGCATGCCTGATATCGGTCGCCATCCGTGTGTCGTCCGTGCGATGAAGGTTGCCAGCCGTATGGCTGTGTTGTCGAAACGGCAGAAATTGCCACTGTCCAAGGCTCAGCTTGTGCGGGTGCTGGCTCACCTGGCTCAGGACACATCCTTTATCAACGTGAGGGATGCTGCCCTGTTCCAGGTGGGATGGGCAGGGATGTTTCGGTCGTCTGAGCTGGTTGGTCTGCAATGGGAGCATGTGCACTTCCCTGGGCGCGGTGGTGTGATGCTGTATGTGCCGCAGTCCAAGACTGACCCGGGAGAGGGTGCTTGGGTTATGCTAGCGGCTGGCCAGGGTGCTGTTGACCCAGCTGGTGCCTTGCGCCGTCTGCAGGCGTTGTGTGGTGGGGTCTCTGCTTCTGGGCCTGTGTTCTTGGCTAGGGCTGATGGGGTCAAGCCCTTGTGCAAGACCACAGTCGCTATCCGGCTGCGTAAAGCGCTGGAGCGGGTGGGGGTGGAGCACTGGTCTGCATATGCTGCTCACTCGCTGCGGCGTGGTGGTGCTACACACGCAGCCGCACAGGGTGTGCCCCTCCGCTACATCATGTTGCTAGGCCGCTGGAAGTCAGATGTTGTGCGGGAGTACGTCTACTATACTCCTACACAGGTACTGCATGCCTCTCGGCTCATGTTGGAGTGACGTCCTGTTTGTGCTCTTGGATACCTGGGTGTGGTATTGGTGTGGAGATGGTATTGTACATGTCCAAGGATAGCGATGTAATGAGTATGGCAAGGATTGCTGAGTGAGATGATTGATAGTGTGATACAGAGCTAAGAGAATGCAGTCTGTGACTCTGTTAAGTATCTGTGATGTGTAACAAGCGTCTTCTGACAGTATCCTTACATGCTAGGCTAGTGATCAGTGAGGAAAAGGATGTCAGGAGATTCTGTGACAGTAACGTTTGAATGCGGTGGAAGGAGACTGGTACCCGTACCCGGATCGCATATAACGCATGTAACACCTTCAATGCCTTGATTACCCTTACGTCACCTTGCTAACTTCACTGTATGTGCTGCAACAGCGACAACTGCAGGAGAGAAGGGCTGGGCTGGCAGTCAACACATTGACTGGGTTTGTGAACCCCAAGGCCAACCTACACCCGTCACAGCATGACAGATGGGATGCAGTTGTGGCAGACACAATGATCTGGGTGGATGGACTGGAGTATCAGGACCCTGACAGGGCAAGTGCCTATTCTGCTTGCCTTGCCTGTATACTGTAGCCAATCACATGCACGTGGCCATTTGGGACGTGCACGCAGCATGGATATTGTACGCAGGCATAATGGATACTGCGCAGAGCCAGCAAGTATACTGTGCGCAGGCAGCAAGGATACTTTGCGCAGGCAGCAGTGATTGCTTTGACAGTGCCCCCACTTATGCCGTATGTTGATGTATGCAGTTGCTGAGTGCGATCTGGGCCATTGGAACAGTTCACCTGACCGCAAGCCTCCAGGCTGCTGCAACAGCCGGCTAGTAAGTGCCCATGGTGCAAGTATCATCCGATGCCCAAGTCAGCCTGATGTCTAACATGGCGTGCTTCAGTGAAGTCGCAGTGCGACTGAAGTATGACCCTGTGATACACCCAGATGATCCAGTATGGAAACAATAGCTGTGAGTTGAACAAACAGCAGCATGTCGCATTGGTGATGTCAG
Organism: Desmodesmus armatus; assembly: GCA_007449985.2. Taxonomy (NCBI): domain Eukaryota; kingdom Viridiplantae; phylum Chlorophyta; class Chlorophyceae; order Sphaeropleales; family Scenedesmaceae; genus Desmodesmus; species Desmodesmus armatus. Next base: position 166,451 of record VIIQ02000040.1, read on the forward strand.
CTTGTTTGGTGTTGTGCTGCTGTTGTCATTGCATGCAGCACGGCCATTCTGCATGACTGTGACTTCCAGGACAACAGGGACATACTGGATCCATGGAGCCCATCTTCCAGCCATTCAAGATTCAGGTGCTGGACGACGGCAGGGTCAAGTGAGTCTTGAATCTCGTTTGCTTGCGGCTGGGTTCCCCGGAAGGATGCCAAATCAGTTGCCAACTTTTGATATGGCAAGACAAACCCTCTTGCAATTTCACCATCAAGGTGTTGGCTGTGCAACCCAGTCACTTGCTCTGTGATGCTTCACTACAACATGTGAGTCCATGATGCTGTTTTACCCAACCGCAGGTCGCTCATCCAGTTGACATGCCCACCAATCAGCCTGAGCCCTGCCGATTTTGCACTATACACTTGCGGCAAGGTGCATGCTTACTCCTGCATCTACAACGAAACCTCCGGTGAGCTGGAGCCGTGGGCAGATATGCAGCATGCGCGGCTCAAAGGCATACTGTGGTGTGCCGGTGGTTGTTTACATACATGCGTCATCTGATGCAGGCATTAGGCCCTTTGTCCGAACTTTCCTGGTGTTTGCCGTTCTGTCATGCAGGGACACGCGGCACTCCCTCATGGAATTAGCAGCCAACTACAGGAAGGAAGGAGTTGAGGTGAGTATCAGTGCAGGACTGGACATGATAGGTTCACACCGCAGGAGATGGCGTCAGAGGGAGCCGACAGGGACAATCTCTATCCCTATTGCACTGCCTTGTGTTTGCTTTGCAGGTGTTGCTTGGAGAAGACGAACCGGAGTCCAGGGAGGGGGAGCAGGAAGAGCGGCAGGAGCAGCAGGGGGAGGGACAACAGGAGCAGCGGGAGAGGGAGATGAGGGAGGGGCGGGAAGAGGATGACAAAGAGGCAGAGGGGGGGGATGCGTGGGCACTCGCGCTCGGACCCGAGTATTGGGTCAGACCCGAGTATTGGGTCCCTGGCAGCAACAGGATACGCCAGCGCACACTCGCACAGTTGGCAGGGGACACCGAGGAGATGGTGGTGAGCACAGGAGGAGGGGGTGGGGTGTGGAGGGAATACAGGACTGAAGACACGCCTTGTGTGAGGGTCTGTAGAGCCTCGCGTTTCAGTTGAGCTCAGGTTTCATGGGATGGGGGTTGTTCAGTTAACATTGCAGGGGGGGGGGTTCACTTAACTTTGGACACTATGCTGGACTTTGACTTGGTACTTCCACAGTTGGTTATCAGCATCTCAAAATACATATATAAAGAAATTTACGGCCATCTGAGTAGGCTGAAAAGGGGGGGTGTGTGGGTGGTCAAGCTGGGTCTCATTAATTTCAGGGACCCGGTACTCGGGTATGGACGCGTGCTTCGATCCACACACAAGGGATGCAGGGATCGCCCTGGTTGTCCGTACTAGGGTGAGTGTGTGACTATCCTTGTCGGACGACTGCTAGCCAGCATACATGTGCCAATGGGAAGAAGTCCTATGGCGTTAAGAGACCAAGGGGTGTCTCTGTATCTTTATCTTTATCTTTATGTGCACGCATGCAGTCTCTCTGTCGACACATATGCTTCATAGGACTGCTTGCCTATACATATGTGACTGATATGTGCCTACATGCTAGCCATACTTGTATCCTCTGTGTATCCTCTCGGGTGCCTTAAGGTTCGGCGCCGAGATGTGCGGGGTTGGCTCCCATAGGAGATGGCGTCAGAGGGAGCCGACAGGGACAATTTCTATCCCTATTGCACTGCCTTGTGTTTGCTTTGCTGGTGTTGCTTGGAGAAGACGAACCGGAGTCCAGGGAGGGGGAGCAGGAAGAGCGGCAGGAGCAGCAGGGGGAGGGACAACAGGAGCAGCGGGAGATGGAGATGAGGGAGGGGCGGGAGGAGGAGAACAAAGAGGCAGAAGGGCAGGAGGATGGAGGGGGCGAGGAGGAGCTTCAAAATGAGGGACAGGAGGCACAGGGGGGGCGATACTTACCACTTCCAGCACAGCGCGGCAGCAACAGGATACGTCAACGCACACTCACACAACTGGCAGGGGACACTAAGATAGAGGTGAGCACAGTGTGAGGTGTTGGGGCGAGGGGGTGGGGTGTGGAGACACGCCTTGTGTGAGGGTCTGTAGAGCCTTGCGTTTCAGTTGAGCTCAGGTTTCATGGGATGGGGGTGACTCAAGACACGGGAGACCCAGACCACCATGGGATGAGCCCAACAGGGGAGAAACAGGACCGTGTGGGGCACATGCTGTAGTTGAGGGGGGGTGTCTGGTACGCCCATGTCTGAATTCAACAGGTCTTCTGTTGTTTACTGTCATGAAATGTAGGCTAAGGTGCAGGCCATGGCAAAGCCCAAGTCCAGGAAAAACGACGGTGATGCAGCAGCTGGGGCGCTGGTGCAATGCCTGGAGCAGTTGAAGGCCTACAGAGCTGCATTGCTGCAACAGAATGCGCAGCTGGCAGTGGGTCTTACGCAGCTGGGCCCGACGGCCGCTGAGACGGAACATTCCTTGCAGCAACAGCTTCTGGTCCCAGCAGCCAGCGAGGGCATCAGTTGGGATGCCTTGCATGAGAGTCAGAGCAGTGGGGAGGACAAGGCCGATAAGGAGAACATGCCGCCACACACGCACAGGGCACGTGGCAGCCTGGCCAAGGTAATAGCCTGGAAAAAAATAGCCTGGAAGTATGCCCACAATGGCATACAAGCATCACATGGTGGCCCTAGATCTGCTTTGTGCGTCACTTTGTTGAAAAATGCCATTGCCATGAAATGGCGCCGAAGCACGGCTGATGTGCGCTGCTGACAACACACCTGCATGCTGCACTATGTCCTGCCAGGAACACCAGCTCAACAAGCAGGAGAGGCATGAGGTGACGAAGCTCAAGAACCGTGAGAAACAACGGCGTTTGGTCCAACGCCAAGCTACTGCTGTCGCATTGCTGACTCAGGGCATTGAGCAGCTGGAGGGCATATGTGAGGCATTACAGCAGCAGAACACACAGCTGGCATACCAGCAGCAATTTATGTCTGTCTTTATGCCTGAACAGACCCCTGCCGTGCAGCTGCCCAGTGGATTCACACTAGGTGGCACAGGATATGCAGCAGCTGGTGGTGCTGCTGGTATGGGTGATGCCGGTAACGCCGGGCAGTTTTAGAGGGTACGAACAGGGCTAGCCTGCGCCAGCCAGAGCCAGTGAAGCAGGCGGGTGAAGGCGTGCGATTGAGACAGCCACACGTGAGGGTGCTTGCACTCTGACAGAGGGGCTCATTGTAACTACTACTGCCTCTGTGACTCCTTGACACATTTCCTCGGCCAAGAGCATCGAGATGTGGGCTTTTCAGGAGGAACCGATGCATTCGAGGACCACTATGAACACTGCTGCTGTGTTCGACCCAAACGAGGGACACCACGATCGTGTCATCGAAACAGACACCTGAGCCACCTGACTGTTGGGCAACACCTGGCTGTCGGGCTCTCACAATACACAATCAACGATGCTGACTGATGCCAAGAAAGAGTGCATACGTGGGGCATTGCCGCGACTGAATCGCCACCATGTGTGTCATCGACTCCGGCTGGGGGGGAGTGTGAGGGGGGTCTCCCCCCTCCACAAAAAAGGCACTGCCACTGCTAGTAGCTGCGTCGGCATCAAAGCAACTCCAAAAACAGCACTATACAACAGCACTGCATCCCCATCAGGCGCAGCAGTCAGCAAACACACCACAACCGGGAACCACCCCCACAAAGGGGGTGTACCCCCCTGCCTTGCCAGCCTGCCAGCAGACACACAACCAGAGGAGCATCAAACCCCCCACCGCGGCCTGTTCGACGGGTGTAGCGCAGGAGCGCCGTTTGTAATATTCTGTGTGTGACTTTTTGTGTAATATTCTGTGTGACTTTTTGAGTAATATTCTGTGTGACTTTTGAGTAATATTCTCTGTAATGCCGTTTATAAGAGAAAAAAACTTAAATAAATAAATCTATAAGAGTGGCGACAGCTGTGGTCTTGGAGCACTAAACTGGCTGTATGATTGTATGTCAAGCTAGTTCGCACTATCGGCCTGCAGCACGGTCGGAGCAGGCCGGATGGCAAAGGCCGTGGCCTCTTGTGGATGCCGAATTGCACATGAATGCGAGGAAGGCACTGCAAATACACATCGAAGATAAATCAAAGAAGTATCAGGGCGTATTTCGTTGTCTAACGCAGACTGTAGCATGGCCGCGGGCAGGCCGCGTGGTGATGTTGATCTACTGGGTATGTCGACAGATCGAAGGTCGTTTTCGATGTTTTCTTGAAATCACCTACAATCCATTGCCTTCGGTTCAAGCAAAAACATGAAGCTGCAAGGCAGGGGGGCTGTCTGCCCCCCTGGACCCCCGCCACCAGTACTGCTGTTGTGCTGCAAGAGAGGCAGCAGCATCACACAAATACACTTGCTAGGCCTGTAAGGCAGGGGGGCTGTCTCCCCTCCTGGACCCCCGCCACCAGTACTGCTGTTGTGCTGCAAGAGAGGCAGCAGCACCACACACATACACTTAGCTAGACCTGTAAGGCAGGGGGGCTGTCTGCCCCCCTGGACCCCCGCCACCAGTACTGCTGTTGTGCTGCAAGAGAGGCAGCAGCACCACACACATACACTTGCTAAACCTGTAAGGCAGGGGGCTGTCTGCCCCCCTGGACCCCCGCCACCAGTACTGCTGTTGTGCTGTAAGAGAGGCAATGCCGGCAGACAATGCCGGTGGGGGTCCAGGGGGGCAGACAGCCCCCCTGCCTTACAGGTCCAGCAAGTGCATGAATCAATATTGTGCAGCTACACAGGCAGTAATAGCGTGGGGCAAGGGGGGCTGCTAGCCCCCCTGTCTTACAGGACCAGCAAGTGTTTGCAGATGGATTGGAGTGCAGCAACACGAGAGAGTGGTCGCAGGGGCAAGGGGGGGCCTTACAGGTCCAGCAAAGAAGAAAAGACATGTAGAAATTACCAACTGGGCAGCTATACTATGCACTAAGCACATGATAACAGCAGATGATGCATGCTGGCATCAAAGTTACGTAGGGGACGGAAACTGGGCTGCCTGCCCCTTACTTCGACGGGTATGCGGACGGAGGGAGCCCTGCTTTAATGACCAAGTCCCATCCAACAACCGAACTTACAACTGTGCAAACATGAAAAGAAGTGTTCGAGGTTTACTTACTGCCAAGGTTTTACTGCCAGGGTTACGGCCATGCAAACCGTGCGTGCAGGAGGTCACCCAATGTTTTCTAGTTTGAAGCATGTTCAAGAATACAGATCCACTGATCACGGCCGTGCATTAGACCACGATGGATGGAGCCATGACTCACCATGGCCTTTCTCCCCTCTCTGTGCCTCGGTTGTGAACGTTACCTGTCTTTCTGACTATTTCGATGACAACGTCGTCGTGAGACGGCAATATCAGGCACATGCAGAAGAGGAATGGGATGCTCATGTTCCATCACCTGCTGTGTCTGCTCCTCCTCGTTACCGTCGTAGCAGCGGCCAGCAACAGCTCTGTGGGGGTCAGGAACGATGTCGAGCTGCAGCAGGCGCTGCTGGATCCCAAGGTCAGCAGCAGCCATGGTCATCCTCATTCACCTGCTTCTGTTTCAGTTGCCGATGCACCTGTTGAGGAGAGCAATTATACCAGACAACATCTTTACAACATATTTAGCCCTTTGGGCAGTCTACCTCGTGCTCCTGAGTCCCCAAAACATCATTTCCTCTGCATCTGCAGGTCGGGCATGTCATGCTGCTGCAAGACATCCAGCTGCAGGCTGAAATTGGCAGCGGAAGGCGGGAAGCCGGAGCAACATCACAGACCGCAACATCACCATCAGCAGCGAGCCCCCCTACTGGACGCTGGATTTTGCATTTGTAGCCAGCAATTGGCTTAGGCTTCAGGCGGGGGCTTCGCTCAACATCTCCAACACCATCCTGAAGCAAGCAAGGTTGGTTTTGTTGCTTGTGTTCTTGTATGAGTTCATATGCTGCTTGCATAGGCCACCATCAACCTTATCCTGCAGCTGCAGGAAGGTCATGGCTGTCGATAGCATGTGCAGTGTTTGATGTCTTGCATAATCTGTGTGCACCCGTGCAGCTGATTACAGGACACCTCGTAAGCATTGCACAGCGTTGTGCAACACCAAATAGTCTCATGCATCAAGTAGTTTGGTTGTGTGCGCCATGAACTGCTGCATGCAGGTATGGTGCTGGGATGCAGCTGGATTTCCTGGCGCCAGCAGCTGGGACTGCGCTCATTTTGTGGAACAGCATCGTGGTGCGGCACCTTTGTATCGAGTCTCTCGACGAGCCGGCAGCAATTGAGCACGTGCCCCGCTTGCCAGGTAGGCCGGGCTGGGCAACAGGGCACTCTTGCCCTGGCAGGTGTGGTCAGCAGGTGTTGCATGTATCGCATGCAGGCCACAGTCTTGCGTCTGTTACTTGTACTTCAACTTTTACACAAGTCCCAGCCGGTGGGATTTAGTTTGAGCAGACCGGCCAGGGCCGCACAAACAACCTTCTTCCCATGCTGCCTCCAAGCATTTGTCTGGTACACCTCGAGTGTGCAGCTGGTGGGCTGCCTGGCTAAAATGTCGAAAGTGCGCATCAGCATCCAGCCAGATTTCAGGTGTTTCACAGCAGTGCTAGGAGGGAGCGCGTGGTCCGCACAGGCAAGGAGTATTGGTGCCGAGGCAAGGAGTAAGCTGTGAGCTTTGTGCTGACGCTGGTGCTGATGCAGGTTTTCCTGGGGAGCAGTTGGCGCACTACAATACCAGTTACTGCTTCATGGACAGGTGCTTTGAAAAGGTGATTGGTGCATGGCATGTGTTGTGGTCAGCAGCTCGCATGTGTTATGGTCAGCAGCAGCAAAGACTAGTTGAGTGACAAACGTCTGGCAGCAAGGGAGTGAATGGCACGCGACTTGTCGGCTGGCGGCAGCAGCAGCCGAGTGACTGAGTAGGGCAGGAGGGGCAGTCTTTGAAATGCAAGCCGACTGGGTAGCTATGCAGCTTGCCACTGCTTCAATTGTCGTGACCCGGAGCTTAAATGGCTCTCGCCATCAAGGCCAGTATCATGGTTCTGTCCAGGAGTACAAGAGTTGTAGTGCTACTATCCTGCTTGTAGTGCTACTATCCTCGTGTAGACGCACTGAGTGCACAAGCCTCAAATTCCAACCAAGACGATGATGTGCGTACTAAATGTGTGCGTCCCTGGCTGCGCCATGCAGGTGTTGACATACGACTCCTTCACCAAGGTGTCCACGAGCATGAGCGACACAGCAGCAGGAGGGCTACGGCCTGGCCATGTTCAATGTGACAAGGTCTGCCTGGACTATGCACCACAGTGCTCAGACAGCCTGATAGCAGAGTCCTGCATGCAGCGCGCACTGGATGCGCTCCCGCTGGCAGCACAGACACCAGGGCGCATCCAAGCAGCAGCAGAGGCCGCCACAGCAGCCGCGGCCGCAGCACACGAGCGCCGCCGGCAGCAGGCGACGCTAGCAGGCGCTATCAGTGCGGGCGTTGGGGCGTTCGTGCTGCTGATGTTGCTGTTTGGGTTGCTGATCCGGCACAGGCGCAGCTTGCGGGGCAGCGGAGGCAAAGCGGTGCTGCCCGTGTTTCAGCCGCCGGGACCTTTGTCACAAGCATCCCTGCCTGGCTGTGAGAGCGCGGGGAACAAGGATCCGCAGCTTTCGGCTGCAGGAGAGGGTGCAGGGCCGGGGTGTCATTTAGTCCGTGATGCTGAGGTGGTGCTGTTGAATCAGCCGGGGTCGGGCACCACTCGGAGCTCCCACAGCAGCCGCCGCCAGTATCACAGTGAGTCACGTGACGGCGTTGTGCATCTGGGTTGGGGAGGAACGATGTGTGCACCAACACAGCAGCATGCCAGTACCAAGCATGCGTCTTGGCTGTTGGCGGAGATCTGGGACTGCAATGTGTCGGTGTGTACATTGAGCATGCTGCCTACAGTTTGGGGTAGTTCACACACAAGTTTGTTGGTTGCGCATCCAGACATGCCAGCCAGTAGTGCAGTCACCGACTCTAGCTCATGTGCCACCTGGCTGCATCACCCCCTGACACAGTATCTCTACTGTCCTGTGTTGCAGGCCTGGGGGCGTCGAGTTTGTGCAGGAGCATCTGGTCGGGCCACCCAGCTTGCAGGACCAGTGGGAGTTGGTTGCATGGAAGACGAGCAGCCACAGCTCAAAGCTCCGCTTGTCGGGACAGCAGCTTCTGCAGCATGGCGTGAGCGACTTGGCTGCTAGCTTGGACAGCGGCCAGCTCAGCAGTCCGATTTCTGCTGGGAGCCATAAGGAGTTGAGCAGCAGGGATCTCATACTGCAGGGCACCGGCACCAGCACCACGCAGGCAGTGGCGAACGCCAACAAGATTCATATGGGGGTATGCATAGGGGCAGGTGAGGAGGGATGGCAGTTGGGGTTGCCCTGGTGCTTATCATTGCGACATTCAAGTCGTGAGTGTGTGTGTGTGTGGGGGGGGGGGGGGGCTACTAGCTTTCATACCGCCGTGGCAGGCTTCTGACTGTCAAGCACAAACTCGCACATGCCATGGCTTCGCAGTGCTGAAATGGGTGTATTGCACGTGTGTTACTGTACAGGTTCGTTCGGCAAGGTGTACCGGGCGAAATGGCGGGGCATGGACGTCGCAGTGAAGGTACTCATGTCACTGATGCTAGCAGGCTACGTCCTAGGTTTTCTTGGCAGCTGCACACATGTGCTTTCGCAGCGGTGCCTTTGGCAGATACAAAAACGGAGCAGGGTTTATACACACGTGCAGTACAGGTGGAGTGGTTGGTCAAGCTCCTCTTGCTTCTGAGAGTTGACGTGCATGTCGTGTTATCAAGGCAGCCCCAGCACCTGTAATGACCAGCACACCCCTCACGCATTGCCGTTCGATGCGTGTGTGAACCTGTGCAGGTGGTGCACCACAGCCAAGCTGCTGCAGTGTCAGTGGCCAACGAGGTCGATCTCACTATGAGCTTCCAACATCCCAATGTTGTGGCGGCTTACCACTTTGTTACCTGGCGGCGGCGGAAGGATCGGGCGCACAACAGCGAACAAGTAAGGCAGGGCACAAGGCATGAGTCCAGCAGCACATCTGGCATGTAGTCAGCAGGGCGAGCACATGCACAGCTGTAGCCAGCTCAGGCACCTGGGCGTACAGCAGTTGGGCACACAGCAGCCACGCCCGCAGCAGTCGGGCCCACCGCAGTTGGTCGCACATCCTACCGGCCCACAGCAGCCATGCCCACAGCAGTCAGTTGCACAGCAAACAGGCCCACAGCCGTCGGGCCCACGGCAGTCGGTCGCACAGCAAACAGGCCCACAGCAGTTGGGCCCAAGGCAGCCAGGTCCACAGCAGCGATTGGGTGTGACATAGCATCAGCCATCACATCGAGCATGAGGCCACGTGTGGGTGACTGTTGTGTGGTTCATGCAGCAGTGTCGAAATGCAACTATGTTGGGTCCCACTTTGGTCATCAACCTTGTTGTTACCCATTTTCGCAGTGTACCGCCTGTAGGTAGTATAGATCTATGGTGTGAGTTCACTGTACATTGAGTGTGGGACGCCTGCAGCACGGTTCACCCCTCAGCATTACAGGCAGTTTCTAACGCTGGGTGTGTGTGTTGCTGTGTATCTTGCAGCTCCTCAGCCCTGTGCACCAGATGACCACAGCAGTGGCTCCCTCTCCCTCTCCTGCGGCAACAACCTGGCTGCTGGATCACCGCACTCAGGCTTCCACTTGGAGGACGATGACATGCAGACATACATCGTTCAGGTGCGCAGGCATAGCTGCCAGCACTCCTGATCAGGAATCAAGTCTCCTGTGCCAAGCGCGATCCTCCTTTGAGGAGCCTGCTGGATTCAGGCACAAGTCAAACACAGTGAACTCACCACTAGGCCAGTAGTACATTAATAAATAATCATCAAGGGGCAGCTGTTGATGATGCAAGGTCTTGAGCGCTCATGGTAGGCTGCTGTTTCCATTTGTTGCTGCAGGAGTTTTGCGATGCTGGCAACTTGGGGGACTACTGTATCATACACGGCGCACGGCAGGAGGGCCAGCTGCCAACTGGGCATGAAATGGTGAGTCTAATTGGCCCGGGCTTGCAGCACTACGCGCACAAGCGGCGTTCAGGATGATATCAAAGGCTGCTGTGTTCCTTACAGTCTGCCCCAACGGGTGCGGGTGTTGTGAGGTGGCAGCGTGCTGACCGATCATCACTCTGCGATGCTAAAAACCACCATTTGTGTTCGTGATGTCTGCGCTGCCGCCGCAGCTGCGCCTGCTGTCCGTTTGAGGGGGTGGCGAGCGGTATGCAGTTCTTGCATGACGTGGCCAGTGTGGTGCACGGTGAGTGAAGGGAGCTGCAAGGCTGTGCTGTGCAGTGCAGCGCCCTGCGTCAGCCTGGCAGTGGCCAGCGTGGCGGCTGTTCCAGAGGGTGCATGCACCAAAGCTTTCCTGAAGGCTGATCTGATCATGTAAATGATGAGCGAATCGTTTTACATTGCTCATTGCAAGTGTTGGGGTGCTGATCACTGATCAGGCGTGGTTGTGATTGGGCTTGTTGTGGCTGTAGGGGACCTGAAATCCAGCAACATCCTGCTGTGTGTGGCCCCCACTGCGCCGTACGGGCGCACCGCTAAGGTCGCTGACTTTGGGCTGGCCAGGTGTATGCTGCCGGAGAGACGCACAGTCCCCAGGACACTGGGGACGGTGAGTAGCGGTGGTTTGGGTTACGGACTGAGGGGCAGCTGGTTGCTTTTGCATGGAACTGCATGGTTGTGTACTGGCCAGGGTTTATGCTCGGAGAGACCCACGTGGGTCTCTTGTGCACAAGTTTTCAGGGCTGTGGGGACGGTGAGTGGCGGTGGTTTAGTTGCAGGGACTGTGGGGCAGCTGGTTGGTGGTTGTTGCAAAGCATGGCAATGCATGTGTGTCTGGTACAGCTCCCTGGCGGTAGGTCCAGGGCAATGCGCGGCTGGCATATCAACACTGTGGGGCGACAAACTCCCAACATCATCGCCATGCACTGCCTAAGCTGCGTGTGCTGCGTCCTGCTCACTTTTCACCACATCATATGGCTGCTGCTGCTGCTGCTCCAGGTCAACCACATGTCGCCTGAGATGCTGCGGTACGGCAAGGCGTCAGCTTCCGCCGATGTGTACTCCTTTGGTATCATGATGTGGGAGCTGCTGACAGGCCAGGTGGCATTCAGGGGCTGGCAGTGGGGGGCCATCCTGGAGCATGTGGCTTTGTCGGATGGCAGGTGCGAGCACAGGGGGAGGGAGGGGCAGGAGGGTGGGGGGGGGGGATGCGTCCTGCAGCTTGCGGATATCGTGTCTGCCTTTGTTTGGGGTGTGCCCGGCTTGCTGGTCCCAAGAGAATAGCGACCGGCGTAACATTGATTGATTGAAGCGGACAATCCAATCAACCCACCCCCCGTTCTCACACCCGTCAACTCCAGGCCGCCCATACCTGAGGGAGCCCCAGAGGACTTTGTGCTGCTGCTGGAGTCCTGCTGGCACAAGGACCCAGCGAGACGGCCCGCGTTCACAGAGGTAGTCGCTTGGGTGCTGCTGGTGTGGTGCTGTGCTGGTGTGTTGATGGGTTTTCGGTGCTGGTGCTGGTGTGTGCGGCTGGCAAGTGCTGGACGCGGCGTGGGGGAGCCTGCAGTCTGTGTGTACAGTTTGTGAAAGCTTGACAACATTGATGGCAGCAGCATTCTTGAGAGGCGGTGCATGAGAGATACAAACAGAATGCGCACTAAGGTGTTCAACATTATTGCAGGCGGCATGACCTTTAACTGTTCTGTCCGTTGCTGTCTTGGCTGTACTGCATCGTGCTGTGCTGCACTGCCGTGCTGCCGCACTGCTTGCGCCAACGCCCACCCAGGTCGTAAAGTGCCTCAGCATCATGATTAACTCGCGACACCAGGAGCTGAGCGAGCAGGCGGCTGGTTTGACGCTGCGCACACACACCGTGACAGCAGCGGTGTCAACAACAGCAGCAAGCGTCGACCCTGGAGACTCCCGGCTGTCCAACTGCAGCACAGGCCTGTCTCAGGTCAGCACAGGGCTCTCAGGTGTGCAGATGTCGGCTGCGACAGTGACCGGCAGCAGTGTCGACGAGTGGGACATCGTGCGTGTCGGCAGCATGAGAGGGCATGTGTCTGGGGCAAGCATATCCACCAGCCGCAGCAGCCCTACTGCAGGGCAGCAAGCGTGGCCGTGCACAGCAGTGGTTCAGGGCTGCTGCAGCTCCCGCGGAGCGGGGCTTTGGCGGGAAGGCCAGCGCAGGTGCAGTTGCAACGGCAGCCGCAGCAGCAGCCCTTGCAGACGAGGTTGCAGCCACAGGTGGAGGATCCACAGCAGCAGCAGCAGCAGCAGCCGTCATAGCCACAGAGCAGGGCCCCGCCGCCGATGCTGCACCAGCACTGTGTGCAAATCGCAAGCTGCTAAATGATGTCTAGGATTTGAGCGGGCGAAGACCGCCGCTGCTGCTGGCGGCGAGTTGTCGGGTTCCGCGATCCCCAGGTCTGCGGAACTCGCTGAGAGTCACGGGGTAGTGTTAGGGTGAGGTGGGCTGAGGTTGAACCCATGCAACCCGGGGGGGTTCTGTACGCAGCCCAAAACTCCTGGGGCTGCTTTTGTGAGGATGATGTTGAGTGGGGCTGGTGCTCCTCTTGGGCTGTGGGTATGCGGCAAGAGAGAAGGAATGAGAATGGGGCAGGAGTGCCGATCGCCCGGCGTCAATCATGGGAGGAGCGTGCGTGACTGCGCAGCAGCACTGCATCTGCATTGTCTGCACCGTGTCCTCAGGTGCTGTAGTGCACCCTCAGCCTAGGCGTGTGGCGTGTACAACAGTGAGCACCCAAGACCCCATTGAGTGTTTCTGTAGGGCTTGTTTGCCTAGCCTGCATATGCTGGGCTGTGCAGAGGCTTAGCTTTCGCCTGTTGAGAGGGCATCAATGGTTGTGTGGGGCCAGGCGCGCCGCCCTTCCAAGCTCGTGAGCAGCAGAAGCGCCTGGTCCCCTGCCAGCTGGCTGCTTTCTTGATCCCAGGTGGAGCTTGCTTGGAATCTTGTCGGGGGCTTGCTGTACAACTGTGTCTGCTTGGGGGGGGTGTGCTTGGTTGTGCTTGCATGCGGCAGTTGTTGAGGCACATGTGTGAGTTGGTGTCAGCCCTTGTGGCTGCTGCATGCATAGGCTGTGTGGCTCCGCAGGCTGGCAGGCAGTTGTGTAAGACACGAAGGTTGATGTGTCCGGTGTTGGTGTGATCGCGTGCTGCTCATCGCCTGACACACTGGTGCATGCATGCACAGGTCGCAAGCTGGTACTGCTGCTTGTGGGGAGTGGGCTGCCCCATATAGACCACGATGCTGCCACATACTGGCAGCGGTCTTTGCGCATTGCACTTTTACCGCGGCATCAGCTTGTAGGCGTGGGGTGTGGTGATCCTTGCTGCGAGATGGGTGGGTCCCTGCTGCTGTTGCACTGCCCATTGCGACGCATGCTGATCTTGGAGGGGAGGCATGCTGATTACGGAGGGGAGGCTTTTGCGAGTGTTGTACTGCGACGCTGTGTGGGGTACCCATGGTCGGTGGTGAGGTAGGAGCCCCTACCCTTGTGTGGCGATCCGGGGTGGGATGTGGCAAGACATGGTCTGGCCAGACGTTTGCTGCAGTTGTCAGTGCCTGCATGCAAGCGGTGGGCGTGCTGTTGTGTGTTTTGTTTGGTTGACTAGCAGCTCAGGGACGGCAAGATAAGGAGCACGCCCAGCAGGCGTTTGGGTTGGCAGTGATTGCGTGTGTCCTGTGCTGCAGACAACCAGGTCTGCCGTGCCTAGGCTGGCGTGCAGGGAGCATCTGCATGCCATCCAGCAATGTTGTCTGTTAGACCTTCTGTGTGCCATCTTTGCATTCGTTCTTGGGGCATCTGTGGTGCTGATGAGCCGTGCGGGTACGGCCTTGACTGTCTGGCTTCTTGCAGCTTTGTGTGCGGTGGGGGTTATGGGTGGGTTGGGCTTAGCAGGGTGACAGATACAGCATGCAGGGCTATGACTGGGGTGGGTTTGGCAAAGTACTTTTGAGTGTTCATGCAGCTGCAACTTGTGCTTGCACGCTGACATGCTGCGGCATGCTGTACTGTCAGTGTACATTGCACTTTGCCATTCCCGTTTCCTTCGACTGTTGAGCTTGCGACTGATGAGTTTTTGGACTTCA
>VIIQ02000041.1:0-27857 GCA_007449985.2 Desmodesmus armatus
CGACCCCGTGCAAAGGATTGACTCTGGGTTGCAGTCCAGAAGGTGTGGCGGAAGTACCCCACCACACTGCCGCCAAAGCAACACCGAAGGTCGCTGTTGTCTGCACCTGGGCGCTGAAGTTGGCGGCAAGGCTGGGGTGGGGCAAGGCACACAGGTGAAGGGCCGGGTCCAGGAGAGGGTGAGGGGCTGGGCTCAGGAGAGGGTGAGGGGCTGGGTCCAGGGCTGGGTGATGGGCTGGGCTCTGGAGAGGGTGAGGGGCTAGGTCCAGGAGAGGGTGGGGGCTGGGTCCAGGGCTGGGTGAAGGGCCTGGTCCAGGAGAGGGTGAAGGGCTGGTCCGGAGAGGGTGATGGGCTGGCCCGGGGCTGGGTGAATGGCTGGGTCCAGGAGAGGGCTCAGGGCTTGGTGAAGGGCTGGTGGGCAGGGGCCCCGGACTGCTGCATTCGCAGTTCTGCAACTGGCAGAGGTTCTGCAGGCTAGACGTGTTGGTAGTGCTGGGCATGCACTGCCCACCGTTGCCCGCGTTGGAGACAAACCTTGCACTCGTCGCTGACAGACGCATCCCACCCCATGATTTGCGTACCAGGGCAAGGGCATGCGCTGTTGCTGCCCAAAGGCGCACACACATACGCGGAACCCACGCCATTGGCTGGGTAAATCTCGTTGGAGCAGGTGCCAGGAGTGGTTGGCTGGTTGTTGTCTTGAGCAGGGTCCCCAAGCTGCCCAAGCAGCAGGTTCATGATCAGTGCCACGTTGTTGCCAGCAGTGATATCCCAGAGCCCAGGCATGCGCACATATCGCTTCTCAGGTTGGTAATGCTGCTATCACCAAAGGTGCATGTAGGTGCGGTACTGAGCAATATGCCCGCCCAGTTGGGATGATATTGGGAAAGGTCTGAGAATGTGGGGGATTGAGACTGCATGCTAGCAGGGAGCTGCCCGGCGCACATAGGTTTCCGTCTTGACAGTAGCTGTCTCTCCAGAACTCCTGGGGGTATGTGAGGGTCCAACCATCGTCGCCTGGGGCGCAAACCGACTGCACAGCAGCAAATCAAGGCACAAGCACAGGCATGCAAGATTATCAGGGTGCATGTCAACCACATGTTGTTCAGAGCAAGTGTTCAGAGACAAGATTGTGAAAATAAATGTGGAAAATTTTAGGCTTCATATCTAGAGGCGTGTCACACTGAATGAAGGTGTACATGATAGGGCTGTGCTTCAGTGCTGGCCATTTGGGGAAACCACCATCGACGTCACTTACTGGAGCAGGGCTGGGGCTGGGTCCAGGAGAGGGTGAGGGGCTTGGCCCGGGGCTGGGTGAGGGGCTAGGCTCAGGAGAGGGTGAGGGGCTTGGCTCAGGAGAGGGTGAAGGGCTGGGCTCAGGAGAGGGTGAGGGCTGGGCTCAGGAGAGGTGAGGGCTGGGCTCAGGGCTTGGTGATGGGCTCTCTGGAAGAGGATTGGGGCTGGGGCTTGGCTCAGGAGAGGGTGAGGGGCTGGGCTCAGGGCTTGGTGATGGGCTTGGCTCAGGAGAGGGTGAGGGCTGGGGGCTCAGGCTTGGTGAAGGGCTGGGCTCAGGGCTTGGTGAGGGGCTGGGCTCGGGGTTGGTGAAGGGCTGGGCTCAGGAGAGGGGTGAGGGGCTGGGCTCAGGAGAGGGTGAGGGGCTGGGCTGAGGAGAAGGTGAGGGGCTTGGCTCAGGAGAGGTGAGGGGCTGGGCTCAGGGCTTGGTGATGGGCTCTCTGGAAGAGGATTGGGGCTGGGGCTTGGCTCAGGAGAGAGTGAGGGGCTGGGCTCAGGGCTTGGTGATGGGCTTGGCTCAGGAGAGGGTGAGGGGCTTGGCTCAGGAGATGGTGAGGGGCTGGGCTCAGGGCTTGGTGATGGGCTCTCTGGAAGAGGATTGGGGCTGGGGCTTGGCTCAGGCTGGGTGAAGGTGAAGGCAAGTTTCCTGCAGCAGCAGCAGCAGCAGCAGCAGCAGCAGCAGTGGTGCAGTTGCAGAGACAGCTTGAGTGTACTGGAAGCTGTGATAGTTGGGAGCATCTCCTGTCTCCGGCTTTGACACTGGATGTTGCATAGCAGGCTCTGGGGAGCACACGCAAGTCACGTACCAGGGTGTGGGAATATGCTGACCCTGCTAGCAAACAATATTAATTATTAATTATAGATAATAAATTAGATAATTGAATTCCTTTTCCAAAAATAATTGTCCCAGCACCAGAATCTCCTGTCCCAAAGCCCTACTCACCACACACTCGCACTGCACTGGGACGTTGGCGATGGTGATCTGGTCATCCACAACAATGATGCTGGTGTCTTGCTTTTTGGAGCAAGGCACAACAACGACAGCCATTGTGCCACCACACGGTGGAGTGTAGGTGTCGGGGACGTCGGCATACGCAGCATTGTAGACCAAGCAATTGACCACATCAAATGGCCGACTTCAGCATAGCGTCTGTTGCCTGTCAAATCAGCAAAAGAATGAGGGTGTAGGGGTTGGATGGAAGCAGCCTGGTCAGCTGCAGTGGCATGGAAGGAATACTGTCCAGCCGTAGCAGGCCGGAAAGAAGGGCTGTGTTCAGATATTCTGCCACACCACACATCGGATCGCCATTGCTGTGCAGAAAACCTGGCTCACAGTGCATGGCAAGTCACACTGCTGGTTGAGAGGGTGTGCAATGCCTCCAGTGCTGCATGCTGCTGCAAAGCATGCACATACCGTTGCCGAGCTACTGCATGTGCTGCCAGCTGAAAGACCAGAGAGCACAGTTCCAAAACCCACCTGTCAGTACCCAAACAGCAGCCTGCATGTCCAAAATCTGGATGGGACCGTATGTACCCCAGCAGTGCCACCGCATTCTGTAAGAGGGGAGTATTTGGGTCCACCGAGCTAGTCAGGGTGCAGTTGGTTTGTCCGTTCACTGCTGGGTTGTAGTAGGTGTTCAGCATCCAATTGAGCCTCCTGAGGACCTCTGCCGTAATGTATGTATCCAGCACGGGCACGCTACCCTGCTGACCCTCCGGCACACATCTGACGGTGGAGACATTTGCGTAGGAAGAATAGGCCTGACAGTGTAATTAACTGCAAGGCGATACAGGCAACGGCAACCAACAGCAGTGTGTTTAGAAAACAGCAGCTGCAACGGCACCACACACCCAACACACATGTCCCACATCAGAGGTACATTGTGTGTGTAAGTCATGCGAGGACCCCTGGCTGCAATAATTGCAGTAAGTTACTGCTGTGTAGCCTGCAAGAACGAATACTGCTCTGTCATGCTGTACAGCTTGTGTACTCCAATAATAAAATACTGGCACGTCTACATGCGCACCAATTCTAGCACCTACCTCTTGGATCAATATCACGTGTGACATCAATGCAGTAGCCATTCTGCAGGCAGCAAGAGCAGCAGGTCAGTCAACAGTCAGGCAGCTCGGGCACGGGGCAAATAGAAGCAACTCCTAGGTGGTCAGCAGAACCCAGTTGTGCCCATAGGAACATAACCTTGCGACGACACAGTTGCACAGAGACCACAGGTGCCGTCCCATTGCACATTATTAATATCATCATGCCTGTAACTGTAGCTGTAACTGCAATTGTAACAACATTGGACGCTTTCCCGACTTACATCGTAGGCACCGGGATATCATTAAATGTTGTCATGTTGCACAGGGGCGAAGACGGGGTGCAGTTGGTGAACATATGGCGGAAGTACCATGTCATACCGCCATAGGCAAGTTCCATGATGGCTGCTGTACGCACGGATGCGCTGAGCTCTGAATGTAGGACAAAGGAGCTGTGCAGTTTGGCACGCATGGTAAGGGCTTGGTGAGGGGCTGGGCTCGGGGCTTGGGGATGGGCTGGGCTCGGGAGAGGGAGAGGGAGAGGGGCTGGGCTCAGGAGAGGGAGAGGGGCTGGCTCGGGAGAGGGAGAGGGCTGGGTTCGGAGAGGGAGAGGGCTGGGCTCGGGAGAGGGAGAGGGGCTGGGTTCGGGGGAGGGTGATGGGCTGGGCTCAGGCTTGGTGAGGGGCTGGGCTGGGAGAAGGAGAGGGGCTGTCGGGAGAGGGTGATGGGCTGGGCTCAGGGCTTGGTGAGGGGCTGGGCTCAGGAGAGGGTGATGGGCTGGCTCGGGAGAAGGAGAAGGGCTGGGCTCAGGAGAGGGTGATGGGCTGGGCTCAGGGCTTGGTGATGGGCTGGGTTCAGGGCTTGGTGAGGGGCTGGGCTCGGGGAAGGTGAGGGGCTGGCTCGGGAGAGGGGGAGGGGCTTGGCTCAGGGCTTGGTGAGGGCTGGGCTCAGGGCTTGGTGATGGGCTGGGCTCAGGGCTTGGTGAGGGCTGGGCTCAGGGGAGGGTGAGGGCTGGGCTCGGGAGACGGTGAGGGGCTGGGTTCGGGGGGTGAGGGTGAGGGCTGAGCTCGGGAGAGGTGAGGGGCTTGGCTCCGGCATAGGGGGAGGGCTGGGCTCAGGAGAGGGTGAGGGGCTGGGCTCGGGAGAGGGTGAGGGGCTTGGCTCAGGGCTTGGTGAAGGGCTGGGCTCAGGGCTTGGTGAAGGGCTGGGCTCAGGGCTTGGTGATGGGCTGGGCTCAGGGCTTGGTGATGGGCTGGGCTCAGGGGAGGGTGAGGGCTGGGCTCGGGAGAGGGTGAGGGGGCTTGCTCAGGAGAGGGTGATGGACTGGGCTCGGGAGAGGGTGAGGGGCTTGGCTCAGGGCTTGGTGAAGGGCTGGGCTCAGGAGAGGGTGGGGGCTGGGCCAGGCTTGGTGAAGGGCTGGCTCAGGGCTTGGTGATGGGCTTGGCTCTGGAGAGGGTGAGGGGCTGGGCCCGGGGCTGGGTGATGGGCTGGCTCAGGAGAAGTGAGGGGCTCGGCTCAGGGCTGGGTGATGGGCTGGGTCCAGGAGAGGGTGAGGGGCTGGGCCCTGGGCTGGGGATGGGCTGGCTCAGGAGAGGGTGAGGGCTGGGCCCGGGGCGGGGATGGGCTGGCTCAGGAGAGGGTGAGGGGCTGGTGAGGCTCCGGCTCTAGGGGTGAGGGCTGGGCTCAGGAGAGGGTGGGGGCTGGGCTCGGGAGAGGGTGAGGGGCTTGGCTCAGGGCTTGGTGAAGGGCTGGCTCAGGGGAGGGTGATGGGCTGGGTTCGGGAGAGGGTGAGGGGCTGGGCCCGGGGCTGGGCCCGGGCTGGGCTCAGGAGAGGGTGAGGGGCTGGGCCCGGGGCTGGGGGATGGGCTGGCTCAGGGGAGGGTGAGGGACTGGGCTCAGGAGAAGGTGAGGGGCTGGGCCCGGGGCTGGGGGGATGGGCTGGGCTCAGGAGAGGGTGAGGGGGTCTGGGCTCAGAGAAGGTGAGGGGCTGGGCTCAGGAGAGGGTGAGGGGCTGGGCCCGGGGCTGGGGGATGGGCTGGGCTCAGGAGAAGGTGAGGGGCTGGGCTCAGGAGAGGGTGAGGGGCTGGGCCCGGGGCTGGGGATGGGCTGGGCTCAGGAGAAGGTGAGGGGCTGGGCCCGGGGCTGGGGGATGGGCTGGGCTCAGGAGAGGGTGAGGGGCTGGGCCCGGGGCTGGGGGCTGGGCTGGGCTCAGGAGAGGGTGAGGGGCTGGGCTCAGGAGAAGGTGAGGGGCTGGGCTCAGGAGAGGGTGAGGGGCTTGGGGATGGGAGGGGCCCCTGCATTGGCACAGGCATGCACATCAGCATCTTGGGTGCAAGATACTCAGCACATATCAGCATGTAGTGCATGCAGTAATCATGATGACCAGGCATGTGACATCTCCGCAACCGGCTCTAGGGTGATCAAGTCCGTATGCAAACCCACTGCCAGTTCAACTGAATCAAGTGATACATATCGATGTTGTGACTTACCTCGCACGTGCACACGACTGGTACGTTGGTGACAGTGATCTGTGCGTCCACAACATACCACCACCACCCCGACTTGATTTTGCAAGGCACAATGATCACAGCCATAGTGCCTCCACAGGGTGGGGTATAGTCGTCTGGAACCGTTTCATTCATGGCATTGAAGACCAGGCAGTTGACAACATTATTGTTCCCTCCAAACGGAAGTTGCCTGCAGAACAGCAACATGCAACACAGCAGCAGTTTACAGGCAAGAGTTTGACACCAAAACTGACATGTGTCCACACTTTCAGGGCACATTCAAGGCACGGCTGTGTAGCGCAGTTCAGATTCTCATGGAAGGCTTCCGTGCCCTCTGTTGTCACCAGCAAGGGCTGTCGGCTGCTGTTGACATGCGACACATGCTCGTATGTGGTGCCTCCTTGACCTAGGGAAAGGTCTCCCGCGCAAACAGCATAGTGACGTAACAGTGATACGATGTTTTGAGGCGCTCAGGTGCTAGCAGCGGAGACCCGGAGAAGCATTGGGGCTTACCTGTAAGTGTCCACACAGCTGCCTGCATGTCTTGTGATGTAATAGGGCCATACATGCCAGGTTGGTACCGGTCACGCTCTGTGCATAACCTGCAGGAAGATCCTGTGTCAGATAACAGAAGGTAGCTCCATTCACTGCTGGGTTGTAGCTGTTCAGCATCCAATTGAGCCTCCTGAGGATATCTTCATTGAACCCCCACCCAGCGCGGTTCTGGTCTGGCCAGGGCACTTCACATCGGCCACGTCGGCGTATGAGAGAAAGCCTGGACAGTGTAGTTGACTGCAGGGAGGGAGCGGAACAGCACAGGGCAGAGCAGCAGCAGCACGTGTGAGGGACGGCAGGAGAGACAATGCTGTCATCTGCACTGAGAGCGAAGGACTGTCAGGGTGGTGAATGGCAGTGTATGGGACTGCTGAGAGGCCACCACTGCTGCTTCCACAGGGATCCACAAAGCGCATACATTCTGCTGCTTCCACAATGCTGCTGTACAGCCTGACGTGGGTTCTGAGCCTGCCCATGCAGCAGCTACTGGCACGCACCGCGGGGGTCAATATCGCGGCTGGTGTCCACGCAGTACCCATTCTGCAGGCACCAAAAACAGCAGTGTTAGGGTGGCACAGGCAGCTGTCACATCTTGCTGACGTCTCACACAGCATCTCACACATCCATGGAGCCCTGCAAGCATTTTGAAACTCTGCCCTGGCTCTTGCCAAACATAACAGCCGGGCTTTGTAGTGCAAGGGTTCCTGTGGTGTGCGGTCAAGGTGTAGTCAGCAGACTGCAACTTACCTTGTATGTGCCGTTGATGCCCATAAATGTTGACATCGTGCACAAGGTCGAGCTGGGGTTGGTACAGTTGGTGATCAAGTGGCGGAAGTAGCCAGTGACATTAGCTCCATATGCCAGGTTGATAGTGGCTCCAGTTGTCACTGATGTACTGAGGGCCTGAATGAAATCCTGAGGG
This sequence comes from Desmodesmus armatus, assembly GCA_007449985.2. Taxonomy (NCBI): domain Eukaryota; kingdom Viridiplantae; phylum Chlorophyta; class Chlorophyceae; order Sphaeropleales; family Scenedesmaceae; genus Desmodesmus; species Desmodesmus armatus. Next base: position 7,317 of record VIIQ02000041.1, read on the forward strand.
GCACTGCATGTCTCATCCTGGGATGGAGAAGCTGACTCTGCTGACAAGCTGACAGTAGCTGCGACCAGCAGTATCGCAAACCAGCGCAAGGCCGAAGGCCCTGCCATTGGGCGGACCTGCAACCGGGAACAAGCGACGGGTGCACGGTGGGAGGATATGGGTGCTCACTGTGCTGCCCGCATGCTGTAAAACCTTCATTATGCATGTAATATGTGAGTGGTGTGTAGCCAGCCGAAGGCAACAGGGGCACAACAGCGCCGTTGATCTATGCACGGAAGTAGCCGGAGGCGAGTCAAGTGCATGGGTGCACAGAGCACGCTGCAGAAGAACAATCACCTTGTGTATGATGTTGTTTGTTGTGCAAGCAGAGCTGCAATACGTTGAACAAAGAAGCACGGTATTGCTCTCGGTGGCTTGACGAACGGTCGATAAGTCCTTTACTTTGTGCCAAAGCAACTGAACGCGTCAGGACAAACACTCTGAACTTGCCCCGGGGGAGGTCAATATCGGGTCGGCAATGTGCTGGGGGGCGAGCGACGGTGAGTGTAGTCCTGTACGACGAAGGCCTGGGGGATCCACGTCGTAGCCCACCACCAACACAGATGAGGGAGCGACCTCCAAAATCCTATACTTTGTTTAGTATCGTTCTGAATCACTGCTATAGCCGTCGAAACACTTCAGGTCCCGTTACCAAATCTGGGTTTACGACCGGGACGGGCAGTGACTCAACCATAGCAAGTGAACGTACGACAGCAGGTGCAAAAGGTAATGTGGCACCATAAACCAATGGTTTGATGCACAAAACCTGCTTTCGTCGCCCTTCGGCAACATCAGAATTGTACTGTCGACGGTCCTGCCTTCTGACTGTCCCCATAACGATTACATACAGCAACTTTTCTACTTGTTTGTTTGCTGCAACATTCTGTCACTGGTATCGATTGCAGTGGTTGGGCGAGAATACGACTGCCGTCATCCCGAGCGATACTACATACTCCGAGGGGGAGGCAGCACACCAACTCACTTCCAGATCCACGTTCAAGTGAACACAGCAACTCCTGCAAGCTTAACGGACTGCTACATCTGCCCCACAAGTCACCGCAAGGTAATGGCATGGAGCATGACACCAACGCACTCGCTCTTGCATGGGCGTACGCTATCCTAGCATACGTTGTCTGAGATGTCATCTTCAGAGTGCGTCATGACGACACTGCGTTGGTACTGCTGCACTGGTCATGCTGTTCGCGGATCCACCTGACCCGGTTCTTCTGCCTTCCCGTGCTGCTGCCTCTTTGCCGCGCTCCCCATCCCTTCTCAAATCACAGGTCCTCTTCGTTCAGCCAGCATGATGTCCTTCACCCGCACAGCTGCGATCCTGCTGGTGGTGGTGCTGCTCTTTGCCCCAGCAGTGCATGTGGAAGCCATCGTCAGGAACCCAGACGTCCAGGCAGCCGCTGCCGCAGGCCAAACTGTCGGTGGGGCCGAGCTGATGGCACTCACAGCCCAAGCCCAGGCCGTGCAAGCGGGTCAGGTTCCAACCAGCAGGCCTAGGAGGCAGAGGCGGCGCCGTACCGCTCCTTCGGGAGCAGCAACCCTGCAGACAGTCACTCCAGTCGTGGGACCCAACTAAGTGCTGTTCCACTGATGGTCCTGGTTTGATTCGTTGGGATGGAGAGCGCCAGGTGTGCAACGCACCCAGACTGCACAGTTACTGTTGTGACCCCAGAGTGGGAAGCGAGCAACATAAGCTCTGTCTGCAGACATTGGCAGCAAAGCAGCAGCTGTTGCTGCCTGCCGCTAGGCATCAATAATGCATTCATCACGCGGCAGCTGCTGGATTTGCCTAGGGGCATTGCTGCTGCTGCCTGTGCAGCACATGCTCTCCTTGTTCACCTGTTACGCCGTGCAGAGTCCAGCCTGTATATCATGCGGGGCAATAACAGGCACAGCACGGTCGCCTTTGCATGCCTGCTTGTCTTGGCACCTCCAAAACCGCATAAGGTTCTGCGGCTTGTATGTTGACTTGGCACACAGCCTGTTGGTCGTCTGTCGTGCGTGCATGGTTGTGTGTCTGTTGGATAAGACAGCGAAGTTCGCTGTCAGGATGGCATATGCATGTTGTTTGATTTCGCGGGCCGCCTACATGCAGCTACCCTGCATGCTAGACGTGACCCCTGAAGGGACCTCCCAACGTTTGTCTCACGTGAGAGGCAGTGAGCACAAGGTGGCAGTTGCCGCTGTGTGTATCCTGCATGACCAACAGCATTGACAGTACATACGTTGAGTCTGTTTCCCATCAGCACAGTTGTGAGGGGCTGTATATATGCCCATGGCGATGGCTGCCCGCACCCTTTTTGTGTGGTTCACTTCGTTTATGCAGCAGCCACTCCGATGTGTTTATCTTGTAACATGATTACGAGAACCAAGCACACCAGGCTTGCGATTGCTATCCGTGCTTTACAGCAGCAAGGGCCCTCAGCATATTGCTTACATTGCCAGCTTTGCTTGCTGTGCTGTCACCATGCTGGGGTTCATCATTGCGTACAACAACAGCAGTTGGGACTTCGGAAGGGGGTGAGGGGCGGCGGCAGCAGGAGCAGCAACGCATCTAATCAAATTGTCAGGGTGACGCGATTCTGCATGGAAGCTGTCAGGCATGTCCAGCTTTCACTACTCAGCAGGCACAGCAGCCAGATCTTGCTAGTTGAAAACTGCTGTATCATGGGTTGGAGTCCAAAACACATCACTTGCAGCAGCTTGTCACAAGTCACAGCAGCTTGAAAAACATGTTAGACATTTCATTGTGGGTGAGCTCCCTTGCTAAGCATGTGCCAGCAGCTTAAATCAGCAGGTGCCAAGGTCCAACCTCCAACACAGCAAAGCAAGCTCACAGTCTGACATGCCTACATGGGCTGTGAGATATGGGGCTGCTGCAGCCAGAGTATGCAGTGCACAGGGTGTCGTGCTGTGGTGTGCTGACCCATGCGTGCAGAGCCTCAGAGTCCGTAGTTGCTGCTGAGGGTGTATGTGGCAGGACTGTCTCAATTGCCAATTGACAGGCTGCCGTCCATCTGAAGGATGTGCGTATGTTGGCATGAGGTTATCGGGCATCACGGGGGAGTGGTGGCATCTGGGATGGGGAAAGCGCAACATGGTGTCAGTGGGTGGAGCTTGCAGTGATATAGCTTTTGATGGTTTTTGATCAATGCTCAAAAAAAAATAAAAAGCTAATTCCATCAACATGACAGCAAGTTCACTGCAAGCTCCACATTAATTGCCCTGCATTGTGTTGGTGGGATCAGCCATCGCATGCCGGCAGGGAGCTGCTAGTGGGCACTTGAGTGTGGATTGTGGGGGTGCTTCTTGCAACTAACGCTGTCGGTGCTGCCTGTGCTTTTGTCGCGGTGTTTGCCAACTGCAGTGGGGCTACAGCTGCCGCGTGGTGGACCTCATCGCCCACATGTCAACTGCTGACAAGGTGAGGGCAGAGGCAGTAGTAATGGACTGCTGCTGTCTAGGATATGAGCAGCTTTGCTGTTTGACAACTGCGCCAGCATCACCCTGACCTCAGTCAAGGCAGGTGGAGTTGCTCACAACATGGTGGGGATGCTGCATGATTTGGGAGGGATGGTTGAAAGGAAGGGACAGTGTGATGCTCGTGATGCTGCCAGCAGCCGGGCAGTGGACACCTGTGCAGCCTGCAATGGGGCTGTATCGTGTCAGGGATGTGATCTGATGGTGCTCTATGTGTTTGTGTGTGATCCTGCCTGCAGAAAGCTGGTGTGATGGCTTGAAGAAGACGTGCATCCGTGTGAAGCACCATGAGTCCTCAGCCGGTAAGGAATGAACGGCCCGCAGATTTTTAGCTGCTCTGGAACAGCACGCATTTTTGCAGCAACCATCAGCAGTCAACACTTCGGGAGTTGTCATGGGATGGTTGCGCACGGTTTAATGACTCGTGACAAACAGTAAGATGCTCTGACAGCATCCTGAATGGAAAGGTGGCACAGCTGGACGAGTGTTGACCTGCAGGACATTGATTTTGGTCAAGAAGAAAGAAGTCAGCAGCAGGAGTTGCTGCTGGTGATGCTTTTTTCCCCGGGCCGCAGCACCAGTCGTTTTGGCAGAGAGCTCCCAGTGTGTCCTATGTTCACTAACACTTGTCCTGTGGATTTTGGCTGCTGCAGGAACGCGAATGATCACAAGAGCTTCAGGACAGCGGCTTTCAAGAGGATGCAACGAAGGAGGAGGGTGTGGTGACCATGCCCTGCAGCTGGTGACTTCTGGTCCGAAAGGCAGTAGTTGGCTGGCTGCAGGCCGGGGCTCCATGTGCCCGGAACAGATACGCATCAGCTCAGTGCCGCTGTCTTGCTGTGGTGCCTGCATCATGACTGTACCAACGTGTCGCCGCTGTACAACCCTGCATGCCTTTGTACCTGTTGTGTATCCTTACTCCCGTGAAAGTGTCCCGGCGCTTTACTACTGCACAAAGCAGCAAAAGCCCAGGTTGTGCTACGGTTGTGATCGTGAGGTTTGTTTGCTGTCGTCATTCGCTTGCATGGTCTCTCGTTTGAGGTTGGCGAGTTAGCAGTCAGCTTTCATGCTGCTGCAACGTGCTTCGTAGGCTGTGCACCTTCTGCTGTGTAGCCTCTTTGTTGTTTGGTTGCTTTCGAGTTGAGGGTTGCAGAGTGGTTGCGGTGCAGGTTTGCAGCGTGTGAGTGACAGGCATGCAGCGGTTGGTTGCAGGTTGGTGCTGAATGGTGTAAGGCAATGGAAGTGTAATTGCTCTATAGCGCTGATGTTGGCTGTAGTATGTAATGGAGACCTATCGGGAGGGTCTCTACGCGAGGCAAGGGTGTATCAATCTCGTTTGACGTCTACATCCTTGCAGTACATGAGCAGGTCGTTCAGTCATCTCTCAGCAATGGTTGGCAAGTTGCACAACTCAAACAAGGAATTCCAGGTCTAAGCAAAACTAGCTTCCAAAGGCCAAGTTGGCAGGAACATGCAGCATCAGGTGCTGGCCAACCATGGCAAGTGTCATCTGGCTCTGTGCAAACCAACTTGTGCAGGATGCTATCTCTCAACAGAAGTTAGCCAGATAGAGGAGCAGTCATGTACGGGCCTTATATCGCACTGCGCCTGCAGGGATCACCAAGCCGCCGTAACACGCCAACTGGCACGTGCGCACACCAGGTACAAAGCAAAATCAAATCAGTGGCGTTATTGGCCATGTCAGCAAGAACAGCACACATCACAGGAGATAACATGCATCACACGCTGAACCCTAGCAACAAACCCAGTGAAACTTTCAAGGTGTGACCAGGAGGCAGGGCTAGTAACTACTGGTGAAGGTGTCAGATGCATGGTCTGGGTTGACCACTGATGGATCGGTACAAACACCAAAACACCTGCCACAAGTTAGAGGACCTCGAGGTGACCTCTTGGCAGTTGACAGGGTTTGCCTCGGGCATCACCTGCGGTTTAATCTTTGAAGCCAACTGTCACAATCAGTCCGGGGCCTGACACATCTGCCAATACAGCGACAGATAAGCAGAACAGCAGCATTGACAGCCCAGGTGACTGCCCAGAAAGCTGCACAGTACCGCAAAACAAGGCCCGACCAGCGGCTTTCTGCCTTGTTGCCTTTGCACAGCCTCAGGTGGCTGCATGCAACTCAACCGTCTTGACATGTCGCACTGGCTCCCCAATTTAATGGAAAACATGCAGGAACAGCACAGTTTGGCACTTGCAACTGATGAAAGCTCTGGGAGAGGGCCTCAGAGCAGCAGGCCGTCAGCACAAGTGTGAGAAGTGTGACAAGTGCCTTGCTGTCACCAGGCTGCTGGCAGAATTTCTGCCTCTACATGTTGACAAGCGCACAAACTGCAACACAGACCCTGACCCCAAGCATTCAGGAGGACATACACACACCCATAACAACACACGGAACCTGCGACACCTGTCAAGCCGGAAATCAAACCTGAAGAGCAGACAGCAAGTAGCCGTACACACACCAATTTGTTGGTATTGCCAAGTGACTACTGTGTGGCTTTTAATGCTGAGCCTAAAACCCCTACAGCTCACCACACCAGTCAAACAGCTTACATGTAGAAGGCATCGAGTAACACCAAGGGTGTCACATGCCCGCGCATGTATGTTATCAAAATGGCCGCCACGCACACATCTGGTACATCCCGCACACAAGCGGCTGCAAGCGCAGCAGGTGTGCGACACAGAAACGGCCTTTGATGCAAAGAACAAACAACCAGTCCCTGCATCATGTGCAGTTGACGTCAGCAGTAGTCTGCATGCATCCGCACAGTCAAAGTGAAGCAAGCTTCAGACACAATGAAATTGTCCTACCATACAAGCCAAAAACGACACAGACACACTGGCTCGCATGTGCTGTTATACACCCTATGCCATGGCCCAGTGTGGTAGCACAGACTGCGCTTGGCAGCCTTCGTTCTTGACATGTAAACAGCTGCCCGACCTTTATGCAGACCATTGCTAGGTCTCCGATGGCAGGCATCACCACATGCTTGTGATGAAGCATGATGGAGGGCTTCAGGCCTGGCATGCTGCGGCGTACATCAGCGGTCCCACACCCCACGGGACAGGTGCAGAACATAAAAAATAGTTCACCCTGCATGCCGCACACAAAAAGGTGCAGCTGGAGCTTGACAGCACTGCATGCACACACCTTGACAGGCCGCTGTAGCTCTTCTTAGTAATACATGCTGCAGCACCCAACACACGCCACATGCATAAACACCAAAACCCCGTGACGGCGGTGTGGAGATGCTGCTGCTGGGTGCACCAGAAGCACACCACATCATGATTTATCACCACCCATTGCTAGTGCTGCTAATGCGATGGCTCGTACTGCTACAAGCCTTTGCATGCAAGCACCCATTGCTAGTGCTGCTAATGTGATGGCTCGTACTACTACATTGCTAGTCATGCAAGCAACATCCCAGGATCTATAGTCTGGTGCTGCGTCTCAGCAGGCTAGACTGTGTGCGTCGACGGCAACATTGGCTGCCGTCCCCACCAAGCCCGCTACCCAGTCGAGGCAGCTACCCATGGCTAACACAGGCACCAACTTGCCAACATGGCAGCTTATGCACACACGGACAGCACCACCACTCTCGCCGCCAAGGCCGCCTCCATCCACCACAACCTCGACCCATGCTTGCTTTTGATGCAAACCAACTCGACAGCTCACACTGCACTTGCGACAGGCGCTGCAAGTGCTGCTGAGGGCACACCTTGACCCAGCAAGGAGGCGAGTGCAGGGTCTGCAGATTCTGCCTCAACATGGCAGCAGCACAGGCAGCTACTGGGCTCTGCTTGCGCATTTATCACTGCCCCCAGCTTTGACCACTTGTGTGAGAAGCACCACATCATGCAGATGGCCCACATGGCCACTGGAACAGCTGCCAGCTGTGTCACGGTATGACACCAAAGTGGCAAAGTGGGCTTATCAGCCCCCTTTTGTGATAGACAACACTCCATGAGAAGACTCAGTCGGGTGCTGGGCACACCAAGCTCACTCACTAATGCACCAGCATGCACACATCCAAACCCAATCTTTCTCTATAGACAATATGCCAACACACCCGACATACATTGCAAGTACATACGTTGAAGCAGGCCCACATGCACTCCATGCACTGCCCTGTGTCGCGTTATTGGACATATGCCGATGTCACAAGCACACAGGGCGGCATTGCAGACCATGCACATGGGGTAGCCAGTCTCCCCTTCCCCACCACACAAGCACAAACGGTGGCAGCTCAAGCCGCACCTCAAACCTGCCAGCCACGGCATACACCATGTAGTGGCTGCAGCACAGCCCGCTGCCAGCTTAGCCGCCAAACACTCCCGGTAAGCTGCGCAGACTGCGCCCCCGCCACGTCCTCCGCCTGGGAGTAGGGCTGCTGGGATCTGCTGTCACACGTGCGGCTTCTCCGGCAATACAAGGGCAACTTTGCACCTGACATGTCGCTGCTAGGTCGTCCCCTGCTGCGATAGCTGGCAGGCACCTGCCACCATTTGCTGATCGCGCCAGGAACACTTGGCAAGGACGCGATGCCGTGGCGCCCCAGCTCCCGACTGCATCAGTAGGGCACTCGCATGGCGGCATTCGAACGCCTCCTGCCTTCGAACACACGTACGTGGCAGCGATCGGCTTGTACGTGGGGTCTGTGCAGGCGTCACTTGGACCAGCTGGGTTGGTCGGGGCGGCAATCGCAGACTCGTTACCAAGCAGCACGTTCAAAACGAAGGCCACCTTGTTGCGGATGCTTTGAGCGTTGATTGCGAAGCAACTGCACATCTCTTGCCGCGTTGTCAGGCTGTTGCCGCGTGTGAAGGTGCACCCGGTGGCCAACAGCACTTCCTGCAGGTTGCTGGCGAGACTGTTGAACCCTGGCACTACAAGGCTGCATGCAGACACTGTGCTGCCTGCTGAACAGTCTCTCAGAGCTGGACAGTAGTGATCCCGCCAAAATGGAACGGGGTAGCTCAGCGACCAGAAGCTGGCATCGCAAGTCTGCACCAAAAGCAGGATACAAACAGCGCAACCCGGTTACTGAGCAGCGGGAGTGGCCGACGTGTCAATGCGCCAAGTGTACGCTGCTTGCCATGTCAGGTACACGCCATGACCTGCTAGGTGGTCAGTCGAGTGTGAGCCACATCAATGAGCTGGTCAGTCGACAGCATATGCACGTAAGCTATAAATATATTTCGAAAAATAAGTTAAAATAAACAAATAAAATAGATAAAATAAATGGATTTATGGGACGCTGGCAGCAATTGCTGTAATACTTACTTGTGGGGGTGCAGGGCTTGGACTAGGAATTGGCGCTGGGCTGGGCAGCTCCACATCCTCCTGCGCAGGGTGGCATACAACACATCATTGACTGGCTTCTGACAACACTGTCGTCAGCGTCAGTGTGAGCGCTGTATGTTACTCAGCTCACCCAAGCAGCAAACCTTTTGTGATACCAAGTCTCTGCACCGATGCAGTTAGCCTCAGGCATGCTGCTGCAACCAACTGTTCCCGGTGAAAGCCACCGTCTGAGAACACTGTTGTGGCTCACCTGACAGATGCAAGGGATGGGAACACTGGCAAGGCTGACAGAAGCCATGGTGATTTGTGCCACAACTTGACCATAATCATCGCATGGCAACACGACCACACCGATGGTGCCGTTGCATGGCGCGGTGTAGTTGGCGGCAACGTCCTGGTTCAACTTGTTCAACGTGTTCCATATGAGACAATTGACCCTGTTGTTGTTGCCGCCAAGACGCCGGTTGCCTGAGCACAGTGGAAAAAACCGGCAGAGCATCATCAGCATGCATTTCACTGGGCTGTCTATTGTGTGGCGCAGGGAGCAGAACAGGCAACAAGCAAGTTGCGCAATGATGAAGGTGACTGGTGAGACTAAATGTACTCTCAGGGAATAGACACTTGCCAATCATTGCTCTTTGAAGGATGGCAGCCCTGTCGTGACTTTCTGGTGCTGCACAAACAAGCAGGCCCCCAGGGGTAAAAACCTAAACCCTAACCCTAAGCCCCCCTACCAGCAGCAGCCACGCCTAATCGCACCTGTCAGGTACCACATGGCAGACTGCATGTCGTTCTTGTCCACTGGGGAGTACGTCCCAATCGGTGTTTCAACCGCATTGTCATACGTGTCGCGCGGCACCGCAACAGGCAGGTGGCATGTGGTGCTCAAGCCCAATTGGGGGTTGTAGTAGTTGTTGAGCAACCAGTTGATCCGCCTCAGCTGTTCGTTGGTGATAACAGCTGGCAAGGGTGTCGCGGCGCTGCCGGGGCACTTCATGTCGCTGACGTCCGAGAGGGAGGAGAAAGTGACCGCGGTGTACGTGGCTGCAGGGCAAAAGAAGGAAAATGTATGGGATGATGAGTTGAGCAGGTGTGGAGCCTCTTGCGCTGGTGATGAGGGACACAGCAATTCACCAAACAGCTGGCTGTTTGGAAGAGATAGAGCTAGCACCACCGCCAACAAGCAAGGAGCCATTTCCCGAAGACACATTGGAACTGATGCCTACACCATGTTGGCACAACACCCTGGCAGTTTATGGCAGGGCTTGCTGTTACATATAGTGGTCAAGCCCCAAGCCAAAATGCTGTTTTCACTCACCGCCAGGGTCAATGTTCCTGGTCCTGTCAATGCAGTAGCCTTTCTGCGAGGATGGCGCAGTGGGGGCAGCACAACAAGCAGGCAGCATCAGCCTCAGCACAGTTTCAGTGTTCAGCGTGCCTGGCGGCACTTACACCTGTGACGGCCAAGCCAGCAGCGCTACAAGTAGCTTGGTTTCATTGACGAGTCATGCTCAGTCTGCCTTGCAGCCTGAGAGATCCCACATCTCAGGCACCAGGCACATGCTGAGGTCCACAAATTAGGCAAAAGCCCACTGACAACAACCCCGCCCACATGCGCACCCCCCTACACCCGCACCAGCCCAAGCACCAGATGACACTCTGTAACCCCCCCGTAGGCACACACAGACACCCGGTTGAGAACCCCTCACCTCATAGGTACCAGGGATGTAGTTGCCGGCCGCGTCCTGGTACGTCGACCCCGTGCAAAGGATTGACTCTGGGTCGCAGTCCAAGAAGGTGTGGCGGAAGTACCCCACCACACTGCCGCCAAAAGCAACACCGACTGTCGCTGTTGTCTGCACCTGGGCGCTGAAGTTGGCAGCAAGGCTGGGTGGGGCGAGGCACTCTGGGGTAGGTGGCGAGGGGCTGGGCGAGGGGGCAGGGCTGGGGGACGGGGATGGCTCAGGGCTGTGGGACGGGGATGGCTCAGGGCTGGGGGACGGGGATGGCTCAGGGCTGGGGGACGAGGATGGCTCGGGGCTTGGGGAGGGTGAAGGCCCTGGCACATCCGATGGACACTCGCAGTGTCGGACCACACAGTCATTCATACCAAGTAGAGGATCCAACCCCACGGAGCTTGAGTTGACCGGTAGGCACTTCCCAAAGCTGAGCGACATCGCGAGGTACAGCCTGCATGCATCGCTGGCCGTGCTGTTCCAGCTTGTCACCGCGGTCGTGGGGCAAGGGCACGTGGAGGAAGAGTCTGACACGCACACGTAGACGGTGCTGAGCCGGTCGTAAAAGTCAATCGAGCACGTGTTTGGCGAGGGCTCTGCCGGCGGGTTGTCTGGAGATCCGACCGTGACCGTGTCTGACATAAGGGAGTTGAGCACATGCGCCACGCTGTTGGCGTCCGATGCTGAACCTGAGGTCAGGCAGTTGCACATTTCAGCACGTGTGGTAGCGAAATCTGTTGACGTTGTGAAGGTGCAGGTGGTTGCAGTCAAAGTGTCGCTCCAAGCCCAGTCCAGGGTCTGGAATGAAGGAACAAACAAGTCGCAGGCCGCCAACCTCTCTGCAGATGGCAAGGTTGCGTTGCACTGTTGTTCGCCCGGGCAGAAGGCGTCCCTCCACCATTCACTGGTGTAGGTGAGAGACCATGCCCCTGGTCGCACTGCATACAGCAACAGTTGGCATGGACATGTTAGCAAGCAAACAACCGCAAACTGTGCTCAACTGACTGGTGAAGCCAAAGTGAACAGAGCGTCACGGAGCTGACCATGACAGCAATCAGGCGGACAACTGCAGGCAAAGATCGCCCCACATGCTGCCTATGATCACCAATGGCACCAGCAGCAGACACGCAGGCTGGCAAAGGCTCAGGGGTGGTGAAAGGGAAGGGGTGGAGGCGCCCAAGATGGCAACAACAGCACACACGTATGTACGCTGCTCATGCCATCTGGGCTGCCTGCACCCCTTCTCTTTCACCACCCGTGCAGATGCCCACTGCAGCAGAGTCACGCGGGGGTAACAAACGAATAACAAACACAACACCAGTAGCCGATACATTGAAAGACACAGAAACCCAGCATCACCAAGCGATAACCAACCTCTGGGAGGGGGATATCGTCAGGGTCGGGACTGGGAGACGGGGATGGTGCGGGAGACGGGGACGGACTTGGTGACGGCAAGGGCGAAGGGCTAGGGCTGGGCGTTGTCTCATTCTGCAATGCAGAACGACATAACATGCAGAAAAAAAGGTTGGTGAAAGTACCCAGAGCAGGACGTGCGTGCTTCGGTGGGGTCGCACACAGTCGCGAAGCTGAACTGGCGTTCATGCAGCAGCGAGTTTGACCGCTGGAGACATAAAAACAGGCAACAGCATGTCAACAGTTTAAAAGATCAAAAGCAAGCACTGATGCGAGCCTTCCGCCAAGCAGCTGTCTTATCACGCTGTCAACGCAGGCTCGAGATTCAAGCAAGGGTCTTGTCACTCGCACTCACCCCACACTCGCAGTCATCGGGGAATGGCACACTGGCAATCGTGATCTGAGCGGTGGGCAGGTTGGACACAACGCCTCCGCAAGGAATGACAATGACCGCAACCGTGCCATCACATGGAGGTATGTAGAACTCCGGTATGGTGGGGTTGTTGAGTGCGTTCCATATGAGGCAGTTGACCCTGTTGTTGTTGCCGCCCTGCCCTCGAGTGTTGCCTGCAAAACATAACAGGGGAAGCACGGATTGCAGCAACAGTCCCTCAGGAGCACGGTAGCAAATGTGTCACACAGCAGGATCCAGGCAGGCCGCATGATGCAGCCGGCACAGTGCTACAGTGCTAGCGCTACTGCACACCCTAGCGCTCAAGCAGCATGACACAGCAATTGCGCTCGGCTTGTTCGAAAAACCCCACAGCCAAGGGACATCTGAGGGATCTGATGACCCTTCTCACACTGCAACACCCCGACAGACTGTTTCAAGCAGGCGCAACACTGTTTTGGGTGGTGTGACATTAACGGAAGCACGTCGTGAACAACGCAAACAGACGCAGTAGCAGCGAGACCTTACCAGTGAGGTACCACAGCGCCGCCTGCATGTCATTGTTGTCGATGCGGTTGGGTGGCGCACCATACGTCCCTGCTGGAGTTCCTGCCGTATTCTGGTACCAACCAACTCCCACATTCACCGGCAGTACACACGGTGTGTCCGAGAGCCCCAACTGGGGGTTGTAGTAGGAGTTGAGCAGCCAATTCACCCGCCGCATGCGCTCGTTTGTGGCGTTGGCTGGAAGGGCGGGCTCAGTTGCCCCTGGGCACTTCACCTCGCTCATATTATCGTATGATGACAAGGTATACATCAGGTGTACGACTGTGGAGGGGCGGCGGGGTGATTGTGGGACACGGCAGGGCAGCACAGTGAAGGTATTGCCAATGGGTGTTTGTTTTCAGAATGATTCATGTTAATTTCTGGCTTTCTAGCAGCTGGGGCAGTTGTGGCTGGAGTCTATAGCTGCAGGGAGCAGGAGTGATTGACACGCCAGCGCATTTTGTGCTGCAAAACCAGTACTTCTGGTGTTTAGTCAACATGAGCAGTGTCTAGTCAACATGAGCTGGTGTGTGTACAGGCGATGCTATGCGTGGAGGCATTGCTGTGTGCCATTGGTGGATTGTAGGTCAGCACAAACAGGCTCTGCACCACCGAACCCTGCAGTCTGTAGTCCTACCTACCTCCCGGCTGGATGTTGCGGAGGGTGTCGATGCAGTAGCCATTCTGCAGAAGCACACAAGCAGGCTCCAGTCAAACGCAAAACCTCAAGGGCGCGACTTTTAAAAGGATTTTCACGTCACGGCGTCGCAGTCAGTGTCAGCACATTCATGACACAACCCCTGCTCAAATAGATGGCATTCATTCTGTAAGAACAGCGAATGGAGCAGTGCGTCAAGAGTCTGCCATGCGAACCTAGGTGTCAGACAAACATGCAAGGAACTCCCACATTCTGCGGAGACCAGCGTGAGGGAATGTGAAGGCGTATTATGTACATGACTGAGGTGTTGTAACTATTGTCGCCGCCTCTTCGACATGCCCACCTCGTATGTCCCAGGCACCCAGGTGCCAGGGGGGTTTTCATACGTTGACCACGAGCACAGCTCTGACGCCGGGTTGCAGTTGAACAATGTGTGACGGAACAGTCCGATCACATCTCCCCCAAAGGCCACGCCACCCTGAGCAGACGTCCTGACGAGCAAATTGAATTCGTCAATGGTCCGCTGAGATGCTGTGCAGTCGCCTGGTGGCTCAGGGATAGGACTTGGACTAGGGCTGGGGCTGGGGCTGGGGCTGGGGCTGGGGCTGGGGCTGGGGCTGGGGCTGGGGCTGGGGCTGGGGCTGGGGCTGGGGCTGGGGCTGGGGCTGGGGCTGGGGCTGGGGCTGGGGCTGGGGCTGGGGCTGGGGCTGGGGCTGGGGCTGGGGCTGGGGCGGGGCTGGGGCTGGGGCTGGGGCTGGGTAGCTCGATAGGCACCTCTGGGAAGGGCTGGGCTCAGGGCTTGGTGAGGGCTGGGCTCAGGGCTTGGTGAAGGGCTGGGCTCAGGGGAAGGTGAGGGGCTCTCTGGCAGAGGACTGGGGCTGGGGCTGGGCTCAGGCGAGGGTGAAGGGCTGGGCTCAGGAGAGGGTGGGGGGCTGGGCTCAGGAGAGGGTGAGGGGCTGGGCTCAGGAGAAGGTGAGCGGCTCTCTGGCAGAGGATTGGGGCTGGGGCTGGGCTCAGGCGAGGGTGATGGGCTGGGCTCAGGGCTTGGTGATGGGCTGGGCTCAGGAGAGGGTGAGGGGCTGGGCTCAGGCGAGGGTGATGGGCTGGGCTCAGGAGAGGGTGAGGGGCTGGGCTCAGGAGAGGGTGAGGGGCTGGGCTCAGGAGAGGGCGAAGGGCTGGGCTCAGGGGAAGGTGATGGGCTGGGCTCAGGAGAGGGTGAAGGGCTGGGTCCTGGAGAGGGTGAGGGGGTGGGCTCTGGGCTTGGTGAGGGGCTGGGACCAGGAGAGAGTGAGGGGCTGGGTCTGGGGCTGGGTGAAGGGCTAGGCTCAGGAGAGGGTGAGGGGCTTGGCCCGGGGCTGGGTGATGGGCTGGGTCCAGGAGAGGTGAGGGGCTGGGCTCAGGAGAGGGTGAAGGGCTGGGCTCAGGAGAAGGTGATGGGCTGGGCTCAGGAGAGGGTGAAGGGCTGGGTCCCGGAGAGGGTGAGGGGCTGGGCCCAGGGCTGGGTGATGGGCTGGGCTCAGGAGAGGGTGAGGGGCTTGGTCCGGGCTGGGTGAAGGGCTAGGCTCAGGAGAGGGTGAGGGCTTGGCCCGGGGCTGGGTGATGGGCTGGGTCCAGGAGAGGGTGAGGGGCTGGGCTCAGGAGAGGGTGAAGGGCTGGGCTCAGGAGAAGGTGATGGGCTGGGCTCAGGAGAGGGTGAAGGGCTGGGTCCCGGAGAGGGTGAGGGGCTGGGCCAGGGCTGGGTGATGGGCTCGGCTCAGGAGAAGGTGAGGGGCTCTCTGGCAGAGGGTTAGGGCTGGGGCTTGGCTCAGGAGAAGGTGAGGGGCTTGGCCCGGGCCTGGTGAGGGGCTGGGTCCAGGGCTGGGTGAAGGGCTAGGCTCAGGAGAGGGTGAGGGGCTTGGCCCGGGGCTTGGTGAAGGGCTGGGACCAGGAGAGAGTGAGGGGCTGGGTCCAGGAGAGGGTGAAGGGCTGGGTCCAGGAGAGGGTGAGGGGCTGGGCTCAGGAGAGGGTGAGGGGCTTGGCCCGGGGCTGGGTGAAGGGCCGGGTCCAGGAGAGGGTGAGGGGCTGGGCTCAGGAGAGGGTGAGGGGCTTGGCCCGGGCTGGGTGAAGGGCTGGGTCCAGGAGAGGGTGAGGGGCTTGGCCCGGGGCTGGGCGAAGGTCTGGGCTCAGGAGAAGGTGGGGGCTCTCTGGCAGAGGATTAGGGCTGGGGCTTGGCTCAGGAGAAGGTGAGGGGCTTGGCCCGGGGCTTGGTGAGGGGCTGGGTCCAGGGCTGGGTGAGGGGCTGGGCTCAGGAGAGGGTGAGGGGCTGGGTCCAGGGGAGGGTGAGGGTCTGGGCTCGGGCTGGGTGAAGGGCTGGGTCCAGGAGAGGGTGAGGGGCTTGGCTCGGGGCTGGGTGAAGGGCTGGGTCCAGGAGAGGGTGAGGGGCTTGGCCCGGGCTGGGTGAAGGTCTGGGCTCAGGAGAAGGTGAGGGGCTCTCTGGCAGAGGATTAGGGCTGGGGCTTGGCTCAGGAGAAGGTGAGGGGCTTGGCCCGGGGCTTGGTGAGGGCTGGGTCCAGGGCTGGGTGAGGGGCTGGGCTCAGGAGAGGGTGAGGGGCTGGGTCCAGGGAGGGTGAAGGGCTGGGTCCGGGAGAGGGTGAGGGGGTTGGCCCGGGGCTGGGTGATGGGCTGGGTTCAGGGCTGGGTGAGGGGCTGGGCTCAGGAGAGGGTGAGGGGCTGGGTCCAGGGGAGGGTGAAGGGCTGGGTCCGGGAGAGGGTGAGGGGTTGGCCCGGGGCTGGGTGATGGGCTGGGTTCAGGGGAGGGTGAGGGGCTTGGCCCAGGAGAGGGTGATGGGCTAGGTCCGGGAGAGGGTGAGGGGCTTGGCCCAGGGCTCGGTGAAGAGCTGGGTCCAGGAGAGGGTGAGGGGCTTGGTTCAGGAGAGGGTGAAGGGCTTGGCCCGGGGCTGGGTGATGGGCTGGGTGCCTGTTGCAGGAGCAATGCAAGATGATTGATGAGTGCGCACGTATTTCTTGTAGCAAGTGGAGCTGTCACTACAACCTAAGTTGTCACTACATGCTTCAACTATACCCCTACACCCTTGGCTCACACAGCAAGTTGAGCAGTTAACCCCTAAACCCTACCTAAAAAGTAAACCCTACCACCCTAATTGGAGCATGCAGCTGTTGTGCCACACTTAGGACTTTTGATGGTTGGAAGGGGTGATGGAATTGCCGCTGCATCATGCTGCCTCTGTGCTGTCACCTCCTCTATTCTAGGGGACACCTCTTGGAAGTACTTCCCAGTCACACTGCTGCCAACTGCCAACGTTACTTTGATCGGACAGTGACCGGATGGTGACTACATATAACCCCATGTGACTTGGCTCAAGGTCAATCTCTTCAAACCATTTGTGTAATTGCTGAGCCGCTGCAAGGGTGGGCAGACATCAACAGTCCTACTTATGCAGGGGGGAAATGAGAGGAAATGAAAGAAATGAAAGGAAAATCTCCCGTGTACGGCCCGTGAAGCCATTCAGCGCAGATCTCCACAGGTCACCTACCGGGCAGCTGCATCTAATGGGAACGTTGGCGATGGACACTTGGGCGCTGGTGACCTGGTACGGAGTGTTGAACTTGATACTGCAAGGCACCAGTATCACCGCCAGTGTGCCGTTGCAGGGGGGCGTGTAGTTTGCCTGCACGTCCGCATGCATGGCATTCCACACCAGACAGTTGACGATGTCGCTGTCAGCCACGAAAACGTCATTCCCTGCAGGGCAGCATGACCAAACACAGCGGCACCTGGGTGAGCCGTCTCTTTGACTCCTTGGCACGAAGTGTGGGGTTCTGTGAACTCTTTCATGAGAGACACGGGTGTTGCGTGATGTTTCCTGTTTGCCTACTAGGCAGCACATAGCATGTGCTGCGCGCACTGCTGCAGTGTCCCCCGTTGTAGATACACCCCCTCTGCTTGCGCTTGCCACACTGCTGCGCAGCTGCAGCACAGCTGTTAGCAGAAATCAGCCAACCTACTGCGCTTTGTCTTCACCCTGTATCGAACCCAGGACCGCTGGTCCCCCTTTGACCCCATATTCTTGTGGCAACTCAAATGGCAACTCGAACATAACTCCTGATTATGGCCAGAATGCTTTACAACTGTGCTGCTGCTAGCAGCAGTACCAGCACAGCACCTGAATGCAGCTCCATCACTGTTGCCAACCCTCCTGCTGCCATTTGCCTCCAGCCCAGACTGTATGACTACGACTCAACCCCATCCGCCCAGCACTCTTTCGCCAGTCCCGTCCCACCCCTGCCTGCCCGCCACCCCTACCCCCCACGCACCTGCCAACACCCACGCTGCACCCTGCATGTGTGTGCTGTTGATGGGACCATATGTCCCAGGCTCCGTGCCACCCATGCCCGGTATATACCCAGGCGGTACTGCATCCGAGAGGGTGCAGTACTCCCTGCCTCCTACTGCTGGATTGTAGTAGGTGTTTAGCATCCAATTGAGCCTCATGAGGCGATCTGAGGTAGTGCCATTGACCAGGGCAGAGCCACTGGTTGAGTCTCGGCACTTGACCTCGCTGGTGTTGGTGTAAGAGGAGAAGGCCTCCACAGTGTAGTACTCTGGGGATGTGGAGGGCAGCAGGCAGCAGGAGATGCAAGCAGAAACATGCAGGCGGGAGTAAGGGGCGGCAGCAGTGGATGATGTTGTTTGAGCTTGGAACATGCGTGTATGTATGGACCTAGATCTTCAAGGTGGATAGTGTGTATGTAGTGGTGTGTGTCTTACAGCCGCTGCAGTGCAACTGCTGTCCTGTCCAGCAGGTTGCTCCCAACATCCTGCTGACATGTTTCACCCTTGACCTCAAAACCCGTCCTGTCGCCCATGCAATGCCACCCAACCCATCACTGCCTTCAACTGACAACGGCACACCATAGTGTCACTCCAAGCTTGGCCTAGATGCAAGTCTCCCTTTGAGTGCGATTGCACTGCAGCCCATCACTGCCCTGCCCCCCAAGCTTCTCATTGAGTGCCACACCCCAACCTGCCACTGCCCTGCCCCCAATCTCCCCACTGAGTACAACAGCTCCTTCTACTGCCACTTACGGCCAGGTGTAATATCCCGGGTGCATCAATGCAGTAGCCATTCTGCAGCAGGGCAGCAGCAGCAGCAGCAGCAGAACAGGCTCAGACCACAACAGCTGGTAGAGCAGTAAGCGCAGGGAGGGAATGCGCAGATTGACCTGGTCTGTACTTGCATTTTGTGCCTAAACCGGTTCACCCAGATGGTTGTGCTAGTACGGGTACGTCTGCTGCAGACACTTCAGTGCAGCGCCCTTTTGACGCTGTCTGCTGATAAGTAGCGTAGCTTTGACTAGGCCAGCTGTCATGTGATATTGACCCACAAGTGATTGATTGACACTGCACAATTTGCTGAGACGCTGCACAGCTGCTGCAACACAAGCCGTGCCCTTGCCCTAAACCCCGATCACAGCGACCAAGTGGGTAGAGGGGGCATCGCCCAGAAGCCACAAGTCAGCACATGCCCGGTCAGGCAGTTCCAACCTGGCTGGGGCGTACCTCCAAGAGCTGACAGCACCCAGAATAGAGGAAATACAGCACACTGGCAGCATGCATCATACAATACAGCGGCAGTCCCAACTCCCCTTTCAACCATGCCCTCACATGCACCATTGCCTTCACCCCAGGCGGCATGCACCTTAACCTGCCCTCACCTCAAAGACACCAGAACACCATTCCACGTTGAGTCCGTGCACAGCGGCGAGGCAGGGTTACAGCCTGAGAAGATGTGGATGAAGTAGCCGGTAATCGGCCCTCCAAACGCTAGAGTCATCGGGCCGTCGTGCGCAGCTGCGCACTCAGGCTGCGCACCAGCTCGGCAGGCGCGCTGCATGTCTGCGGCTGTGGGCTGGGGCTCGGTGACGGAAAGACGGGCATCATCGTTACTGGCATCGACTCAATGAGTTCACTGCTGCTGCTGCTGGTGCCGCCAGGGAGGGATCCACTCTGCTGCAGGGAGCCTGCGCCTTCCCACAATGGGTCTGTCCTGCCAAAACCTCGGCCGCAGAGGCCAACTGCAGGCTGGCCAGGCCCGCTAGCACTATCCATTGGAACATCTGGGAGGCACAGGGCCTCTGCACCATGTTTTCAAAGCACAGTGCCACAGAAGAACCTGCAGGACCCAACCAATCGTTGAGCACAGCTGAGCCTGTATTATGCATTGAATAGGTATCAAAATGAATCACTCTGCTCACCTCGCCATGGTAGAGGCTGTTTTGCACTTATTGCAGTTTGCTGTTGCTGATCCTTTCCTTCCAGGGTCCGTCCTCCCGCGGCTGTCAGACCTCACCACAGTCAGGAGTTGAATAATGGCACCTCGATCTCTATTTTCAGGCTGCTGCTGGGCCTTTCTCTCTTGTGGTCGCCGGAAGAACGACGTGTGTTGCAAATAACAGCCTAGAACAGTCGGCTTCGCTTGAAAACGATTTGATATCAGGTTGGTATGAAATGCAATGCCATCGTCAGTGAAACTGTGTGTTCCGTCACACCCCGGTTCGGCAAGCTGGGAGAGCAGTACGATATCGGCGACGTTCCAGTGAAGCAAATGTCTTCAAAAAAGGCCTCCTGGCCGTGTCAGCACCCATGAGCAGTGCGATGGGGATCTTATCATTTATTACAGCAGGGCGATCAAGGGTAAACTGGACCACAATGTTTCTGACGGCACCGGCAGTGACAAGCCAGAAGGTGTAGTAGCTGCCCAGAACACATGTCAGATGGATCCGTTTCATACGTAGCTATGTAATGGTATGCTGAAGCAGCCCTGACATAGTGCCCCACCATGACTCCCTTCCGTACGCTGATCGCCCGTCTGCCAGGCAGTAGCTGCAGGATGCAGCAATGCAGCTATGTACTATGGCTGCAGCAATGCTTTGACTTCCT
>VIIQ02000042.1:0-188815 GCA_007449985.2 Desmodesmus armatus
AAAAATTTCTTATAGATATTTGAAATATCATCTTTCACCTTTTTCTCAAAAAAGTTTTGTACCTCCCACAGGGTGAAAAAAGCAATCAATTTCTCTCTTTTCAAAAAGTTGAAAGGAACAATGAAATTTCAAACTTTTCTCACGCCAAATTTTGGAAAATAATCAAATCCGCAAAATTCAGCAAAATCTTCCTAATTTTTTGGTGGGTTCAAAAACTTTTCAAAAATTTTGATTTCTTAGGGTCTTCTCAATTCCAAACTTTGCTGATTTTTCAAACAAGAAACCATTTTCTTTTGTTGGAGAGCAAAAAAAGAATTTTCTTTCTTCGCCTCTGGCAGAAGAACAATTTTTTTTTCAAATATTTCTTTTCTTCTTTTTGGTGCTTTTTCTTTCATTTTGCTGTTTTTTATACACTTTTTAAAATTCCAGAAATTCGAAGTGTTTTCAAATTTACTGTTCTTCTTTTTTCAAAATTTGTATCCAGTTTTTTTCTAGTCTTTTTTTCTATCTATAATATTTTTAAAAGATATACACAAAAGGATTGGCTATTTTAAAATCTTCTTCTTTTTCAAAAGAAAAACTTCAAAAATGAGAAAAACCCATTTTTTCTGTTGATCAAAAGAATTTCTCTTCAGAAAAAGAATTTTTGAATTTGCTTCTTCATATGCCTTTTTCACAAACTTCTCATTCATTTTTATTAGCACAATCAATAAATGGAATCAAAAATGGAAAAAACACAAAATTTGACTCTTTTATTTTTGAGTTTTTTCCTCGCTTTCTTCTTTTTCTGGAAGCATGCATTCTTTTCTTTCAAGTTCAGACAAATTGACAAATAAGAAAAAGCTTTTTTATCATTTCCCAGCAACTGGAGTTCTTTTTCAAAAAGGAAATAGACCTTTTGCAAATCTTTTATCACAAAAAACAAATTTCAGAGAAATTTTTTCAAAACAAACATGGATAAAAATTTACATTCAGTTTTTGTGTTTCAAATTTCACAAAATGATATTTTTTTCAAAAAAAGCTCTTTTTCAAATTTTTATTTGCCCCTTGAAGTTGAAAAAGCAAAATGAATTTTTTTGCTTCTTCTCACAACGTGGTCTGCAAAGTTCTATGGTACAAAATATTCAATTCTCAAAAACAGAAAAAAATCTTTCACAATTTGCACTCTCATTTCTTGTTTTTGGAAAACAAATTCTTTTTATTCCTTATACTCTTTTTCAATTTGCTTCTTCCATTTCTACAAAAATTTTTGAAATTGTTGAAGGTATTTTTTATGCTTTTTATAAATTTTTAGAAAAACCAGCTGAATTCATGATTGAATTTATTGCTTTTGTTTTTTTAATTGAATGGTCATCAGATATATTAGGCTTTTTTCCTGATAGTATTGAAAGTTCATTGTGGAAAAGTTCTCAAAAACTTCTGCGTCCTGTTCGAACAGGAACTTTCTTTTATAGTTTTGGAATTTTTATTTTTGGTACTTCTGCAAAAAGCTTAAGTCAAAGTTCTTCATTATCGTTTCAAACAAATCAAAGCTTTTCTCTTTTCAATCCTTTTCAATTTCTTCTATCTACTGGATATTTTCAATTTTCGAATTTTGCTGCCTATGTTCTTCAAAAAAGACTTCTTTATGTTTTTGAAAATATTCCATCTATTCTTCTTCAACCAGATATTGATATTTTGGTTCGCCAAAGAAAAGGTATTATTTTTGGGATATTTGGGCAGAAATTTTATTAAAAGCTGCTGAAAAATATAATGTCAATCTTCCTTCATTTGTTACTTTAAAAGAAGAACAAGAACTTTTTATTGAAAAACTTGTTCGTGATTCTGAATTTTTTAAAACTTTTTCTCACTCTTCATCAAATGAAGAAAATATTTCGAAAAGTTTCTCAGCTTTTTCTGATTCTGCACTGCCATCAGCACCACAGAGCCAAAACTTAGGCGGAGATCAAAATTTTATTCTTCAAAATCGTCCATTCAATTTTTATGATTTTTCTTTTTTATCTAGAGGAGAGAGCTCTTTATACTCCTCATTATTTCAAAAAGGAAAAAATACCCAAAAATTGCTGCAATTTTCAATATCAAATCTTTTTTCTTTGAGTCCTTCTGCTCCTATGCACCTGTTTCACAACAAAGGTCCAAATGGAAGACCCTCTGTTTCCTTTTTTCAAGCTCTTGGACAGAAACAATTTGGGCAGGTTGAAAATTTGAGAGACCAAAGTAGAGTATCAAATTCTTTTCTTCAAAAACAAGGAATGAATGAAAAAGAAAAAACTTTTTTTCCTTTGTTTGGTCCTGAAACTCCAACTCTGCATTTTCTTCAAAATACTTCTAAAAAGAGTAAGAAATTTTTGAACTTGCATAGCTTTGCTACCGCAGATGATAGTTTAAGTTCATTTCAAAATATGAAAAAAATGGATCGTTGGCAGTGTAATCAATATTCAACTTTTCAAAGTCAAGAAACTGATTTCTTTTTAGATATTTATCCTCCAAAATCTTTAAAACATGTACATTTTTTAAAATATTATGAACCAGCTCAATACACATTAGGTTCATTCATTTGTCAAATTTATGCAGGTATTTTTCCAAAACAAATTTCAAAAAATATTTTAGTTGTTGGTGAATCAGGTACAGCAAAAACATTTTTCCTACGTGCTTTAGCAGGAGAAACAGAAATGAAAATTATTACAGAAAATGCTTCTCGCTATGCAATTGTGCAAAGAGGAGTTGCAGTTGGTATGAAATATTTACGTGATGTTTTGATGCAATTGCATTACAAACCCCTTGTTTTTTTGTTATGGAAGATTTGCATATAATTGGAGCAAAACGTCCTTTTATGATTTCTGAAAATGAAAATACCCAAAATGTTCAATCTTCTTTTGGTTTAGAACAACAAGAAGTTCATGAAACAAATCAAATGATTTATCAATCAAGTCGTCATTCTGTTTCTGATTTCCGACGCCCATATAAAGGTGATTTTTCAATGGGTATTGCAACAAATTATTTTTTACAAACATTCTATTCATCATTTTTTTCAACAGCTGGAACAGAGCAAAACGGAGGATCTTCTCACTCCAGTCATGATTCTTCATTTTATTCTCTTCACAAAAACAGAGCTTTCAAAATTCTCAATTTTTTGGTGGGAATTTCAGTTCGAGTGTTTGGAACTCTCTTTCTTCTCCTTTACCCATTGATTCTCTTGAAGCAATTCTTCAAAATACAGGAATTCAAGAAAAAGAAAAAAGCAATTTTGAATCATTTTCAAATAAAAAAAATGTGAAAAAAATTCAAAGTATTTTACAATTTTCAAAAGAACAAATTTTTGCACCACCAGCCACATCTCCTTTTACTGTTTTAATGATGAAAGAACAAAAAAAATTAAAACCAAAAAAAATTGTTCAAGAAACATCTTGGGGTGGATTATCTGCTGATCAAATTCTTCTTTATCAAAAAGAAAGTTCTTCAATTCGAGCAAAAATTGCTGTCCTTGCTGAAAAAACAATGAATTTATCTCGTGGAAAATTTGATATGATCACTGATTTTCTTGTTATTATTGATAGTGTTCGATCAAATCGTGGCTTTGTAGTTTTTGGAACAACTCATAAACCTTCATCTTTAGACCCTGCTTTACGTCGACCTGGTCGTTTTGATGAAACTCTTCTTTATCTCGTACTCCTAATTTTTTAAATCGTTTTGAAATTTTCAAAATGAATTTTGAAAATTCTGTTTCGACTTTTGATTTTTTTGATGCAAGTATTTTGACTGAAAATTTTTCTGAAATAGATCTTTTTGATATCTTGTCTCAAACAAAATTGTCATTTTTTCATAACTATAAATATGATGTTCAAAAATTTTACCCAAGAAGTTCTTTTATTTCTCAATACAAAAACTCAGAGAGTAAGACATTTCATGAATTTGAACCAGCAGCTGTTTCTACAGGTGCCTTTCTATCGCACCCTTTTGCAGAGAGACAAAAAGAAAAATTGACAGTTCAAAATCAAGTCTATTCTCAAATAAGTCCTACAAAAGCTTTTCAAACTCTTTTAAAATCTCCTCTTTTTGAAGATTTTTATACTCAAAAACAATTTATTTCTTCTTCAATGCAGTACAAATCAAAATCTGAAATTTTGGATAAAAATTTTCCTTTTTCTTTACGTAATTCAAATTTCTTTTTGAATCAATCTTACACTGTCCTTCCAAAAGGACCTTCACATATGGTAAGTTTGGCTTATTCAAAATTAGGAATTTTTCTTGCAGAATCAAATCTTTTTCATTCTTGCCACTTCGAAAAAGCTTCAGCCAATTTTATTCCTAGGCAGAATCATTCATTTGGTGGAGAAGTAAGTGGACATGGCTATCCATTTCCAACTGCTTTTGTACAATTGAACTTAGATATTGAAAAAAATTCTTCAAAACGTTCCAATTTTCAACAATATTATGCAAATGTATTTTTGATCCAGTTCAAGGACAAAAAATAGAAAAAATTTACAACTTATGGTTTTTCTGTCTGGAAAAATTGCAGAATTTTTTGTCTGTTCTTCAGAAAATAAAAATCTTTCATCTTTTCAAACCAGTCATTCTCAATTTTGTGTTCCAAACGCCGAGGCTTTGCCTAGGCAAGATAAACAAACTTTCACTTCAAGTTTTGAGAAAGGTCACATTCCTAATGGAAATGACTCAAAAGTTGGGCCAACTTCTCAGTTTTATACAGTCGAAAATTCTGTTCTTTTTGAAAAACCTTTTTCATTTTTTTCAAAAAAGTTTGATATTTTTGAGAGTTCAGTTGAAAAAATTTCTCGTTTTGAGAAAAAAGAGAAAAATTTTTCTCTTCAATCCGGGGACAAAATTGTCAGAGGAGGAAATTTCCCATATAAAAAGAAAAATGTCTTTTCTTCTAAAGGAGAAGCAAAAATGCTTAAGAGTTCTGCTCAGCAGTCATTACCTGCGTTCAAGAAAGACTTTTATTGGACTGTTTATGGAAATGATGAAACTTGGCGTTTTGCAACACCTTTTTTACATTCTCTTATTCAAAAACGTTTCTTATTCACAAAAAATTTACTTCTTTCAAAAATGTTATTTTTTGAAAATATGGATCAACGACGAAAACCACCAAATCCTCCTGCATCTTCTATTTTAATGCCTTCTAAAAAATATGAAAATTTCAAAAGAACAGAAACAGATTTTTTCCAAAAAGCGTATTTTTCTATTCATGAAAAAATACAAATGCATCAAAAACAAAGATTTTTAAAACAATTATATAATATTCCTGTACAAACATATTTTCGTTCTGAGTTACGAAAAAATCATAAAACACTTTTTAGTTCTTCTTTTCAAGAATTTGCTTATTTGGATTCATTTGTTCAAAGATCAAGTTCAAGTCATTCTTATTATAAAAGTATATACAAGTTCGTCACAGATTTTCAAATGTAAATCAATGGTGGAATGGAATGTTTCCTGAACATACACGTGAAATGACGTATTTAAGTGATGTTGATTGGAGAACAATGTTTGTATCTTCTCCAAACAATAGTCAACAGCAGAATACACAAATAAACCAAGTTGATTCAAATATCAACAAAGGTGAAATTTCTATGAATTTTTCTGGAGCTCCTCATATGAAAACATTTGAATTTCTTATGGATTTCCCAGATGCAGAGCAATATTACAATCCAAGAAATCGTCGCTGGTTTTTTAAATCAAAGAGCAATTCTCAATATGCAGAAAAATCAGTTCAAAATTCAACTTTTTGGTCAATTTTTGAAAAAGATTTACAATATGAAATTTTTTCTCATTTTTTAATGGAATCTTTTTATGAAAGTTTTTCATATTTTGAGAAAAAAAGAGAAATGCTTGATTTTTTTGTTTTTCATTTACTTTCAAAAGGATTTTTAAAAGAAATTGATTTCCTTACAACATTTTCTCGTTTTTAAAATTTTTTTGTCATATTTCTTGTTAAAGAAATATGACAAAATTCAGCAAGTGTATTTTTCTTTTGTCAAAATTTTATCAGAGAAAAAAGCACATTTTTTTACATTTTTTTTCTAAATTTGTTCTTTTTTCAAAAATTTATTATAATAAAAATGGTTGTTATAATTTTACTGATTATTCTTTTTAGGAAAAAATATGAATCCAATTGTTGCTGCTGCATCTGTTGTATCTGCTGGATTAGCTGTTGGTCTTGCTGCTATTGGTCCTGGTATGGGTCAAGGTACTGCTGCTGGTTATGCTGTTGAAGGTATTGCTAGACAACCTGAAGCTGAAGGAAAAATCCGTGGTGCTCTTTTATTAAGTTTCGCTTTCATGGAATCTTTAACTATTTATGGTTTAGTAGTTGCTTTAGCATTATTATTTGCTAACCCATTTGCTTCTTAATTTTATAAATTTTTGAAAAATGTACAGAAAAAATTTTTTGTACATTTTTCAAAAATTGAGAGAAGTCTTTTTCCCTCTTTCTTTTTTCATTTCAGATTTATTAAAGAAAGAAAAGAACAAATTTTTTTACAAAGAATTTTTTATAAAAAGTCCACCCTAGAAAAGGGTCCAATAAATTTGGTTTCTTTTGTTATTTTTTTAGACAAAAGATTATTTGAAATTGTTGTTTTTTCCATTCAAATTTGAACTTTAAAGTGTATTTCTTTTTTCTATTCAAAAACTTGAAATATTCTTTTCTCTTGTTCATGGTATTTCATAATTTCTTTTTTCAATAGAAACAAATAACAAAAATTTTTCTTGGATATTGGAATTCATCAAAGAAGTTTCTTTTTTTTTGAACAAATTTGAAAACTTTGTTCTTGGAAAATAGACTTTTTTTGTCCAAAAAAAAATTTATTTTTATTTATGCTTTTTCATTCTTTTGTTTTTGCAAATCTTCCTTTAGCAGAAGGTTTTGGAATTAATACAAATATTTTTGAGACAAACATTATTAACTTAGCAGCAGTTGTTGCTATTGTTGTTTCGTTTGTTGGTCAAAATTTATCTGCTTTATTAGATGAACGTAAAAAAACAATTCTTAATAATTTACAAGAAGCAAGTCAAAGAGCTGCTGAAGCAGAAGAACGTTTAAATGCTGCAAAAAGTCAATTAGAATCTGCAAAGAAAAAAGCAGTTGAAATTCGTGAAGATGGTGTTTTACGTGCAACTCAAGAAATTCAAAATTGTGTTTCTCAACATGAAGAACGTTTATCTAAATTAGAAGAATTCAAACAAGAAACTGTGCAGTTCTATCAACAAAAAGCATTTAAACAAGCTTACATGTATGTAATTTCACGCATTATGAGTCGTGTAAAAGAAAGATTACAAAAAGGTTTAGATGCAACATACCATGTTGTTGTTAATAATTTTTATGTATCTCGTTTTACAGAATATAATCCATAAAATTTTTATACCAATTTTTCTATTTTTTGAATTTGGAAAAATTGGTATAAAAATTTTTTCTATTGATAGATTTCAAAAAATTTGAGTGTTTATGGTTTTTGCAATTCAAATTGAAAACAGACAAAAGAAAATTGTTTTTTTCAATAAAGCAAATGATTTTATGATTCTAAACATTTTTTTAGAAACAGACATTTTTTTTTCTTTCTAAAAACAAGTTTTTATTTTTTAAAAAAGCTTGTTCAAAAAGAATGGGTTCTTTTTTTTGAAAAAATTTTTGAGCTTTTTTTAAAAATTGGTTTTTTAGTCATTGCAAAAAAGTTCTTCCATTTATTAAGAAAAAGAGAGATCTGTGCATCCCGCCATTGAGTGGTTATTCTCTTACTTGGCCTGAACAAAACGAAAAACCTGGCAACAGCTGTGGATTGCCGGCGTAGCAGAACTTTGCACTCTGCAAAGCTCTGCTACGCCGGCAAAGCGGTGCAAAGCAAAGCTTTGCGGAGGCTAAGATTTGTGAAGATTCTTCCTTTGATGGAAGGGAATACAGAAAAAAATATTTTTATTTGAAAAGATAGACAAAATCTTCTTTTTTCTCTCAACCCAAAAATGAAAATAAAAATTTTTTTTTTGAACATTGTCAATTATGATAAATTTTGAAAATGTTATGAGACACTTGTTTTAGATTTTGTATTCCTCCTAGAGGTATTCCCCGTGGAAACATTATTTAACGGAACACTAACAGTAGGTGGTCGTGACCAAGAATCTACTGGTTTTGCATGGTGGGCAGGTAATGCTCGTTTAATTAACCTTTCTGGAAAACTTTTAGGTGCACACGTAGCTCACGCTGGTCTAATTGTTTATTGGGCTGGTGCTATGAACTTATTCGAAGTTGCACACTTTGTACCAGAAAAACCAATGTATGAACAAGGTTAATCTTATTACCTCACTTAGCAACTTTAGGATATGGTGTAGGACCTGGTGGAGAAGTTATTGATACATTCCCATATTTTGTTTCAGGTGTATTACACTTAATTTCTTCAGCTGTTTTAGGTTTTGGTGGTGTTTACCACTCATTAATTGGGCCTGAAACATTAGAAGAATCATTCCCATTCTTCGGGTACGTGTGGAAAGACAAAAACAAAATGACTTCTATTTTAGGTTACCACCTTATCATTTTAGGTGTAGGTGCGTGGTTACTAGTATGGAAAGCTATGTACTTTGGAGGTGTGTACGATACATGGGCTCCTGGAGGGGGAGATGTTCGTTTAATCACAAACCCTACTACAAATGCTGCTGTTGTTTTTGGTTACTTATTAAAATCACCTTTTGGAGGTGATGGTTGGATTGTAAGTGTAGATAATATGGAAGATATTATTGGGGGTTTTTAAAAACAGAAAGTCCAAATAGGCCCACTTTAATATCATGAACTCTTGGGTGAATTGCAAAAACAGTCTTTTGTTCTGTATTTGAAAGAATGGAGAAAGGCCAATTTGCAACAAAGCAAATTTCAAAAAAATTTGAATGTTCAACGACTACATTTTGAAAAATTCAAAATGAAAAAGTTCCCAGTTATAAGGTTTGTCCTGTTTTTCATTTTAAGAAACGAATACAAAATTTCAAATTTATTCTCAAAAAATTTTTTTTATGATTTCACGCGCAAAAATTCCTTGGACAGAAGAAGAAACAAATGAGTTCAAAAAATTTGTTTCAGAAAATTTGACATTGACTGATGAAAAAATTGCAGAAGTTTTTGGGCGTTCACTTCGATCAATTTTTTTGACAAAATTTAGGACTTGTCAAAAAAATTGAAAAAGGTTCTCTTTTGAAAAAAAATCCAAACTGGAAATATACAAATGAAGAAATTTCACTGATTTCAGAAGTATTAAGCGGTTGTGAAACTCGAACAAGTGATGTTTTAGTGAATTTAGCTGAAAGATGAAATGCATTCCCCTGTAATCAAGTGAGATCTTGTTGTACTGTTTTAGGGATTCGAGATTTTATTCAAAAACACATTGATAATTCATAAATTTTAGAATGTGAATGTATGAAATTTGAAATTTTTTTGTTTTCAAAAAAGAAAAACATTTGGACAAAACCAAAAAGAGAAGACATAGTCTGAACTTGAAAGAAATTTCAAGTTTTTTTTTCAACAAACAATTGTTTATACTTTTTCTTTTATAAATTTTCTTTTATAAAAAAGAGCAAGTTTGATTTTTGAGTTGAAAAAAATTTTGAATGATATTTTGTCATTTCAAAAAACATTTTTGCATATTTGGCTAGGTACTTTATGTATCTTAGGTGGTTTATGGCACATTTATACAACTCCATGGCCATGGGCACGTCGTGCTTTTGTTTGGTCTGGTGAAGCTTACTTATCATACAGTTTAGGTGCAATTTCTTTAATGGGATTTGTTGCTTGTTGTATGTCTTGGTTTAACAACACAGCTTACCCAAGCGAATTCTATGGTCCTACAGGTCCAGAAGCGTCTCAATCACAAGCATTTACTTTCTTAGTTCGTGACCAACGTTTAGGTGCAAACGTTGCATCTGCACAAGGGCCAACTGGGTTAGGTAAATACCTAATGAGATCTCCTACTGGTGAAATCATTTTTGGTGGTGAAACAATGCGTTTCTGGGATTTCCGTGGTTAATCAAATGGCCTCGATTTCAATATTTTCAAAAAATAAAAATTGTAAAAATATTGAATAAATAACAAAAATAGGTGAATTGCAAGGAAAGAAAGCTTTTTTTCTCACTTGCATCGTAGTTTACTAAGTAAAAACGATCAACGACTAGAGGAAAATTCCTCCAGTGCCTATCATTTCATAGAATAGAATTTCTTGCAAATGCTCTAAGGAATTCTTTCATGTTTTGAAGACATAGTCTGAACTTTGAAGAAATACAAAGGAAAGAGAGATTCTACTTTTTCCAAAATTCATGTTTAAGCATTTTTCAAAATTTTTCTATTCTTTCATGCACAACATATGAAATGTATTTAGAACAACTTTCGAAATCTGCTGAATAAGAATTTTGAACATATTTGCCATGGTTAGAGCCGTTACGCGGTCCGAATGGTTTAGATTTAAACAAATTAAAAAATGATATTCAGCCTTGGCAAGAACGTCGTGCTGCTGAATACATGACTCACGCTCCTTTAGGATCTTTAAACTCTGTAGGAGGTGTTGCTACTGAAATTAACGCGGTAAACTTTGTTTCTCCTCGTTCTTGGTTAGCTACTTCTCACTTCGTTTTAGGTTTCTTCTTCTTCGTAGGGCACTTATGGCATGCTGGTCGTGCTCGTGCTGCTGCTGCAGGATTTGAAAAAGGTATTGACCGTTTAGATGAGCCAGTTTTATCTATGCGTCCTTTAGACTAATTTTTTGTGTATACTGCTTTTGTAGATGCATAAATTTTTTTATAAATTTCTCAAAGTTTGAAAATTTAAACTTTGAGAAATTTTTATTGACTATAAAAAATATTTTTATAAAAATAAAGTGGACTCAAAAATAAATAGAAAAACAAATGCATTTCAATTTTGCTATTTTTCTATTTAAACTTTTTCTTTCTTTTTTAAAACATTATGAAAAACTTTAAAAAGTCTTTCATAATAATATTTTCATTTAAAAACCAAAACTTTTCAGTTTTTTCATGTATCTTTATTTTTTCTGTTATCTTTGAAAAAAAATTTCTCTATTTTTTTTTGAATATCAAAAGAAATTATTTATAAGTTTTTTTAAGTTTCTTTACTGAAAAAACATTTTTTATTCTCTCATTTTATGAACAGATAAATTTTTTGAATCTCAATTGAAATTATAGTCATACAAGGATGAATTCAAAAAAAAATTTCTTTAACAAAGAGAGTTTTTTGAATTCAGAAGAAAGAAAAATGAAATTGAGTTATAGAGAGAGAAAAGGGATATAATTTTATAAATAAAGGTTATAGTTTTAATGTATTGAATAAAATTTGACAAAATTTTTAAATTTGATAAATTATGAATTACTGAATGTTCAAAAAAAATATTAATAAATCTTCAAATTTGAGTTTTAAATTCATTTGAATTATTAATAAAAAATATTTGTATAAAAAATATACAAAAAGAAAAATTTCAATGGAGAGTTTGATCCTGGCTCAGGACGAACGCTGGCGGTATGCCTAACACATGCAAGTCGAACGAGATTCTTTTTTTGTTTACAAAGAAAGAATTGCAGTGGCGGACGGGTGAGGAACACGTAAGAACTTACCTTTTGGCGGGGGATAACAACGGGAAACTGTTGCTAATACCCCATAACGCTGAGGAGCGAAAGGGAAACTGCCAAAAGAGAGGCTTGCGTCTGATTAGCTAGTTGGAGGAGGTAAATGCTCCCCAAGGCGACGATCAGTAGCTGGTCTGAGAGGATGATCAGCCACACTGGGACTGAGACACGGCCCAGACTCCTACGGGAGGCAGCAGTGGGGAATTTTCCACAATGGGCGAAAGCCTGATGGAGCAATACCGCGTGAAGGATGAAGGATCGTGGTCCGTAAACTTCTTTTCTTAACGAAGAAATTCTGACGGTAGTTAAGGAATAAGCACCGGCTAACTCCGTGCCAGCAGCCGCGGTAATACGGGGGGTGCAAGCGTTGTCCGGAATGATTGGGCGTAAAGCATCTGTAGGTGGTTCTTAAAGTCGACTGTTAAAGCCCAGGGCTCAACTTTGGATAAGCGGTCGAGTACTTAGGGACTTGAGTATGGTAGGGGTAGAGGGAATTCCTAGTGGAGCGGTGAAATGCACAGAGATTAGGAAGAACACCAAAGGCGAAGGCACTCTACTGGGCCATGACTGACACTGAGAGATGAAAGTTGGGGGCGCGAAAAGGATTAGATACCCTTGTAGTCCCAACCGTAAACGATGGATACTAAGTGCTGACAAAATCAGTGCTGTAGCTAACGCGTTAAGTATCCCGCCTGGGGAGTATGCTCGCAAGAGTGAAACTCAAAGGAATTGACGGGAACTGGCACAAGCGGTGGATTATGCGGTTTAATTCGATGATACACGAAGAACCTTACCAGGGATTGACATGTTCAGAACTTTTGAGAGATTGAAAGGTGCCCTTATCTTTGATTTGGGAGCTGAAACACAGGTGGTGCATGGCTGTCGTCAGCTCGTGCCGTGAGGTGTCGAGTTAAGTCTTTGAACGAGCGCAACCCTTGTCTTTTGTTACCACTCCTTTATGGAGGACTCAAAAGAGACTGCCGGTGTAAACCGGAGGAAGGAGAGGATGACGTCAAGTCAGCATGCCCCTTACATCCTGGGCTACACGCGTAATACAATGGCAAAGACAATAGGACGCGAACCCGCGAGGGGGAGCAAATCTAGTAAACTTTGTCTCAGTTCGGATTGAAGTCTGCAACTCGACTTCATGAAGCCGGAATCGCTAGTAATCGCCGGTCAGCTATACGGCGGTGAATACGTTCCCCAGTTTTGTACACACCGCCCGTCACATGCTGGGAGCCATCTTGTCCCGAAGACAGGTTGCCAACCTCACCCCTCCGGGGAAGGAAGCGAATGTCAACGGTTGGGTTGGTGACTAATATGAAGTCGTAACAAGGTATCCGTACTGGAAGGTGTGGATGGAAAACCTATTTTTTTCATATATTCTTTCAATGAATATATATATTTTTTTCTTCTAAAAAACAACTTTCTGCCAGTTTTGTCCTCTGAGGGAAAACTTAGGCATCTGTACAACGCCGGCGAAGCAGAGCTTTGGCGATGGGGTGCAGGTTGTTTTTTAGAAGAAAGGACCCTTAGCTCAGTTGGTTAGAGCGCACGCTTGATAAGCGTGAGGTCACTGGTTCAAGTCCAGTATGGTCCACCACCTTTCTCTTCTATGTTTTCTTTACAAGAAAAGAAAGAGTTCTTGCTGTCTGCCAGGGTAGATCTGGGACTCAGAGAGAGCAAAAAGGGAATATAGCTCAGTTGGTAGAGCACTGCCTTTGCAAGGCAGGGGCCGAGGGTTCGAATCCCTCTATTTCCACCCTTCTTTTTGTCCGCAAAGCGGAGCGCAGCAATCCGCAAAGCGGTGCAAAGCGGGCCTTTTGCTCCCATTAGGCGAAGCAAAAGGAATATGAAAAATTTCAAAAAAGAAGTGATCTTTTATTATTCTATTTTTAGGTCAAAGATGGAAAAGGCTTACGGTGGAGACCTAGGCACTCAGAGACGATGAAGGGCGCAGAGGCCGGCGATACGCTTCGGGGAGCTGGGAACAAGCATAGATCCGAAGATTCCCGAATAGGGCAACCTCCTATAGAACTCCTTTTTGAATTCATAGAAAAGGAAGAGGCAACCTGGTGAACTGAAACATCTCAGTAGCCAGAGGAAAAGAAAGCAAAAGCGATTCCCGGAGTAGCGGCGAGCGAAATGGGAACAGCCTAAACCATTGTTTTCGGACAATGGGGTTGTGGGAGTCAAATTGTTTTTTTCTTATCCTTTCTTTCAAAGAAGGGATAGAAAAATGAAAAAAGAGGTCCGCTTATTGCGGTCTGCAAAGCAGAGGTAAGATGAGACGAAGCAGCTGAATCCTGCACCAAAGATGGTGAAAGTCCAGTAGTCAAAAACTTCTCCTTTTTTTTTGAATATCCCGAGTAGCATGGGGCACGTGGAATCCCGTGTGAATCAGCGAGGACCACCTCGTAAGGCTAAATACTCCTGAGTGACCGATAGTGAAGAAGTACAGCGATGGAAAGGTGAAAGAGAACCCCAGGAGGGGAGTGAAAAAGAACATGAAATCGTAAGCTGACAAGCAGTGGGAGGATGAAGAATCTGACCTCGTGCCTGTTGAAGAATGAGCCGGCGACTTATAGGAAGTGGCGAGGTTAAGGAGAAAAATTCCGGAGCCTAAGCGAAAGCAAGTCTGAATAGGGCGTATGTCACTTCTTATGGACCCGAACCTGGATGATCTAATCATGGCCAGTTGGAAGTTGGGGTAATACCTAATGAACGAACGAACTCACCGATGTTGAAAAATCGGGAGATGAGCTGTGATTAGCGGTGAAATTCCAATCGAATTCAGAGCTAGCTGGATCTCCCCGAAATGCGTTGAGGCGCAGCGGCAACGATGTCCTATCAAAGGGTAGAGCAACTGTTTCGGTGCGGGCTGCGAAAGCGGTACCAAGTCGTGGCAAACTCCGAATATTTGGTAAGGATTCCGTGAGCCAGTGAGAGTATGTGAGATAAGTCTCATACTCAAGAGGGAAACAGCCCAGACCATCAGCTAAGGCCCCCAAATGAATGCTAAGTGGAAAAGGATGTGAGAATGCTGAAACAACCAGGAGGTTCGCTTAGAAGCAGCTATTCCTTGAAAGAGTGCGTAATAGCTCACTGGTAAAGCGTTCTTGCGCCGACAATGGCCGGGACTAAGCATTCTGCCGAAGCTATGGGATTTGTTTTCTTTTCAAAAAAAGAAAGACGAATCGGTAGGGGAGCGTTCTGCAGTGGGTGAAGCTTAAACGGAAGTTTTGGTGGACAGTGCGGAAGCGAGAATGTTGGCTTGAGTAACGAAAACATTGGTTAGAATCCAATGCCCCGAAAACCTAAGGGTTCCTCCACAAGGTTCGACCATGGGGGGTGAGTCAGGACCTAAGGCGAGGCCTTTGGCGTAGTCGATGGCAAAGAGGTTAATATTCCTCTACTGATTTTTGTGGGAACCGAGGGACGGAGAAAGCTAAATTGGGTCTGTTTATGGATTGCAGTGGAAGCGCTTGAGGTAATGATCGAAAAAAAACGAATCTCTCCACTTCGGTGGTATACTAAGACGTGATCCCGCTTTTCAGATTCGTCTGAAATGGCGCCAATGATGTTATGCTTCCAAGAAAAGCTCGTACACCTTTTATAAAAAAACACAAAAATCACCTGTACCTGAAACCGACACAGGTAGGTTGGTAGAGAATACCAAGGGGCGCGAGAGAACTCTCTCTAAGGAACTCGGCAAACTAGCCCCGTAACTTCGGAAGAAGGGGTGCCCCCTCCAAGGGGGGTCGCAGTGAACCGGTTCAGGGAACTGTTTATCAAAAACACAGGTCTCCGCAAAGTCGTAAGACAATATATGGGGGCTGACGCCTGCCCAGTGCCGGAAGGTCAAGGAAGTTGGTTAGAGACTTCGGTCTCGAAGCTGACGACCGAAGCCCCGGTGAACGGCGGCCGTAACTATGACGGTCCTAAGGTAGCGAAATTCATTGTCGAGTAAGTTTCGACCTGCACGAAAGGCGTAATCATCTGAACACTGTCTCGGAGAGAGACTCGGTGAAATAGACTTGTCCGTGAAGATGCGGACTACTAATACCCGGACAGAAAGACCCTATGAAGCTTGACTGTATCTTGGAATTGGGTTCGGGCTTTTCTTGCGCAGACTAGGTGGGAGGCTACGAAGATTTTCTTCCGGGAAAGTTGGAGCCAACAGTGAGAGACCACTCTGGAAAGGCTAGAATCCTAATGGTGATCCTTGAATCAGGACACTTGACAGTTTCAGGTGGGCAGTTTGTTTGGGGCGAACGCCTCATAAAAGGTAACTGAGGCGCGCAAAGGTCCCCTCAGTCTGGACGGAAATCAGACATTGAGTGTAAAGGCAAAAGGGGGCTTGACTGTAAGACCTACAAGTCGAGCAGGAGCGAAAGCTGGCCTTAGTGATCCGACGGTGCCGTGTGGAAGGGCCGTCGCTCAACGAATAAAAGTTACTCTAGGGATAGATTTGTTGTCCCATTCAAGTAGATATATTTGAATGAATTGAATTCAATTCTTAAGTTTTAGAATCAAGTGAATTGCAAAAAACTCTCTTTCTTCGTTTTTGACTTTCTCAAAAAAAACAAAAAACGAAAAAAAAAAGATTATTTGCAGCATAATTGAAATTGACTTTCTGAAATTTTTCATGATTCAAATTATGGAAAAACAACCAGAAAACACAAATTTTCAAAATGTTCAACGACTTCATTTGGGTCAAAGTATACAAAATGTCCCAAAAAAAGTGCTTGAAGACTTTCATAATTCCTTTCAAAATTATGTATGTTTATGACATAGTCTGAACTCTTGTGAAAACAAGAGAATTTTCACACAAAAAGAATCAATTTTCTGTGAAAATCAAATGATTTTTTATCTATTTTCAACAAAATCATTGATGTAACATATTGAACAGGCTGATCTTCTCCAAGAGTTCACATCGACGAGAAGGTTTGGCACCTCGATGTCGGCTCATCACATCCTGGGGCTGTAGTAGGTCCCAAGGGTTGGGCTGTTCGCCCATGAAAGTGGTACGTGAGCTGGGTTCAGAACGTAAACAATACTGCGTTTATCAGTAGCAATACATGATATAGTATTGGCTTAATTCGGTGAAGTTCTCTATGGTCCGCTCAGCGGAGAACTGCCATAGCAGAAAATACCGAAGGAAACAGATTTCCGCCACAAAGCGGAGAGAAATATATTTCTGTTCCTTTAGAGACTATTTTTGTAGAATGCCAACTTTTTCCTTTTCTCTCTTTCAAAATACAAGAGAAAAAAAAGAAAAAGAAGATATAGTCCATGCTCATTTGCAAAAAAGAGATTTCATGCGTAAGACAGTTCGGTCCATATCCAGTATTAGCGCTAGAATATTGAGGTCAGTCACTCATAGTACGAGAGGACCTGTAGTGAACATGCCAATGGTGTACCTGTTATCTTTCCAAAGGTAAACGCAGGGTAGCTATGCATGGAGTGAATAAGTACTGAATGCATCTAAGTACGAAGTCCAGACCAAGATGAGTATTCTCTATAAAGCCGCAGCAAGACAAGCTGTTTTGATAGGTATCAAGTGAAAGGCCAGTAATGGTTTTAGCTGAGATATACTAAAGGCGAATTGATTTTGACCTATTTTCTTTATTTTTACTTCTCCGGAGCTTTGCTCCGCTGATACTCTGGTGCTCTTTGCTTCAGTGGAACCACGCCAATCCATCCCGAACTTGGCTGTGAAACTCTGAAGAAGTTGACAAACTTGTTGGAAGTCTAGCAGGAAACATCAACTTAGTGCCAGGGTGATTTTTTTTTTGAAACATATGACTGCTTCGCGCCGCCGAGGCTTTGCCTCGGCGGGGCGGTGCGGTGCAAATCGAGGCAAATTGAGGCAAATTGAGGCAAAGCCACCCTGACAAACAATGACACATTATGGAATTGAAGGAAGGTTCAATGCACAGGAGAGATGGCTGAGTGGTCGAAAGCGGCTGATTGCTAATCCGTTGTACGAGCTCTATTCGTACCGAGGGTTCGAATCCCTCTCTCTCCGAAAAAAAATGTGAATAGCCCCCTCCTTTTGCTGCGCTCCGCCGGCGAAGCAGCCAAAATGGGTCAAATACTCGTTATGGGTCAAATACTCGTTACTCATGCACCAAGATGATTCAAGGTTTTGCGGTTTCGCGGTTTTGCAGAATTGAGAGGTCTTTTTTTTTTTCGCTTTCTGGTACCTTCTATATAGTCAGAAAGCGAAAAATTGAAATTCAAAAAATAAAAAAAAAATTTTCTTCTTTTCAAAGAAAAAAACTTTTGCTTCAAAAGGAGAGAGACTTTTCATTTTTCAGCAAAGCTGAAAAGCTCAAAAATAAAAATGAAAAACAACAATGAAAAGCAGAAATTTTCATACTTTTCATTGTTGTTTTTCCTTTTTCAGCAAAGCTGAAAAGGAAAGCTCAAAAGTGCCTAGGCTTTGCGGAGAGAGGCAAAGCCTAGGCGGTGCAGAGCAAAAAAAATTAAACAATTTTTACTTTTGCACCAACTTCTTCTAATTGTTGTTTTGCTGCTTCAGCTTCTTCTTTTGAAACTGACTCTTTTAATGTTTTTGGTAATGTTGCTGTAAATTCTTTTACTTGGTTTACGGCAATGTTTGCAATATTACGTACTACTTTGTAAACTCCTACTTTTTTATCACCAGGAATTTCTTCTAATACAACATCAAATAATGTTTTTTCTTCTTCTTTTGGAGCAGCTTCTGCTGCACCTCCAGAAGGCATTGCAGCCATCATTACACCACCTCCTACAGGAGCTGATGCATCAACTCCAAAAGTTTCTTCAATTTGAGAAACTAATTCTGAAGCTTCAAGTAAAGTTAAAGTTTTTAATTTTTCAATGATTTCGTTCACTGTTGACATAGAAATAATTCTGAAATTTTCTTTATATCTTTTTTTGATTTTTTGAATTTTTTGCACCTTTGCCGGCGGAGCAGAGCAAAGCGGATTGCTTCGCTGGCAGAGCTTTGCTCTGCACCGCACCGCTCCGCGTTGCGGTGCAGAGCGCAGCAAAGCTTTGCGGTGCAGAGCGGAGGGCAAAGCCCCCCGCAAAGCGGAGCGGAGCGCAGCAGAACAGAGCACTCTATTTTTTCATTCTTTGAATCAAAGATTTTGGTGTTTTTTTGTTTTTGGCTGCTTCCTTTTTCAAAAAAGAAAAAGAAAAGCATAGCCACCTCCATCTGCTTCTACATCTATCCATTCATCTGCAGAGTCAGGGTCAGGGTCAGGGTCAGGGGGTGAGGGGGCAAAGCCCTTTGCGTAGCAAAAAACCCTTTGCTCTGCTCCGCCGGCAAAAAACCCAAACCCAAACCCAACCCAACCCAGGCCTAGGCTCTGCTTCTGCGAAGCAATCCGCTTTGCGGTGCAAAGCGGTGCAAAGCGGTGCAAAGCGGTGCAAAGCGGTGCAAAGCGGTGCAAAGCGGTGCAAAGCGGTGCAAAGCGGTGCAAAGCGGTGCAAAGCGGTGCAAAGCGGTGCAAAGCGGTGCAAAGCGGTGCAAAGCGGTGCAAAGCGGTGCAAAGCGGTGCAAAGCGGTGCAAAGCGGTGCAAAGCGGTGCAAAGCGGTGCAAAGCGGTGCGGAGCCCACCGCCGGGGTGGCCGGGGCTTTGCCCAGGCCCAGCCCCGGCAAAAGAAATTCCCCCTTATAAAGTGGGGGGAAAGACTTTTTGGTAAAAAACAAAAACTATGTTCCCAAAAAACAAACAAACTGCATTTTTATTTTATCGCTTTCTGGTTTTTTTTTTTTTTTTTTTTGAAAAAAGATTTTCTTTCAAAGATCAGCTGGAAAATTCAGAAGTTCATAGACCCACTTTACTCCTTTTTTGCACCGCTGCGCTCCTTTGCTTTGCAAATCGAGGCAAAGCCTAGGCTTCGCTTGCGCAGCGAAGCCCCGCCGAGGCAAAGCCTAGGCTTCGCTTGCGCAGCGAAGCAGAGCTTTGCGGAGGAGGGCTTTGCCCCGGCGGAGTGCAAAGCTCTGCTCCGCTCCGCGTTGCGGATTGCTTCGCTCCTTTGCTTTGCAAATCGAGGCAAAGCCTAGGCGGAGAAGGGTAAGGAAAAAGAAAGTTTTTACTCAATCATTGCATGATATGTAGCAACTGTAGCTGGAGATGCACGATTTAAATGACGGAAAATCAGATATTTAAATAAAACATCTAATAAAACTGGAAGCGTGGCAACTAATAAAAAAATTGTTGTTTGACTTTCTGGAAGGCCATAATGATCAAAAAATGTTTGAAAAAACAATTCCCAAATATTTGGTGAATGATAGCCAACTAAAAGATCTGTTAAAAATAAAATAAGTAATGATTTTTTGCTGTCATCCAATCCAAAAAAAACTTCCAGCAAAAAGGATTTTGTAATGTTTATTTGAATTTCTAAGCGAACAAGTAAAAACCATAATGTAGCAAAACTCAAAATATCTGCAAAAAAATTTGTGACTGCTTCTATGCTTTCTTCATTATAATGCTTTGCTAATTCCACAATTTTTGTTTGTAAACGTTTTTGAAGTGAATTTTGAAAGTTTGTTGAAAAAGAGAGACTTTCTTCTCTTCCGCTTTGCGGAGTGAGAGAGATTTTTTCCTCAAAAGCCATTTTTTCCTCAAAATCTTGTTTTGCTGACGCAGGAACAGGAAAAAGCCCCGGCGTAGCAGAGCCTAGGATTTGCTTCTCTGCAGCGGCAGAGTCAGGGGGCAAAGCCCCCAGCTCTGCTTCGCTGCCGCTTTGCACCGCAAAGCGGATTGCTTCGCTGGCAGAGCGTTGCGGCTGGGTCAGGGGGCTTTGGGTTTTTTGCTCTCTGCTTCGCAGTTCGCTTTGCTCTGCTCCGCC
The DNA here is from genome assembly GCA_007449985.2 of Desmodesmus armatus. NCBI lineage: Eukaryota > Viridiplantae > Chlorophyta > Chlorophyceae > Sphaeropleales > Scenedesmaceae > Desmodesmus > Desmodesmus armatus. Next base: position 20,473 of record VIIQ02000042.1, read on the forward strand.
GGCAAAGGGTTTTTTGCCGGCGGAGCAGAGCAAAGGGCTTTGCCCCCTGACCCACTGACCCTGACCCTGACCCAACTCAATTATTTGTGATGGTAATGATGATGCTGGTGCCCATCCGCTTTGCCTAGGCAAAGCTTTGGCAGCGGACGATGAGACTTCCTCAAATGATTCTTTTTTTGATTTTTCTTCAAGAGAGAAGTCTTTTTTTGAAAAAAAGGAATTTTCTGGATCTGAAAAGAGAAAAGATTCAAAATACATTTTTTCTTCATAATTTTTAAATTCAGAAAAAGCTTTTTTTTGCTGATAAGAATTTAAAAAGATTTCATGATTTTGTGTATTCCAAAAATATTCTGTAATTGGTCGAATAAAATAATTTTTTGCAAGAAAATTAATACTTAAAGGTACAAATAAAAGAATAAATAAACATTTGACTGTTGTTAAAAAAAGATATCGATAAAATCGATATTCTTGAATAACAAAATTTTCAACATCAAAAAATAATTGTTTAAAAAAACGATCAAATACACGATTAAAAGATCGTGGAAAAAGACCAATTTCTTCATACGTAATTGAAACAACTTGCTGTTTTTGTGTTTCTAACAAACGATTTGTACCAAAAGAAGAATTGGAGAATCCACTATTCATTTTTTGAGATGGAAGTGAAGGTTTTTGTCGAGAAGCTTTATAAAAATTTTGTCTTTTTTTATCAGAAAAAAATGAAAAAGAGTCTTTTTCTCTTCCGCTTTGCGGAAGAGCAGAACCATTTTGTTGTTCTTTTGACCAAGGATTTGGGCTGCCATATATTCTTTCATCACCTTCTTGACTTTGTGCCCTTGCTACAAAAGTCATTTGAGAAAATTGAAAAAGTTGATTTTTCTGCTCCACGGGAAAAAGAAAAAAAACATTTTTTGATCCAGAGTGGAGAGAGGAACATGAAAAATTTTTTTCTTTTGAATGGAAATCAAAAGAAGAAAAACCTGGCACAAAATGGTTTTTATGCCAAATTTTCACTTTTTGGAACTTCAAAAAAGAAAATAAAAAGGTGGTTCAAAAATAAAGATTCAAAGAGTCTGAATTGAACTTAATAGGCAAAACTCTTTTGGTTTCTTTATTTTTAAGTTTTGAAACCAAGTAAAAAATCTACATTTTGAAAATGAAAAAAGTTTTGAAACATTGATAAAATCAAAAAATTTTCTGAAACTTTTTTAAAAAAAAGAAAAAATCTTCATTACAAAATTTTATATTAATAGAAAAAAGTTTGTTTTCCAAACTTTTGTTTCATGAAAAAGCAAAAAAAGAGAAATTTCTCTTTTTTTGCTTTTCAATAATAAAAAAATTTACAGTTTTAATCTAAATTTCCTTTTCCTGGGTTACGAGCAGGGTCATTTGATAAGAAACCGAAAATAAATAAAAATACAAAGAAAGTTACAACAGTATAAACAAAAATTTTAAGTGTTAACATGTGAGAATATGAAAATTTCAAAGTTTTTCATGATTTATCAATACAAAGTGAAGTTTTTATCAGGCTGAAAAAAAAAATTTTCAGTCTGATAAAAAAGGAAAATTTGTTATGCTACCTGTTCTAGTTTGAATGAAGGTTTACAAAAAATTAATTTGTTTTTGTAGCTCCAAATTCAGCTAAGAAGTCAGTAATTGCTTTTTTAAGTAAAGATTCAGCTTCTGGTGTAAATGTGTTTGTTTTACGAACGATTTCACCATATTGAGGAACATTGTTTACTAAATAAGTACGAAGACCAGATAAGAAAGCACGAACATCAGAAACTTCTAAAGAATCTAAATATCCATTTGTTCCAGTGTAAATACTAGCAACTTGATCTTCAACAGATAAAGGAGAGTTTTGAGGTTGTTTTAAAATTTCTCTTAAACGAGAACCACGAGCAAGTTGTTTTTGCGTAGCAGCATCTAAGTCAGAAGCGAATTGAGAGAAAGCTTCTAATTCAGCAAATTGAGCTAAAGATAATTTTAATGTACCAGCTACTTGTTTCATAGCTTTTGGTTGAGCAGCAGAACCTACACGTGATACAGAAATACCAACGTTAATAGCAGGACGAATACCAGCGTTAAATAAATCTCCAGATAAGAAAATTTGACCATCTGTAATAGAAATTACGTTTGTAGGAATATATGCAGAAACGTCACCTTCTTGTGTTTCAACAACAGGAAGAGCTGTCATGCTTCCTTCACCTAAAGCATCACTTAATTTTGCAGCACGTTCTAAAAGACGTGAGTGTAAGTAGAAAACGTCTCCTGGGTAAGCTTCACGTCCTGGTGGACGACGTAATAATAATGACATTTCACGGTAAGCTTGTGCTTGTTTTGAAAGGTCATCATAAATTGTTAAAGTAGGACGTCCTGTGTACATGAAGTATTCAGCTAAAGTAGCTCCAGTGTAAGGAGCTAAGTATTGTAAAGTTGATGGTTCATTTGCGTTTGCCATTACAATAATTGTATAGTCTAATGCTCCACGTTCTTTTAATGAGTTTAAAACTTGAGCTACAGAAGATGCTTTTTGACCAATAGCTACATAAACACAAATTACACCTTTTCCTTTTTGGTTTAAAATTGTGTCAACAGCAATTGCAGTTTTTCCTGTTTGACGGTCTCCAATGATTAATTCACGTTGTCCACGTCCAATAGGAATCATAGCATCAACAGCAACTAAACCTGTTTGTAAAGGTTCGTATACTGAACGACGAGCAACAATACCAGGTGCTGGAGATTCAATAGCACGAGTATCAGAAGTTGGAATAGCACCTTTTCCGTCTACTGGACGAGCTAATGCATCAACTACACGTCCTAAATAAGCTTCTCCTACTGGAATTTCAGCAATTTTTCCAGTACAACGTACACGGCTTCCTTCAGTGATTTTTAAACCATCACCTAATAATACTGCACCTACGTTGTTTGCTTCTAAATTTAAAGCAATCCCTAAAGTACCATCTTCAAATTCTAAAAGTTCACCTGACATTACTCGATCTAAACCGTAAATACGAGCAATACCATCACCTACTTGGAATACAATTCCGAAATCAACCATTTTTACTTCAGGTGTATATTCATTAATTAAGTCTTTAATTAAATTACTTAATTCTTCAGGCGTACGCATTGACATAAAAATTATAAGTTTAAGAAAAGTATTTTTTTTTGAAAAGATCTTTTTTCTTCTGCCTAAATCTTTTTTGCTATTCACAGCAGCCGTACATCAAGGTGCTCCTTCAACCTGACTGAAAAGCAGTCAAAGTAGAGAGAACACCAGTTTGACAATGCATAGCCTTTTCAACTTGGCAGAGAGCTTTATTTCACTTCTCAGAGTTTGTACGCAAGTCCACAAAGTTCAAAATTATCAGAAACAAAGGGGCGCATTTTTTTTTTCTATAAAAAATACTTTTTGAAAAAAACGAAAAGAGACTGAAAAAGAGAAAATGAAAAATTTTTGTTCTTCATTTTTGAAAAAAACCTTCTTTTTTTGTTTTTGTCTTTTTGAAATTCAATATTTCTTTTTTTTGAAAAGATATCAAAAGAAAGAAAAAAAAATCAGTTTTTTAGACTCAATATCAATAAGAGATTGAAAAAGAGTAACATTTATGAACAAACTTAAGGTAAAGATATTTTTAAGCGGATGACGCGATTCGAACGCGCGACATTGGACTTGGAAGGACCACGCTCTACCAACTGAGCTACATCCGCAATTGTATTATTATAATAGCAAATTCAAAAAAAAAAAGCAAGTTTTTCAAATTTTCTAAAAAAAAGGAAAAAAAAATATTTCTCCTTTTTTTTAGAAAATTTGAAAAGAAAAAGTTTAAAAATTTGCTACAAAGGCTTCTTTTTTATACAGGAAACGCTATGAACAAAGCAGTTCACTAAAAGCAAAGCTGTAAAGCATGACCAAAATGAATGGAAAAATTACCAACTTGCTTTTCGTACACCTGGTAAAAGTCCTTCATGAGCCATTTCACGTAAAACATGACGAGATAATCCAAAATCACGATAATATCCTTTTGGACGTCCTGTAACTAAACAACGATTATGTAAACGAACAGGAGAACTGTTTCTTGGTAATTTTTGAAGTTTTCTTTGATAAGCATATTTTTCTTTAATAGAAGATGCATTTTTAATTTGTTCTTTTAAAATTGCACGTTTTTTTGCATATTTCATAACTAAATTTTGGCGCTTCATTTCGCGCTGAATCATTGCTTTATTTGCCATTTTTATAAAAAATAAAAATTTTTATTATTCAAAAAGAATTTCTTTTTTTCTGTAAAAAAAAAATGTATAGAAAGATTTTTGTATTTCTTTCAAAAACAATTTTCCACTTTTTTCATGTTTACTCTCTTTATAGAGTAAGAACTTATAAACTGTAAGTCTTCAAAATACTTCTTTTTGAATAGCAGAGTGCCAGTCAAAAAATTTTGTATTTTTGAAATTTTTTCTTTTCTCAAATTTTGAGAAAAAGAAAAAGAATTAACGTCTTTTTGCTTTTTTGTCACTTTTTACATGACCTTTAAATGTTCGAGTTGGTGCAAATTCACCCAGTTTATGACCAACCATTTGATCAGTAATAAAAACTGGAATAAATTCTCTTCCATTATAAGTTGAAATAGTATGACCAATCATAATTGGTAAAATAGTAGAAGAACGTGACCAAGTTGTTAAAACTTTTTTTTGACCTTGTGCATTAAATTTTTCAATTTTTTTTAGTAAATGATCTGCTACGAAAGGTCCTTTTTTAATTGAACGTGACATAAAAAAATTTCTCAATTCATACTTAGCTTTTGATTTTCTATTTTTTCTTTGTTTTTGTAAATATTTCAAGCATAAATTGCCTTCAGTTTTTTTCTTAAACATTTTATTTTTTTTCAATACTATGTGAAGAAAGGAATATATACATATGTCTATTTTTTTGTTTTTAAAAAACATTAAAATGATTGTTTCTGAGTTCTTTGAAATTGAAAAAAAATGAAATTGCTTTTGGTAACGAACAGACATCAACTACCTTGCTTGTATTCACTTGAGTAGCAAACTGCATTTCTCCAACTCCAAATTTCAACTGCTGAATGAATGAATGGCACAGTTGAGCTTTAATGCTCTATTCACCATAAATAGAAAATCATTTGACATACAAAGGGCACCTCCTTCTCTTCAAACAAGTATAAAATAGAAAAATTTTTGTAAGAAAAAAAAATATTTTGTTTTTCGTTACACCGCGGACTGCTTTGGAAAAAAAAAACAAAAAAGAAAAAATTTTTAAAAATCGCACTACAAAAAACAATTTGTAATTATTTGAAAGAATTTACATGTTTTGAAAATTCTTTTACAACTTTTCAATTTTTTCAAAAAAAATTGATTATTTACGTTTTTTTAAAATAAATTTTGAACTATATTTTTTTGGTTTTCGAGTAAATTGACCAAGTGCTGGACGTCCCCAAGGAGTTACTGGATGACAACGACCAATTGGTGTTCTTCCTTCACCACCTCCATGTGGGTGATCATTTGGGTTCATAACAGATCCACGAACTGTTGGACGTTTTCCTAACCAACGATTACGACCAGCTTTCCCAATTCTTACACTGTAAGCTTCAACGTTTCCAACTTGTCCAATAGTTGCCCAACAATTTTTTGAAATCAAACGAATTTCTTTAGAAGGTAAACGAACTGTTACAAAATTTCCTTCTTTTGCTAAAACATCAAGTAAAGCACCTGCTGAACGAGCTAATTGACCACCTGAACCTGGTTGAAATTCTACATTATGGACTTGAGCTCCTAGTGGAATATTACGTAAAGGTAAAGCATTTCCAACTAATACAGGAGCACGTAAATCTGAAATAATTGAATCTCCAACTTCTAATCCACGTGGATGAAGAATATAACGTTTTTCACCATCTTCATAAATTACTAATGCAATTCGAGCATTACGGTTTGGATCATATTCAATACTTAAAACTCTTGCTGGAATCCCAATTTTATCACGACGAAAATCAACTTGACGATATAATCGTTTATGACCACCCCCTTTGTGTCGACAAGTAATAACACCTCTGTTATTACGTCCTTTTGAACGATGTTTCATTTTTGACAAAGACTTTTCAGGCTTTGATTTTGTAATTTCACTAAAATCAGATACTGATCTATTTCTAGTACCTGGAGTGATTGCTTTTAGAAAACGAATTCCCATAATAAAAATATATAAAAAATAAACTCTTAAAAAATATATGAAAAAGTTCAATTTTGGAATTTCAAAAAATTAGACCACTTAACATAGCTGACTTGCTGTGCTATGAAAAAAATGTTCTCCCTTCGCATAGCAAAGGCTAGGCCGGCGTAGCAGAGCTTGTGCTCTGCCTGGCTTTGCCCAGGCTTCGCTTGCGCTCCGCGCAGCGGTGCGGTGCAGAGTGGTACAATCCATACGAGAGGCGGTATTCTGCTGTGCGGGAAGCAACGTGGACAGCAGTAAAAATTCACAAATTTTCTTTTTTCTTTTAACATAATGAATAATGATACAAACCAACTTTGAATTTTGAACTTTGAATTGACTAAGGCAAATTTTCTTTTAGTACTAAAAAAAAGAGCAATAGCAAAAAAAATTCCAAAGTGGATTCTTTTTTTTTTCAAATTCTAAATAATTTTCAAACTTTGGTTTTTTCCATTTGTTTTTGTTGAGTCAAAAAAAAATGAAACAAAATTTGAAAAAAATGTTTTATGAAAATTGAAGAGATTGTCCTTCTTTTAAAGTTAAAATAACTCTTTTATATGCTGGTTTATAACCAGTGGATGTTCCAGTACGAACTTTTCTACGAGGTGGTCGATGAGTGTTAATTCCAATAACATTTACACTAAATAAAGTTTCAAATAATTTTTTAATTTGAGGTTTTGTTAATCGTGAATCAACATCAAATGTATATTGTTTATTTTTAAATAATGCTAAATAAGATTTTTCAGTTGCAACAGGGTATTTGATAAGATCAGCAATTTTCTTTTCAGGAGAAAAACGTGATTTTAAAAACTCTCTCCAACGAGTATATTCTTCTGTTGATGATTGAGATGTACTCATAAAGTTTTGTTTTCTATTCTTTTATTTATCAATATTTGATTTCAAATTTTTGCTTTTCTACTTATTCTCTTTAAAAGACACAAACACTAAGCTATGTTTAATTCTAAAAAAGTGAAAAAGACAACAGCAAAAAAGACAGATTTTAAACAAGGCGAAAAAAATCATAAATTTTCTGAAATACAAATTGAATTTGGCAAAATGCTCATTTTTTTTTTATATATTGTTCTTTTTTTTCTATTATTTAAAGTAAAAAAAATATTAAATATTATATCAATATATTTTATAAAAATATTTGAATTATGGAAAAATTTTTTGAGTGAAGAATTTTTTTAAAATAAATCCTTAATTTTTAAGAAGTTCTCTGTTGAAGAAAAAAAAGAGAATATTTTTAAACTTGGTTAAACTTTTTGAAAAAACCTAGGTAAACTTTAAAACCAAAATAAAGTTTTCAATTTTTTTTTTTCATTTCTAAAATTTTTTCTTCTTAAAAGAAAAACCATTTAAAACTTTTATAGTTTTGTTTTTTTTTATTTCAAAAACTCTTTTTTTTCTTCATATTTTCACTTTCTTTTTTTAAAGAAAACAGAGCAAACTTGGTACTGCCATAATGAAAGTTGAGAATTTTTTTAAAAACTCTTTTTATTATTTGAATGAAAAAGAATTTTTTTTATCTTTAAGACTATTGACTTTTTATTTTTTACTACTTTATTTCCTTTTTACTTATGTGAGTAAAGTAAAAACAAATTCTTTTGATGATAATATGAAAGTAAACAAAAGAAAAGTTTTTGAGAAAAATAAAAAACATCTATTTCCAATATAAAGCGGACCTAACAAGGATAAATTTCTTTTTTCTACTCAGTTTTTTTTCAACTCATTATGCATGTTCTTCTTAGCAGATTGCTCTCTGCTCAACTTGATTAGAGCCCCCCTTTTGCTCCCCCGCGAAGCAGTGCGCTTTGCCGGCGTAGCAGAGCTTTGCGGAGTGCAACGCGGAGAAGCAGAGCACCCCACTGCTTTGCAGAGGGCTTGGTGGAGGGCTATGCCCAGACAGAGGCGGTAGCAAAAGGTACAGAACAAACCTCTTTGTGGATGGAAGTAAATAACTCTGGTGGAGCAGATTGCTGCAATAGTTATAGCCCCTTATCTCTCTAAGCTGCAAATGATTTCTATTCAAATAAACAGAATCTAAACCTCTCTACAAAAGCACTTCAGTTTTTCTTGAATAATTCTTTTTTTATTAAATACATTTCATGTAAAGAAAGAGAGCAAAGAGTAGAGCAAATTGCCAGGAACCAGGATTGAACTGGTGACACAAGGATTTTCAATCCTCTGCTCTCCCACTGAGCTACCCCGGCTTTTTTTATTTATCCTTTATAGTATCATTTTCCTTAAATTCCTTCAATTTTTTAAAAAACTTCAAATTATCTATTTTGAAACTCTCTTCTTTTAAAAGTACTTTATTGCCAGGGTCGCTTTTGCAAAGCCTCAGTGGTGTTGCCTGGGCTCTGCCTGCGCTGCGCGGAGCACCGCCCCCGTAAAGTGGAGGCAGAGCTTTGCAGTTTGCGAAGAAAAGGTGCACTGTGATTCAGAGGCAGGCACCCCATCAAAAGGTGAGAGCAAACACACATGCAGACCGGCAAACAAATCAAAATAAGCAGAGACTGATTGAAGAGCTGGACGAGCTTCCCACAATCATAAAAAATGAAGCTTTCTAACTTGACAAAAACAAAAAAAAAGATAAAATAAAAGGAATAAAAATAAAAAAAACATTCAAAAATATATTTTTTTTGTTTTTGCCCCCATCGTCTAGAGGCCTAGGACACCTCCCTTTCACGGAGAAAACGGGGATTCGAATTCCCCTGGGGGTATATTTCTTTTTTATGTTGCAAAAAAGAATTCATAAAAACAAATTTCCAAAGGAAAATATTTCAAAAATTGACAATTTTTGAAGAAGATCAAATTATCAATGCTTTTTTATTTATTCTCAATGTCAAGATATATTGGTCCCCGTCTACGTATTATTCGTCGTATTGGTAAATTAAGAGGTTTTACTCGTAAAAAACCATTTCGCCGTGCATTTCGTGGAAGAGGTGCTTTCCAAGGAAAAGTGCTTCCTCCAGGTCAACATGGATTAACAAAATTATTTAAAAGTCGACCTTTTGATTCAAATGAATCAGATTATTTAATTCGTCTAAAAGTAAAACAAAGATTACGTTTTAATTATGGTATTACAGAAAAACAACTTGTAAAATATGTTCGCCAAGCAAAAAAATTAAAAGAATCAACAGGTCAAGTTTTATTACAACTTTTAGAAATGCGTTTAGATAATATTGTTTTCCGTTTAAATATGGCTCCAACTATTGTAGCAGCACGTCAAATTATTAGTCATGGTCATATTTGTGTGAACAATAAAAAAGTGAATATTGCAAGTTATATGTGCAAACCTAAAGATGTAATTTCTGTTTCAATGAAAGAAAGTTCATTAAAATTAGTAAATCGTAATCTTCAGGAATATTCACAAAAAATGAGTTCATATAAAAAACGTTTTGAAAAAACTTTAGCATATGTTTTATTCCAAAAAAATATTTGTTCAAGTATGGCAAATGCTTTGGAACTTATTAATCAAGGAAAAGTTCAAGTAAATAACCGTAAAGTAACAGCTCCAAATTATTTTTGTCGTTTAAAAGACACTATTTCTGTAAAAACAGAAAAAGGAATTCAAAAAGTACAATTTGCTGATTAATTCAAAAAGCAAATTCTCTTTCTTTTTTGAAGAGAATTTGCTTTTTTTTTGAAACACAAAGAAAGAAACTTTGAAAATTTTCTTTTTTTGTTTACAATATAAAAAGATATTTTATAGAAAGATTTTTCAAACGAACATTTTTTGAACAAAGCATTAAGCTCTGTAAACCTTTGACTTTTCAAATGCTTTTCAAAAAAAAAAAGAATGTATTTTTACCAAGCCTTCGTGATGGAACTGGTAGACATCCTGGTTTTAGGAACCAGTGCACTTGTGCGTGTCGGTTCGAATCCGACCGAAGGCAGATAATCTTCAACAACTCTTTGTTTTGTAATTGCAAAAGCAATTTGGTTGGTGGAGGATATATTTCACTCTATTATTTGCTCAAAAGCAAAAAAAAAAGGATAAAAAAATATTTGTTATTTTTATAGAACAATCAACATTGAAAAATTTTTTTTTCCAAAATGAAGTCTATTCAAAAATGTTTAAAACAGTTTTGTTTTCAGCAAAAATTGAGAATTTCAATTTCACATTCTTTTTGAAAACAAAAAAAAGAAAGAAAAATGCAATGTCATATTCAAAAAAAAAACTTATGCCAATTGGTGTACCAAGAATTATTTATTGTTGGGGGGAAGAACTTCCAGCTCAATGGACAGACATTTATAATTTTATTTTTCGTCGACGAATGGTTTTTTTAATGCAATATTTAGATGATGAACTTTGTAACCAAATTTGTGGTTTATTAATTAATATTCATATGGAAGATCGTTCAAAAGAATTAGAAAAAAAAGAAATGGAAAATAGTGGACTTTTTCAAAGTTCAACTCAAAAAAAACCTTCAGGAGGAGGTTTTCAATCACCAACAAATTCTTTTCAAGGAGGATCAAAAAAAAAGGAACGTTCAATTGAAGATCTAATGATCTCTGAAGAAGATCTTGCAATTGATGAAAATAATATGCTTGAAACACATACTTTACAAAAAATTTCATTAGAATCTTTAAACTGGAATTCTCAATTTTTTGATTATTCAGAAGAACCTTATTTATTTTATCTTGCTGAACTTCTAGCAAAAGATGTCACAGGAAATAATGCAGGTCTTTTAACAAATTCTGCACTTCAAAATTATTCTATGAATGATCGTGAATTTGCAAAATTTATGATGATGTTTAAACAAATGAATCGAGCAAACACAACAGATGCATTTCGTAAAAACTTAAATTCGAGTCAAAATTTTGATATTTATTCACCTTTTCGTTTATTAGCAGATAAAATTTTTGAAAATTCCCAAAATTTCAATTCTCATTCAATTCACAGCAAAGAAAATTTCCAAAAAAAACTTCAACAATTTCATTCACGTATTTCTTCAGGAACAGAAGGAAAAATGGATTCTTTTATTTCTGAAACAGCAAATAAAGAATTTTTAAACTTAGTTGAAAATCAAAAAAACAACCAAACTTTTTCTGAAAAAGCTTTTACTCAAAGACAGCTTCGACGTGATTATAGCCAAGAAAATTTATTTTCTTCAAAATTCCGTTCACGTACACGTAGTCAAGGTACTGCTTTTGACTCATTAAATCCTGATTTTTCAAAAGATGCTGCTTATTTAGAATATCGTGATTCTTATAGAAAACAAACAGAACGTACTTTTGGAGAAGAAGAATCGAAAAAAGTTTTTATGGTAATTAATTCTTTTGGAGGTTCTGTAGGAAATGGTATTACTATTCATGATGCATTACAATTTATTAAAGCTGGATCAATGACTTTAGCTTTAGGAGTTGCTGCTTCTGCAGCTTCATTAGCTTTAGCAGGGGGTACTATTGGTGAACGTTATGTAACTGAAGGTTGCCATGTTATGATGCACCAACCAGAAGGAGGATTATCAGGTCAAGCTTCAGACATTTGGATTGATAGCCAAGAAATTCTGAAAATTCGTTTAGATGTTGCAGAAATTTATTCATTATCTACATACAGACCTCGCCATAAAATCCTTCGAGATTTAGATCGTGATTTTTATTTAACTGCAATGGAAACAATTTACTATGGACTTGCTGATGAAATTGCAACAAATGAAGTTATGCATTCTATTATTGAAATGACAAGCAAAGTTTGGGACTACCATGATAGTAGTCAACAAAAATTACTTGAAAGTCGTGAAAGTGCAACTTCTGGATTTGATACACAAACACAAAATTAATTTTTTACTTTCTTTGTTTTTTAAAAAACAAAGAAAGGAATTTGAAACACTTTGAACTGCTCCTTTTACCAGGGTCTTGCCGATGCAAAGCTTAGGCGGTGAGCTTGGGCTATGCCCAAACTTCCCACCAGGGTCAGAGGGTTTGGTCTCTCCGTTACTGGGTGCTCTGCCCTCCTGACCATTTGCCAGGGTAAGGGCTATGTCCTTCCGCCAAGACTTCGTCTTGTCTTTGCACCGCACCGCCGGCGAAGCAGGCGGAGCGCCGGGGCTTTGCCCAGGCCAGGGTCAGGCACCTGCTTCGCACCGCACCGCCGGCGAAGCAGGCGGAGGGCTTTGCCCAGGCCTGGGCAAAGCCCTGGCGCAGCAATCCACTGTGCACCGCTTTGCGGAGTGCAACGCTCTGCTCCGCTTTGCGGATCGCCGGCGGTGCGAAGCAAAGCTTTGCGGTGCAGCGCGGAGCAGAGCTTTGCGGAGGACCGCTGGGGGTCAGGGGGCAAAGCCCTTTGCGTAGCAAAAAACCCTTACCCTTTGCCGGCGGAGCAGAGCAAAGCGAACTGCGAAGCAGAGAGCAAAAAAACCAGGCGGTGCAGAAAAAGAGTGGTTGCAGTAAACAGTGCAGAGTGAAGAAGTCCACCAGTTTAAGAACATAATTTCTCCACCAGTTTAGGAAATTCTTAAACTGGTGGAGAAAAAAAAACCATCCTTGTTTCAAAATTTCATAGAAGTTTTTAAGAAAGTAAATGAAACAATGAAAACAAAGAATGGAAGAAATACAATTCAAGTTTCATTTGTCTTCAAAAAAAATTTTGAGAGACAAATTATTTTTTTTGAAATTCTTGAATTAAAAAATTCATAAAAATACGACCAGGGGTAGTTCGTATAAATTTTGAAAAAGTTTCATTTTTTTGATTTGAAAAAGTTGTTATTTTTGGTGTAATTTGTTGACAATATCCATTTTTTCGAACCTGTATTTCAACAGATTTTATTGAATCATTTCCAAAATCAACAAAACCACTCCATCGAACCCAAATAGGAGAATGCAAAGAAAGTTCTTTACGTTGATAAGCAGACAAAACATCAGAAAAATTGGAAAAAAAAGAGAAATTTTTATGATTTTTTTGAAAGTCATAAAATTTGTCATTTTTTTCTTTTCTCAAAGAATTCAAAATTTGAACTGCAGCACTTTTTGATTGAAAATCTGTTGTTAAATAGTAGAGTCCTAAAACCATGTCTTGAGTTGGTAAAAGAACAGGATCCCCAGTTGCTGAATTAATAAAATTATTTGTTGAAAGCATAAACTTCCAAGCTTCAGTACGAGCTTCAACAGTAAGTGGGACATGTACAGCCATTTGGTCACCATCAAAGTCAGCATTAAACCCAGGACATACCATAGGGTGTAAAAGAATGGCTCTGCCTTCAATAAGTTTTGGTAAAAAAGCTTGAAATCCTAAACGGTGAAGGGTAGGTGCTCGATTTAGTAAAACAGGAATATTTTTCATTATTTTTTTTAATAAATGAAAAGCTAATGTAGAATCTTTTTTTAAAAGATTTTTTGCACCAATAACTGTTTTTGAAAGATTCAATTGCAGAATTTGTTGAATTAAAAAAGGTAAAAAAAGTTCAAAAGCCATTTCTTTTGGTAACCCACATTCATATAATTTTAATTTTGGACCCACCACAATTACTGAACGTCCAGAATAATCAACACGTTTTCCTAATAAATATTGACGAAATCGACCTTGTTTTCCTTTTAAAACTTCTGATAATGATTTTAATGGAATTCCACGAGAATTCGTTTCAGGCTTTACACCACCTTTTCCATTTTGAATTAAATTATCAACAGCTTCTTGTAATAATCTTTGTGCATATCTTAATTCAAAAGATTGGTTTGTTGCAGAATCTTTATAAAATTTTTTCAGTCTTTCATTTCTGTAAATAATTCTTTGATAAAATCTATTTAAATCTGAAGCAGCAATTTGATTTTGTAATTTTAGAATTGGTCTTAAATCAGGGGGTAATACAGGAAGATTACGTAAAATCATAAAAGTTGGATTTGAATTTTTTCGAAAAAATTTACGTAAAAATTTTAAACGTCGAACAATGTGTTCACGCTTTTGAATGTATTTTTGGATTTTTAAAGATTCTTTTTTTGGCGTTGTTAACAGTTGTTTTGATGAATGAATGATTTTATTTATTTTTGGGAGCAAAATTTGATGTTGTTTTATCATTTTTTTCAATTCAGTTGGTGTATATTCTGTTAATAATTTTTCAAGAATACCTGCTCCAACTTGAGTTTGTTTTGGTAAATTATTTTCAACTCCTTCTAAAATTGAAAAGGATTGGTTTTTTGTTTGAGAGATTTTGTCTCCAGAAGAGAAAGAAGTTTGAAGTGGTTCATACATTGGAATATCTTCAAATTCAGATAAAAATAAAGAGTTATAATAAACAAAGTATTTCCAATCTGAATCATTTTTCCACAGAAAATTATAACTGATTGTTAAAATTGGATTTTTATACATTTTTGATTTTTCTGTTTTTCCATTCTTTTTTTGAACCATTTGCAGAAGTGTTTTTTGAGAACTGGTATTCTCTGTTTCAATTGTTGAATGAAAGCCTTTTTCTGAATGCATAATTTTGCTCTGGGAATGATATGAAAAATTTTTTTTGCCTTTCCTGCGAAGAGAAAAACAAAATGACTTTTTGGTATTTGTCACTTTTTTATGTATAAATGAAAGTTCATTGATTGCTTCATTTTTTGAGTTCATATTTTTCTCAAGATTGTCAAGAACAAAACCACTTCTTAAAAATTCTTTTTGTTTTTTTTGTTTTTTTTCAAAGAGTCTTTTGTTTTGAAAATCAATGCTTTTATTACATACTCGAAGAATTGGTTTTTTTCTGAAATTTTGATCAAAACCTGTTAAAAAAGACATATTGCTTTTGAATTCTTTTTGAAAAGATGACTGTTTTTCAACAATGTTTTTTGATACATGCACTGTTTTTTCAAATGATAAATTTTTTAAACGATTTACAAAGTTCTTTTTTTTAGTAAAAAAAAGAAATTTTTGTGTATATTTTTCATAAGGATATGAAAGAAATTTTTTTTTATATTTGCTCTGCTGTTTTGCTTCTGTGCCAAAGTGTGTTGGAGAGTCCCCTGCCTCCTCTGTTGTTGGTACTGTAACATCTCCACTATTAGGGTAAGTGCTATGCCTTGGCATTGTGGCATGCTGATCACTTTTTTGATTTGCTGATTGAGGAAGTGCTGTTGTTTGGAATGAGAACACAGTATTTGGATGGAGACAAACCAAAATTTTTCCAATGTCACTGAAAAAGATTTTTTCAGAATTTTGAAAGAAAGCATTTGGTTCTTCTGCATTTTGAAAAGTTGCAAAAAAATTTTTTTGGTAGTTATAGGAATCATTCTGTGAAATTTGGAACAAAAACGAAGGGAAAAATTGGTGAAGTTGATAACTGAAATTTTCTTTTTTTTTGAAAAGAGAAATTTCAAGAGTTTTTTGTTTTTTTAAAAAAGAAACAATTATTAATAAAAAAATGAAATTTCGTTTTTTTAAACTCTCATTGTTTTCTGATAATTTTTGACAACCATTTAAAGAAAAAACAAGAGAATTTGAGAAATTCAAAAGAAAAGAAAATAAAAGAAAAAGATTTGTGTCTTTGTTTTTTTCAGAAAAATTCTTCTCAAAAAAAGAATTTGGAAATAAACACTTTTTATAAAGTTCCACTTGTGTTTCTTGGTTTTTTCCATTTGCTGAAAAAAATTGTTTATAAATTTTTTTCAGGAGAAAGTTTCCATAAGTTTTTTTCAAATTTTTTATAAAAATTTTTTCAAAAAGAGAAGAAAAAAGAATTTGGTTTTTTTGATTTTGAACTGTACTCAAAATTTTCAATTGAACTGGTGAAAAATTTTCTTCTTTCAAAGTTTGGAACTGAAAAGCAGAAAAGAGTTTATTTTTTTTGAATAATGTTGTTTTTCCTTTATATATTTCTAATAAATTTTTTTCATTTGATTTCTTTTCCTGAAGTAAATTCTCTTTAAAATGTGCTAAAAATTTTTGTCTCTCAATTCCTTTTTTTTGTTTTTTATTTAAAAAATCTTTCTCAAAATTTTGTTTTTTTTCTTTCAAATTTTTAAATTTGAACCACATGTTATATAAATCTGTAATTGAATTATAAAAATTTGCTTTTTGCTCACTATATTTCCAAACATTTTCAAGAGTTAAAGAATCAGTACAATAAACAACAGCTTCTAAATCTTTTCTTTTCATATCAAAAAAAATACTTAAATAACTGGGATTTGTTTTTAAATACCAAAGATGTGTAACAGGTGCATTTAATTGAATATATCCCAATTGATAACGTCGAATAATTGACCAAGTATATTCAACATCACAATTTGAACAAAAATATCTTGTTGTTTGTTTATGTTCTAAAATTTTTTTTGATTCAAGAGCTGTTGGTTTTTGTCTTTTTCCACAAGCACATTCAAAATCTTTCAAAGGACCAAAAATTCGTTCACAAAATAGTCCCCCCTTTGTTGGTTGAAATGTTCTATAATGAAAAGTATTTGCATTTGTTACTTCTCCAAAAATTTTTCCATTTGGTAATTCTTTTTCCGCCCAACTTTGTATTTTTTCAGGCGAAGCCAATCCAATCGAAACTAATTTAAGTTCATGAATTTTTGAATATCCTTTTAAAAATTTTTTTTTAAATAAAGGAGTTGTAGAATTCAAATTATTTTGTATTTCAAAACTTTGCATTTTTTTTTCTTTTGCATTTCCAAATAAGAATTCAATGAATTTTCAACATTTCTATTTTAGAGGAAAAGTTTTTTTTCTCTAAAATGAAACAAGAAAATTTAAATCTCTTTTTCTTTTACAATTCAAACACACAATCTTCTTTTTTATCAAGCTTAATTTTTTCTTGAAACAAATTCATCTGTCAGGGTTAGGTGGCAAAGCTGTTTGCCACCGCCTGAGTCCGCGAAGCAGAGCTTTGCGGGGGGCAAAAAACCTAGGCAATAAAAAATCTTTCCTATTCTGGGACGGAAGGATTCGAACCTACGAATATCGGTACCAAAAACCGCTGCCTTACCACTTGGCGACGTCCCAAAATTCACCCAAGAATTTACTCTAAAAAAAGAAATAGTATGCTGCTTCCAGAAGGTTCTGACATGATCTGTTTTTTTTCAAAAAGCAAAATCTGGGCTTATCTTTAGAATACCATTTTGAAAAAAAAAAATCAACTTTCAAAAATAAAATTTACAAATTTGCTACCTTCTTTTTTTTTTTCAATTTGAATACTGAAAAAAGAAAATTCAATTTCATTTAAAAAGGTAAAAAAATTGAATAGTGTTCAAAAAAACTGTTTTAAAACTTTTTCGATATTTTTCCTATGCAAAAAAACCATCCTTTTTGAAACCTTCTAATATCATACAAAGCAAACAAGAAAAAACATTGTCTTTGTGGAAAAGAACCAAGTCAGTAAAAAAAAAAGATACATTTCTAAAAAACAAAACCTGTTTGCTTTGTGTCCATTTTATTTGGGTCTCAGCCCTTTTGCCTACGAACTGCGCTACTACAAACTGCACTCCTTTTAATTATGCTGTTCTGCACTGTGCTGGTAGTTTTACCTCAGCAGGGACGCAGGCAGCACAAGTGACAAAGCAACCCAGGCAGAGCAGAAACCTGCATACTCCTAACCCTATCAAAACAAATAATTCTTCTTTCTAATAGAAAAAAGTACACTGACCACTGTTGATTTCATTTTTTTATTTGTTCGTGTTTGTCTACACCGTATAGGAGTTGAACCTATCTAAAAACGATTATGAGTCGATTGCCTAATCCGCTCGGCCAACGGTGTTTTGATTTTAAAATTGAGTATTGATTTTTTCATTCCAACCTGTCTGTCTCTTTGAAGTCGCTCACCAGGGTGGCTTCTTTGCTCACTTCTGGTTTGCACTGCTCTCCCCCCTTATGTCACCGCCTACCTTTGCCTCTCTCCACCAGGCTTTGCCCCCTCCTCCTGCAAAGCTCTGCCTTCGCCTGGGCTGGGCAAAGCCACATTTTTGTACACGGTAGAAATGTGAGTAAAAATTTGGTTTATCAAAAAAGTCTCTCATTTTTTGATAAATTAAAAAAAAAAAGAGTTTTTCTTCTTTTTGTTCAAAGATTTTCATTTTGAACAAAAAGAAGAAAAAATATTCAATTTAAAGAGGTCCTGAAATACCTTGTTTACGAATCATTAAGAAGTGAGCTAGCATAAATACTGCTGTTAATAAAGGTAAAACAAAAGTATGTAAACTATAGAAACGTGTTAATGTTGCTTGACCAACACCTACACCACCACGTAATAATTCAACTAAAAATCCTCCAATTCCAGGAATTGCTTCTGGTACACCTGTTACAATTTTTACTGCCCAATAACCAATTTGGTCATAAGGTAATGAATAACCAGTTACTCCAAATGAAACAGTACAAACAGCCATGATTACACCACTAACCCATGTAGATTCTCTTGGTTTTTTGAAACCACCAGTTAAGTAAACACGGAATACGTGTAAAATCATCATAAGAACCATCATACTTGCTGACCAACGGTGGATTGAACGAATAAGCCACCCAAAATTTACTTCTGTCATGATATATTGAACAGAAGCAAAAGCTTCAGCAACTGTTGGACGGTAATAAAAAGTCATTGCAAAACCAGTAGCAACTTGAACTAAAAAACAAGTAAAAGTAATTCCTCCTAAGCAGTAAAAAATATTTACATGTGGTGGAACATATTTACTTGTAATATCATCAGCAATTGACTGAATTTCTAAACGTTCTTCGAACCAATCATAAACTTTACTCATAAAATAAAAAGAAAAAAAATTAATACCATTAAACGAAAAAGAAACCATTTTGTGATTGATGAAAAATCAATTCACTCAAGTTTATTGTGCTCCCTTGGCACTGCTTGACAAAGCATTATAGATTGCCTCGATTTGCACCGCAGAGCTCTGCTACGCGCTGCTTTGCAGTCTGCTGCGCAAGCGAAGCCTGGGCTGCTTCTCCGCTTTGCGGTGCAAAGCGAAGTGTAACGCGGAGAAGCGGAGCAGAGGGCATAGCCCTCCAAACCACTGACCCTGGCAGAGCAAATTGAAGCAAAGCATAGGCCAGAGTTTTGCCTTCTGCGAAGCAGACCGCAAAGCGAATCAGACTAGGCTTGTCAGCACTTCCAGCAGTTAAGTACCAGATTTGGGTACAGAGTGGAGAGATTCAAAAATTCTGTATGAATAACCCAATATCCAAAAAAGTGAACATATCAAATTCAAATTTTGTAAAAAAAATTGTATGGCCTCAAAGGTTTATTAAGTAAAAATCCAGAAACTCCATACATAATTTCAAATTTGTTTTCACTATTTTTGTAGAGAGTCCATATTCACTTCTCAAAAATATTTGAAAAGTTGAGCACTTCCATTTGCATAAACAGATGGAAGTGGTTCAAAATCAAAAGAAAAGCACTTTCCTGTTGTTACAATTTTAGGTCAAAGAATTTGAAAATTCCAAAATAGAATTTTTATTATCTAAAAAACCCTTTTTCTTTTGTAACGAAAGGCAATAAGCCCATAATTCGAGCACTTTTAATTGTTTTTGCAACATAACGTTGTTGTTTTGCTGTTAATTTTGTTTGACGACGTGGTAAAATTTTACCTCCTAAACCAATATAACGTTGTAATAATCCAATATGTTTATAATCAATAATGCGACGATTATAAACATATTTTTCTGGTTTTTCTTGAAAAAGAAGAAGAAAAGATTTTGGTGGAATAATAGGCTTTAATGGCTTTTTACGTTTTTTTTGATCAAATTTTCTTTGTTTTTTTTGATGAACACGAGCTAAAATTTGAGAAACAGAAAAAACTTTACGTTTTGAAGGCATTCCACCTTTTAGAAATGTTTGCTCTCCGCCTTTTTGAGAAGTTGAACGATTTCCATTTTTTGTAAATTGTGCATTTGTTTGGCTTGATCTTCCCTGCTGCTCAGAAGAACGAACAGATGCAAATGAATCTCCTTGAGATTGATCTGCTTTACGTGAAAATTGAAGAGGAACAAGAGATGTTTTTACATTTTCAGATGAAGAATGTGAGTTTGAATTTTCAATTGAAAAATCAGAAAGAGGTTGATTTGTCATAAAAAATTTTTGTTTTTAAATGAAATGAAAAGTCTGTTTTCTTTTTTCAAAGTTATGATTTCTTTGGAAGAGATCTTTTTTCAGTCAAAAATTTGAATTTTTTCACAGAGAGAAACTATTTGCTTCAATAAAATAGCTCTCTTCTGCAGCTTCTCATTTTTTTGTTCTCTGTTTGCTTTTTCCTTTTTGGATTCGTTTCTTTTTGAAAATAAAAAAAACAAAATTTACAGAGATGTTCAAAAAAAAGTGGAAAAAATTCATTGTGATTTCATGGATGAAAAAAGAAATTGCCAAATTTTTGGCTTTTTTTCTTCAAGTATGAGGAACAAGAATTGTAAATCTCTTTTTTCAAATTTTTTATAGAAAAAAGAAAGAGAAGAAAAAAAACAGAATTTATGGTTTAAAAACCACAAATTCTGCAAAAAAAAAAAGAGAGAGAGAGCAAATTTGACTCATATACATCTCCGACCATTTGCTTCGCCAGGGGGCTATGCCTCCCTTTTGCCACCGCAAAGCCTAGGCAAAGCGGACTGCACCTTTGCTTCATAAATAGAGACAAAGCCTAGGCAAAGCAAAAGGGACCTTGGCAAAGGAAAGACATATCCTTAGCAGTGAAAGCAAAGTGAATTATTTCATAGAAGCTGCTTTTGATAAAGCTTCATTAATATTTCCTACAAGGTAGAAAGCTTGTTCAGGTAAATCGTCTAATTCACCAGATAAAATTTTGTTGAAACCTTCAATACTTTCAGCTAAACTTACATATTTTCCAGGAGATCCTGTGAAAACTTCTGCTACGAAGAATGGTTGAGATAAGAAACGTTCAATTTTACGAGCACGAGCAACTACTAGTCTATCTTCTTCAGAAAGTTCATCTAAACCTAAAATTGCAATAATATCTTGTAATTCTTTGTAACGTTGTAATGTTCTTTTAACACTTTGAGCAGAACCATAGTGTTTTTCTCCTAAAATCCAAGGTTGTAACATAGTAGAAGTTGAATCTAATGGGTCTACAGCCGGGTAAATACCTTTAGAAGCTAATCCACGAGATAATACAGTTGTAGCATCTAAGTGAGCAAATGTTGTAGCAGGAGCAGGGTCAGTAAGGTCATCAGCAGGTACGTATACAGCTTGAATAGATGTAATAGAACCATCTTTTGTTGAAGTAATACGTTCTTGTAATGTACCCATTTCAGTTGCTAATGTTGGTTGGTATCCTACAGCTGAAGGCATACGACCTAATAAAGCAGAAACTTCCGCACCAGCTTGTACAAAACGGAAAATGTTATCAATGAAGAATAATACGTCTTGTTTGTTTACATCTCTAAAGTATTCAGCCATAGTTAAAGCTGTTAATGCTACACGCATACGAGCTCCTGGTGGTTCGTTCATTTGTCCATATACTAAAGCTACTTTTGAATCAGTTAAATTTTTTTCAACAATTACACCTGATTCTTTCATTTCAGTATATAAGTCATTTCCTTCACGAGTACGTTCACCTACACCGGCAAATACAGAAACTCCACCATGCGCTTTTGCGATGTTGTTGATAAGTTCCATAATAAGAACCGTTTTTCCTACACCAGCCCCTCCAAATAAACCAATTTTACCACCACGACGGTAAGGTGCTAATAAATCAACAACTTTAATACCTGTTTCAAAAATAGAAAGACGAGTATCTAAATCAACGAAAGCAGGAGCTGTACGGTGAATTGGAAGACTTTCTTCATTTTTTACTGGACCTAAGTTGTCTACTGGTTCTCCTAAAACGTTGAAAATACGTCCTAATGTTGCTTTTCCTACTGGTACGCTTAATGGTTTACCTGTATCACAAACTTCCATACCACGCATTAAACCATCTGTAGGGTTCATAGCAACAGCACGTACACAACTATCACCTAAAAGTTGTTGTACTTCACAAGTTACACTTACATCAGAACCAGCAGCGTTTTTTGCTTGAATAGTTAAAGCATTATAAATATTTGGAACTTGACCTTGACCAAAAGCAATGTCTAATACAGGTCCAATAATTTGTGAAATTTTTCCTACGTTTTTAGTATTAACTGAATCGCTCATTTTTGAAAAAAGAACTAAATGAAAAATTTAAACTTACTTTTTTTATTTGTTTTCAATTTGGCAATGCGGTTGAGACCGTAGAGAAAAGAGAACAAAAAATTTTATAGAAATTAACAATGTTAAAATTTTTTTGAATTTTTCAAACACTTACTTTTTTTCGGGATGACAGGATTCGAACCTGCGACACCATGCTCCCAAAGCATATGCGCTACCAAGCTGCGCTACATCCCGTTTTTATTTACAAATAACCATTTTGAAAGCTTTTTTTGTTTCTGTTTGTGAAACTCAAAAACTGTTCAAAAAAAGGAATTTATGAACAGTTTTTGAGTTTTACAAAAGTTTTATTGAGAAATGAAGACCATTAAAAAGTACAACAGCAGGTCACTGAACAAAGCCACCCATGCTGGGGACTACTTTGCGTATACCTTCTGCAGTGGCTACCTTCAAATCCTTGACAATCTGCTTTACATCTACAAAGCAGAGCAGATGCTAATTCAGTGAAGAGAAGCACACCTCAAATGTTTATGTTTATGGTATGTTTATGGTATGTTTATGTTTATGGTATGTTTATATTTATGTTTTTCTTTAGCTATTATAAAAAATTTTAATAAAAAAAGCAATAGAAAATTTTTTAAAATCTCAATAAAAGGTTTATTTTTTTCAAAAATGAAAGACTCTTTCAATATTTGAAAATTTTGAAAGAGTCTTTCATTTCTATGAAACCAGTTTCTACCATCGAAAAAAGTGGGGGGGGCAATTTATTGATCAATTTGTTCGCGCTGCCGGCGTAGCAGAGCTTTGCGGAGTGCAACGCGCTGCTCTGCCAGGGTTTTGGAGGCTGGGCCCATACAAAGGCCCAGCCCCCTGATCCCGGTGGAGCAAAAAGAAAAAAATTACTCTACAATGTTTGTTACAACCCCAGCACCAACAGTACGTCCACCTTCACGAATAGCAAAACGCATACCTTTTTCAACAGCTACAGGGTAAATTAATTGAACAGTTACTTCAATACGGTCACCAGGCATTGCCATTTTGTTTGAATGTTCTTCAGCAACAGAAGAAGGATTTTTCATTTGAATGTGTGTAAAACTTACAATTTTTCCAGTTACATCAGTTGTACGGATAAAGAATTGTGGTTGGTATCCAACTAAGAAAGGAGAGTGACGTCCTCCTTCTTCTTTTGTTAATACATAAACTTGAGCTTCAAATTTTGTATGAGGAGTAATTGAACCTGGTTTTGCTAAAACCATTCCACGTTCAATATCTTTTTTTTGAACACCACGTAAAAGAACACCTACGTTATCACCAGCCATAGTTTCATCTAATGTTTTTTTGAACATTTCAAGACCAGTTACAACTGTTGCTTTTGTATCTTTTAATCCTACTAATTCAACGTTTTCACCTACTTTTAATGTTCCACGTTCAACACGTCCTGTTGCTACAGTTCCACGTCCTGTGATAGATAAAACATCTTCAACAGCTAATAAGAAAGGTTTGTCTGTTTCACGATCAGGAGTTGGAATATATTCATCAACACGATCCATTAAATCATAGATTTTGTCAACCCATTTATTATCACCACGTTTGATAGATGAATTTTCAACAAGAGCTTCTAAAGCAAGTAAAGCTGATCCACTTACAATTGGAATATCATCACCAGGAAATTCGTATTTATCTAATGTTTCACGAATTTCTAATTCAACTAATTCTAATAATTCTGGATCATCAACTTGGTCTTCTTTGTTTAAAAATACAACCATGTTTGGAACTCCTACTTGTTTTGCTAATAGAATATGTTCTTTTGTTTGAGGCATAGGTCCATCAGCTCCTGATACAACTAAAATTGCACCATCCATTTGAGCAGCACCTGTAATCATGTTTTTTACATAGTCTGCGTGGCCTGGACAGTCAACGTGTGCATAGTGACGATTTTCTGTTTCATATTCTACGTGAGCTGTATTAATTGTAATACCACGAGCTTTTTCTTCTGGAGCAGAATCAATTTCATCATATTTTTTTCCTGTTGCACCACCTTGAGCAGCTAAAGCCATTGTGATTGCAGCAGTTAATGTTGTTTTTCCATGGTCAACGTGACCAATAGTACCAATATTTACGTGTGGTTTTTTACGTTCAAATTTTGCGCGTGCCATAATTTTTCAGTTTTTTAAAAGTATATTTTGTCTGTATAAGCCAATTTTCCAAGTATTTACTATTTTATCAAAAAAAGTTTTTTTTTCAAACTTTTTTGATAAATCTTTTTAAAATTTTTTCTTTTATTTGACTTTCTTTTTTCAAATCGAAAGTCAAATTTTTTGTATAAAACTCTCCTTTCAAAGCCATAAAAAATAGAATTGGAAAGAGCATTTTCGCCCTATGTGCTGCCAGAGCTCATGAACTTTTAGAGAGGCCTTGATTGATGAACAAGGACCTTGGTAAAACAGAAAAAATGAATAAAAAAAGAGAAGAAGATGAAACTGTCTTTCTTTACTTGTTTTCAATGAAAGTTTTTTGAGAGCTTGAAAAAAAAGGGAGAAAAAAGAAAACAAAAGAAATGAAATGTTTTTGAAAAAATTCTTTTTTTCATTTTTATTGAATAGGCCCAACCGGACTTGAACCGATGACTTATTGCTTGTAAGGCAATCACTCTACCAACTGAGTTATGGGCCTAAAACTTATAAAATATATTTTAAAATATAAATGAAAAAATAGCAAGTCAAAAAGAATTTCAAAAAATAAAACAAATTATCATAAAAGAACTGAATTTTTTTTTTTTAAGAATTGAAACAATTTTAATAAATGAAAGTCAATACATTACAAGTTTCCAAAAGCCATATAAAATATTAACTCAAAAGAATGAAAAAAATCCTTGTTTTTATTCACTCCACATTACATCACAAAGTCCAGTGTTTTGCAAATACAAAGAAATGTTTTGCAAATACAAAGAAAGTGATTTTCAAGCCAAGGAGCAAACTGCACCACCTTAGCACCATAGCGGACTGTTTCTGAGAAGCAGCAGGTCACAGACATCTGCTTTGCCAAGGCTTGGCAAAAAGTAATTTTATTGAGCAAGGAGGGATTCGAACCCCCGACTCTGTGGTTCGTAGCCACATGCTCTAGTCCACTGAGCTACATGCCCTTAATATTAAAATTTTCTTTCTATGCAAAATATGTTTTGAAATATTCTTAAAAAAATAAAAAATTTATTTTTTTCTGAATTCCAAATTTTAAAGCATTTAAAACAATTCCTTTTTTATTCAATTTCCTTTTCAAAGGAAATAAAACATTGAAAAAAGTAAGTCTTTTAAAATGTAAAAAATTGGTTTTTCATTTTTTTTTACAAATTTGTTATTTTAAAAGAAGAAAAAGAAAATTATATATATGAGTTTTCCAAATTTCTATTTATTATATCTTTTAAAAAAGAGAAAATCAAGTTTTTGTCTTCTTTTTCAAACAAATATTTTTTGTAAAAGATATTTTTAAAAAAGGTATATTTTTGAAAATATACCTTTTTTAAAAATTATTTTTAAGCAGATTCATTTGATGCTGTTTTTACATATAAAATAAGAAGAAAAGAAGTAGGAATAATGATAAATAATGCTGTTGCTGTTAAGCCAAAGATATTAACTTCCATAAAAAAGTTTTTTCAAATTTTTAGAAATTGTTTTTTTGAAATGAAGAAATATTTTTTAAAAAACTCAAATACAAAAAAACAATATATTTCTTAATGTATCTTTTTTTATTTTCCAAAATTTTTTGAAAAAAGAAAAAACACAAAAAGAAAAATTTTTTAAAATTCAAACCTTGTAGAAAAAAAGTCATGAGAAAATTTGTGCCTTTCTTCATTTATTCATTTTTTTCTACAAATTGAAGTGATTTTTGAACAATAGAAAACTTGTTTTCAATTTTCTCATTTTTCAATATTTGACATCTCTTCAAATTGAGTTTCTCTTAAAAAAACTAAAAAATTCAAGAAAGATATTTGAAAAATAAGAAAATAAATAGGTTTGTTCAAAATTATTCAGTGAAGGAAAGTAACAAAAAAAGAAAAAATTTGAAAACTTCCAATTCTAAAAACAAAAAGGAATATCCATTTGTTTTCAAAGAGATTTGTCATTCTTTTCTTTTGCTGAAACTTGAAGTCCAAAACACAAAAAGAAAAATTTTTGAAAGTTTTCAAAGTGTATTTTTGCACTTTTTCTTTCCTATTTTCCAAAATAAAGAAAATTGCTGAACAAAGAAAATCAGTATTTCTGAACCTTTGAGGATATTTTTTTTTTGAATTCTTTAAAAAAGTGAATATGTAAAAAATGGTGGTTTTTTTATTTCTTTTTTCTATTTTTGAAAATTTGAGGAAAATAAAAAAGAAATAAAGAAAAACCAGAAGAAAGAAAAAATTCTTTCTTCTGGTTTTTTATTAAATTACAAATGAATTAAAAATTCCTACAGCAAAAACTAAAAGAAGCCATAAACTTAAACCAGAAAAAACAATACCTTTGTTTTCTGACCATCCGTTTGGTGTTGCAAAAACTACTGGTACTCCAACTACTAGAGCGAATGAAACAGCAATTAAAGCTAATAATGAAATTTGAAGAATAGATGTCATATGAATTGAAATATTCTTGCTTTGCAAGAGTTTTTTTGAAAGAGGCTTAGAAAAAATTATTTTTAAAAACTGTATAGTTTTTTGAATTTTTTTAGGAAAATTCAAAGTTGTTGATAACCATATTCAGTTTTACCTCTCTTCGTTTTTTTGTTAAAATTTTAAAAATCTTTTATTTCCAATATTTTGATCCACAGAAAAGAACAAATTTGTACTGCTTTGTATATGTATATTTTTTTCTGTTCTTTCCAAAAGTGAAGGAGCAATAATCTGTTTAGGTTGTTTGCCACCTCTGGACACCTTTGCCTTGCCTCGGTTTGCAAAGCAAAGGTCCAAAGCGGAGCCCCCTGATCCTTTGCAATTCACTCTGTAGCACTTGATTATTTCACTTTTAATGAACAGAGGCTAATACAAATTGCTCTTTGGAAGAAAAAAAGCCTTTGTTTAAGCTTTCAAAAAAAGATTTGAAAGGAGAAAAATTTTTTTTCTCAATTGTATCCATTTTTCTGCAATTTTTTGTTTTTGAACATTTATTGAATTTTTTGAAACTCCAATAAAGTGTAAAAATAAGTACACATTCAGAAAAGTTTCTTTCTTTTTTTCTAAACTCAAAAAGAAAGAAATAAAGAAAACAATTTTTTTTTTCATTTTAACAAAATTCTTTTTATAAAGAGCCTTTATGGAAACGAGATTGAATTCAAAATTCTTTGAAAATTTTTAAGTGAGTGGAAATTTCTATAGAAAAAATTTTGCTAAAAAAGTTCTAAAAAGAATCTTTTAAAAATCCATAACTATGCAATCCTTCTCCTAATAGATTTACCCCTAAAAAACAAATCCAAACAGTAACAAAACCTAGAGAAGCTAAAATTGCTGGTTTTTTCCCACGCCATCCTTTTGAAATACGAAGATGAAGGTAAATTGCAAAAACTAACCAGGTTGCTAAAGCCCAAGTTTCTTTTGGATCCCAACTCCAATATGATCCCCATGCTTCATTTGCCCATACAGCTCCAGATAAGATACCAATGGTTAAAAGCGGAAAACCAATTCCCAAAATACGATAGCTTAAATTATCTAAATTTTCTGCAAATTTTCTTTTCATTTGTAAAGTATTCTGATTTTTGTTTGTATTTACCATTGTATTTGCTTCTACTTGTTTCTTTTCCATTTGGGTAGAAACCTCGCCAATGGAAATACTATTACTAACAGTTTGTAAATCAGAAGAAAATGCAAATTTTTGATCACTGGGTTGATCTGGTGATGAAAATTGAATATTTTCTGGAAATTTATTTTCACTTTCAAAATCAAAAAGAAGATTTTTAGTAACAATTAAAAAAGCAATTGACAGTAATGAACCACAAATTAAAGCTGAATAGCTTAAAATCATAACAGTTACATGCATCATTAGCCAATTTGATTGTAATGCAGGAACAAGAGCAGAAGAATGTTGCATTTCTAAAGGTAAGCGAAAAGTTGCAAAAGCATTAATAAATAAAGCAGTTGGAGAAGTAAAAGCTCCAACAAAAAAACGTTTTTCTTTTCGCAAAACTTGAGCACTGTTGTTTGAACTGCTTTGAGCTCCTGACTCAATATTTTCTAAAAGCAAATGAAAAGTTGATAAACTCCAAGCTAAAAACATCAGAGATTCATATAAATTACTTAAAGGAAAATGCCCTGATTCTTTCCAACGTAAAATTAAAAGGCTCAAAAGACAAAAATTTGCAATGAACATTGTCATTTTTCCAATATTCCATTTTTGAATATTAAAAGCAATTTGAACCCAGTATGAAATCATTGAAAGAAATAAGAAAAAAAAAGAAGAATTTGCAAAAAAATTCTCCATTTGAAAAATATTCATAAATTTAGAATGAGAATCATCCGCAAAATATCTTACATGCGGGAATTTATATATGAAAGTTTTTTGAATTTTTATAAATGCTTATTGAACTTCCAAAAACAAAAAAAACATTTTTTGGAAAGAAAGCCTGTAATAAAAAAGAGTCAAAAAAATGAAATAATTCTTCCACTTCCAATTTCTTTGTTGCATCAAAACTTGTTAGTCTATTTTAAAATACTAGGTATTTCCTTTCTTCAAATTTTGAAAGAACAAGAAGGTACAAATTGAATGACAATGAAATTTGGAAAAAAGGAGTGGATCAAAAATATCCTTTCATTTGAATTGTTAAGAAATATATATTTCCCCAAGTTTATTTTTTTACATTGTTTTTTTGAATCTCTCAATTTTTTATTTTAAAATGTTTAAAAAATCCTTTCTTGAAAAAAATGTATATTTCAAGAAAGGATTTTAGAAAAAATTTTTCAAGTTGAAAAGTAGAACTTCTTTTCTCCGTTCTTTTTATTGAAAGAAAAGAGAAAAAAGAAAATTTTTAACCAAATTTTCCAGAAGTTGATGCTAATAAGAAAGCAGCATAAGTAAACACATACCCAACAGAGAAGTGTGCTAACCCAACTAAACGAGCTTGAACAATAGATAATGCAACAGGCTTATCGCGCCACATAACTAAGTTAGCTAAAGGAGTTTTTTCGTGAGCCCAAACAAGAGTTTCAATTAATTCTTGCCAGTAACCACGCCATGAAATTAAGAACATGAACCCTGTAGCGTAAACTAAGTGGCCGAATAAAAATAACCATGCATATACCGATAAACTGTTCATACCAAACGGGTTGTATCCATTAATTAATTGAGATGAATTTAACCATAGGTAGTCACGTAACCATCCCATTAAGTATGTTGATGATTCATCAAATTGAGAAACGTTTCCTTGCCATAAAGTTAAATGTTTCCAGTGGAAATAAAACGTAACCCAACCAATTGTGTTTAACATCCAGAAAACAGCTAAATAGAAAGCATCGTAAGCAGAAATATCACAAGTACCTCCACGACCAGGACCATCACAAGGGAAGCTGTATCCAAAATCTTTTTTATCTGGCATTAATTTTGATCCACGGGCATCTAAAGCACCTTTTACAAGAATTAATGTAGT
The DNA here is from genome assembly GCA_007449985.2 of Desmodesmus armatus. Lineage (NCBI taxonomy): Eukaryota > Viridiplantae > Chlorophyta > Chlorophyceae > Sphaeropleales > Scenedesmaceae > Desmodesmus > Desmodesmus armatus. The sequence continues at coordinate 50,350 of VIIQ02000042.1, forward strand.
TGTGTGTAAACCTAAAGCAATAGCATGGTGAACTAAGAAGTCACCAGGACCAATAGCAAGGAATAAAGAGTTTTGGTTGTTGTTAATAGCATCTAACCAACCAGGAAGCCATAAAGTTTGACTTGCTGAAGCAGCAGAGCTAGAAGAAGATGATAATAAGAAATCAAATCCATATAATGCTTTTCCGTGTGCAGCTTGAATCCATTGTGCAAATACAGGCTCAATTAAGATTTGTTTTTCTGGAGTACCAAAAGCTTGCATAACATCGTTATGAACATAAAGACCTAAAGTGTGGAAACCTAAGAATAAAGAAACCCAACTTAAGTGAGAAATAATTGCTTCTTTATGATCTAACATTCTTGCTAAAACGTTACCTTTGTTTTGTTCAGGATCGTAATCACGAATCCAGAAAATAGCACCGTGAGCAAAAGCACCACACATAATAAATCCAGCAATATATTGGTGGTGCGTGTATAAAGCAGCTTGTGTAGTGAAATCATTTGCTAAGAATGCATAAGGTGGTAAAGAATACATGTGTTGTGCAACTAAAGAACAAACAGTTCCAACAGAAGCTAATGCTAATCCTAATTGGAAGTGTAAAGAATTATTTACTGTGTCAAATAACCCTTTGTGACCAGCTCCTAAACGTCCGCTAGGCGCTACGTGTGCTTCTAAAATAGCTGACATACGGTGTCCAATACCAAAGTTAGTACGGTACATGTGCCCAGCAATAATAAAGATAACAGCAATAGCTAAATGGTGGTGAGCCATATCTGTTAACCAAAGACTTTGTGTTTGAGGATGGAAACCTCCTAAAAAAGTTAAAATTGCTTCACCAGCACCATCAGATGTACCAAAAACATGACTTGCTGAATCAGGATTTTGAGCATATGCTGCCCAGTTTCCTGTCCAGAATGGAGTTAAACCTTGAGGGTGAGGTAATTGTGTTAAGAAGTTATCCCAACCTACATGTTTTCCACGTGATTCAGGAATTGCTACGTGAACTAAGTGTCCAGTCCAAGCTAAAGAACTTACTCCAAATAAACCAGATAAGTGGTGATTTAAACGAGATTCAGCATCTTTAAACCAAGATAAAGAAGGTTGGAAACTTGGTTGTAAATGTAACCATCCAGCAAATAAAAATACTGCTGAAACTAAACCTAAGAAAACAGAACCAATGTATAAATCTTGATTTGTTCGCATACCAATAGTGTACCACCATTGATAAACACCAGAAGTTGAAATATTTACAGGACCTGATGCTCCACCACGAGTGAAAGCTTCAACAGCAGGTTGCCCAAAATGTGGATCCCAAATTGCGTGAGCAATTGGTCTTACATGAATAGGGTCTGCTCCCCATTGCTCAAAATTACCTTGCCATGCAACATGGAATAAATTTCCTGATGTCCATAGGAAAATAATTGCTAATTGTCCAAAATGAGACGCAAAAATCTTTTGGTAAAGATTTTCTTCAGTCATACCATCATGACTTTCAAAGTCATGTGCTACAGCAAGTCCAAACCAAATACGACGAGTTGTTGGATCTTGTGCTAAACCTTGGCTAAATTTAGGAAACAACTTTGTTGCCATAGTTTTTTTTTATCCTAATTTGACCCGCTTATGCAGCCCCCCTACCTTACGGTTTCAAAAACGTTAGGTTTTCTCTGTTTTTCTATCAAAGCCACTGCTTTTTTGTTCTGCCTGCTTCCCCTAAAACATAAGACTCAGGCGAAGCATTGAGGGAAAGCCGCTCTTTTGTACCTTTTGCACCTTTGCACCGCTGTGCGGAGCGTAAGCGAAGCTCCACCTGGGCAAAGGCACCTGAGCTGCGGAAACAGAGGTGGAGAACAAAGATTCAAGCAGTACAGTGTTCAGAAGCAGAGAAGAAAAGTAGGCAGCTAGGCGGAGAACGGTTGCAAAGCGAACTTTGCCTAAAAAATGAAAAGTGATTCATTCAATTTTTTGCTTTTGAAAGCCTCCTCTTTAAACAGATTATTGAAAAAAGAGGATTTTTTCAAAAAACAAAATTTGTAAAAAAAGAGAAATACCAAACTTCTGTTTCAATTTTCCTTTTTTTACAAACAAAAGAACTTTAAAAAACTCAAGTACTACGTACTTGTATTAAAATAAAAATTGAAAAGTTTTTGTTTTTTACTTTTTTTGAAATCTTTTTTTTGCACTCAAAAAAGAAATATTACGAAAAAAAATGAGAGAATTCTAAATTCAAAAATTTTTTTCATTTTTTGAAATCCTTTTTAAATTTTAATCTGTTTATGTTTTTCACAAAATTGAAATTTAAAAATCTGTTTTAAAAATTTTTCTTTATTTCAAAAAGAACTTTGACAAAAAGAGAAAAGAAAAAAATTAGGCTTAATTGAAAGACTTATGAAATATAAAAAAAGAAAAATTTGTAATTTTACTATCTCATACATTAATAAAATTGATTTCATATTTTTACTTTTATTTTATCATTAAAAAAAAGAAATTCAAAAAAATTTTTTTTTCATTTTAAAAGTATTTTGAAAAGACCTCTTATTTAGATTTTAGCCTTTTTTATAAATCTCTATTTTGTCTTTTTTATAAAGTATTTCTATTTTTTTAAAAGAAAAATTTTCTTTGTTCACTTTCATGTTTTCTTTTTATTTGTAAATTCTTCTTTCAAAATTTGAAAAGGAATAAAAACTCTAACAAAAGATTATTTTGTTTCTCTCTTTTTTATTTTTTTAATAAATTGAAAAAACTATTCAAATTTTGAAAGAAAAGAAATCAAACAGCTTGTAAGAAAATAAACAGATTTGACTATGAGCTTTAAACCATTTTTTCCCTTTGTAAAAAAATTTTTTAAAAGGGGCCATGCAAAAATTTTTGAAAATTTCTTTTAAATAGACTCAAAACTTTTTTTCTTTTTCAGATTTTTCTAAGAAAGAAAAAAAGATTGAATTCTGCTTTACACGCAATTTGAGTATTATCGTTTTAAGAATTTTGTTTTTATTGACCAAAGATAAAAACAAAGAGCTGTTTTTTAATTTTCCAGTTATATGCATTGCAGAGCAGACTACTCTGAACTGCCTTCGCCTAGGCAAAGTCCCCCCACCTAGGCAAAGCCTAAGTGGAGCGAAGCAGACATAAATCTTTGCAAATTTAAACAAACTCTTGTTTAAAAATTTTTCATTCAAACCAAGTTTACGACACAATTTTTAGAAAAAAGAAAAACTGAATTCAAATTTGACTAGAATTCAATTCTATAAAAAATGAAAGAAATGGAAAAAAGATAGTATTAAAGTACCCCCAGGGGAATTCGAATCCCCGTTTTCTCCGTGAAAGGGAGGTGTCCTAGGCCTCTAGACGATGGGGGCATCTATTCATTGAATTCAATTTTTCTTTATTTTTATGAAAATTGAAATTTTTAATATATTTTATATACCAAGTCTAAAAAAAAACTTCAATCTATTTGAAGTTTTTTCAATTTATAAAAAATTTTTTTTTTAGAATGAAAAGATTAATATTTGATTTATTCTGTAATCATGGATTTGACTTTAAACTACACTGCTAGTTTTTAAAAAAATTTTACTTGCCCAAGGCTACAAAGCTCTGACCTCTGCCTGGGTTGTTTGAGCTGCACCACACCACTCTGCACCGCTGCGCGGAACGAAGCAGTCCGCTTTGCGGCAGGGTTTTGTCCAGCCTCCCAGACCCCTCTGCCAGGGTAAGGGCTATGCCCTCCGCACCGCTATGCGGGGGGCTTTGCCCAGGCGGTGTGTTGCAGAAAGAGGCAAAGCCTAGGCTTTGCCGCCCATCAGCTTTTTGAAGCAGTAGGGCAGAACTTTAACAGATGCAGTAAGAGGAAAAGCAAGCTGTTTCTGCTATGCAGATTTGGAAACAAATGGATCTTTCTGCGGTGCAGAGAAGTTTTCACATTGTAATGGAAAGCAGAGCAATTTTAAAACTTCTGTAGTACCAGTTGTCCGCCCAGCCCTTGCCCCTGGGGGGTGGCTCAAAATATTTCACGCCCTGTAGGACTTGAACCCACGACATCAGGTTTTGGAAACCTGCGTTCTACCAACTGAACTAAGAGCGTATTTTTTATTTTTTTTTTCAATTTTATGTCTAGAAATTGAAAAAAAGAGAATTTTTGAATGATTGTTCAAGTATTTTTAAATAATAAAGTAACAAAATTTTGAATAATTATGACATTTTTTCTAGAAAAAGTCAACTTTAAAATAAAGAACTTTGTTTATTCATTCCACCATTTTGTATCTATTCATTTTGCTCTGCAGATAGAGTACCTCAAATCTAACAAAAAGCAAAAACAATGGATTTTGTTTTAGAATTAGAAAGAGATATTAAGAGTTTTTTTGACAATGTAGTTCATACCATCATAGTTGCTATCTAAGAAAAAAAGAGGAGAGACAAGAAATTCCAACAATTAATATGGGGTGTGTAAACTTTGTTATTATTGACCTGATTCTACCAACTGAACTATACCTACAAAATTTTCAATATTTTCAAAAAAAGTTTTTAAAATGAAACTTGGTCTTAGTTTTTTGTTTCAAAAGTTTCAAAATGAAAAAAAAACCTTTTTGCTTTAACAAAATTGACTATGCTAAAGCAAAAAGGTTTCAAAAAATTTTACATTTTTTTTTCCATTTTTAAAAAAAAACCATGTTTTTTTAATTTTTTTTGAATTAAAGAAAGAGAAAAATTACCTATTCCACAAAAATTTTGTAATTCCTTTGGACTATAGTTTAAAAGATCTTCAATAGTGAATAAATTATTTTGAATTAAACATTGTGTAATTCGAAATGGAAGATTCAGTTTTTCTACAGATAAAATTTTTTTTTGAAAAGTTCCATTTTCTTTTTCAATTCTCTCTTTGTCTTTTGTGGAGTACTGAGAACGATCATTTTTCTCAGAATCTAAAACTTCAAAAGATGAAGAATCTTGGTCACCATTGTTCAAAGGAGCAAAATTGTCAGGAAAGATTTCAACTTGTCCAAATAAACTCTTTTCAAATTCTAATAAAGGAGCAAAACCAGAAAATTTCTTTATGTTTTTTAAACTTAAAATATCATAATATCCAAAATCATATTCATAACTTTTTAAAATTTTTACAAAAGTTTTTTCTGATTGAAAAAATTGACTATTCACTTTTGAATTCATGTATTTCATATCTCTAAATTTATTCAATATATTTCTTAAAAAATCAAAAGTTAAATATAAAGCTTTACGAGGATGAATACTTCCATTTGTCCATATTTCAATATGGACCAATTGATTTTGAAAACGTCCAATTGGTTCAAGATTTTCAATAAGATAATTGACTTTTAAGATGGGATTAAAATTTGGGTCAACCCAAAGAGAATTTTTTCGTTTTTCAGATTCTTTGTTTTTTTCTGTTTCTATTTTAAAAAGAGATGTATTGTTTGACTGAATTTTTTCTGAAAAAGAAAGCTCTCCAAAATTTGTTTTCTCAGCAGTACTGTCTGTTTTTTCTTTTAGAGAATTACAAAAATCAGAAATAGTAAATTTTAAAGAAAGTTTTCCATTTTCATTTAAAGTTGCAATATATTGATCAGGATCTACATATTGAATATGTGGGGGCAATTTTAGGTCAGCTACACGAACTATTCCAGGCCCACGAACATTTAAATAACCATAAATTGGCTTTGCTAAAGGGAGTGAAGTTTTTAAAACAATTTGTTTGAAATTTAATAAAATATCTAATACAGACTCACGAACACCTTCTATTGTTGAATATTCATGAAATACACCATCAATTTCCACATGAGTAATTGCAATATTTGAAATTTCAGTTAAAAGTGTTCGTCTTAATGCATTTGCAATTGTTAAACTTTGACTATTTTTAAAAGGACCTAATGTAAAATTACCATAAAAACTTCGAGGATTTTCAAGAACACATTCTTTACAACCTAAAAAAAAATCTTGTAAATTTTGATTCATTTTTTTTTTTGAATTTCTATTTTTCTTAAATAAAAAGAAAAAAGTGAAAAAAGAGAAATTTTTGAAAGCAAAACAAGCTTCTCTAGTAAACTGTAAATTCATACAGGTGCATAAAGGCTTAAGCTCAAAAAATGTTCTTCTTTAACATTTATCCATTTTAAAACTTTTGAAAACATAACTGATTGTTTAAAAAGAATTGCTTTTTTTGAAAAGCAATTCAGTTTTTTAGCAAATATTGAAAGACTTTCTTTATTTAATGCCTACTACTAGATTCGAACTAGTGACTTTCCGCGTATGAAACGGATGCTCTGGCCAACTGAGCTAAGTAGGCTTTCAAATTATTATACAAAATTCAAAAAAAAATAGAAAGTTTTGTTTTAAAACAAAAATTTTGCAAAACATGTTTTCTAAAAAACCTGTAGAAGTTCTTCATACAGGTGTACTATCTATGAAACGAAACCAAGGCCTTTACTTCTCTCTTCCAATCCGCTTAAATTCATAATCTGCTCTGCACCTTTTGCACTGCAAAGCTCTGAGTCGCCCCCCCCCCTTTGCCCCCGCCTGGGCTGGGTTGGGGGCTTTGCCCCCTGACCCCGCCGCAAAGCAGTGCAGTGGGCTATGCCTAGGCAAACCAAGGCAAAGCCCCGGCGGAGGCAAAAAAGGTGCAGAACAAAGAAAATCGTACAGATAAAGCAGAAAAGGAAATTGGTGAAATTATGTAAATACTGGACAAAGATATACTATTTTGTAAAAATGTTCATATAAAATAAAAAAAGCTGATTTTTTTTGTTTTAAAAGAACTTTCAATTTTAAAGAAAATATTTTTTGAGCTTAGCAGGAATCGAACCTGCATCAAAAGTTTAGAAGACTTTTGTCTTATCCTTTGGACCATAAGCTCTTTCAAAATATTATATGAAATTTCAGTGAAAAAAACAATTTATCTCTGAATTCAAAATTTTTACAAAATTTTCAAAAAGTACACTCTCTTGTTTTGTTTTCAATGCAGTCTGTTAAAAAACTGCATTGAAAACAAAATTTTTGAAAAGAAAGAAAAAATTAGAATAAACCAAAAGTTAAACTAATTTCAATAGGTAAAGTAGCACCAATACCTAACCATACAGCAACTAAAGTTCCAACAAAAAATAATGTTGTTGAAATTGGTCTACGGAATGGGTTTTGGAATTTGTTTACATTTTCAATAAATGGAACAAAAGCTAAAAATAAAGGTACAGCTGCCATAAGAACAACCCCTAGTAGTTTGTTTGGTACTGTACGAAGCAGTTGGAAAACCGGGTAGAAGTACCATTCTGGAAGGATTTCAAGAGGTGTAGCGAAAGGGTTAGCCGGCTCACCGATAGCTGCTGGATCTAAAACAGATAATCCAATAACACAAGCAAAAGTTCCTAAAATAACAACTGGGAAGATGTATAATAAGTCATTTGGCCAAGCAGGTTCTCCATAATAGTTATGCCCCATACCTTTTGCTAATTTTTCTTTTAATACAGGATCTGTTAAATCTGGTTTTTTTGTAACTGACATGAGATTTATTTTTCTTGCATTTTTTTTACTCAACTAAGCCATTGCTTTCGTTTTTTGGAATTGAAACCTTGGTGGACAAAAAAATTTTGTTTTTTTTTGTTTTTATGCAATTTGAAATAGTCAATAATTTTGTTTTTTACACAAAATCAAAAAATTTGAAAAGAAATATCTTTTGATTTTTGCTTAAAGTGAGAAAGTATAAAAAAAAAATTGCTTTTTTCTAACTGAAATTTTTTTCTCAGAAAATTGAAAAAAGCAGAAAAATTCAATTTCTCAAAAGAAAGCTTTTGATTTATTTGCTTATTTTTTTTTTTAGAAAAATTTTTTGTTTTTTGCTTTTGCTCTCGAAAAAGACAAAAGCAAAAAACAAAAAAAAAATTAGAAGTTCATTTCAGCTAATTGAACTTTTTCAAATTGTTTTTTCTTCAATACTAATAATACTTGTGCAAGTAAAACAGAAGCAAAGAAAACAATTAAACCTTGAATTCGAGCAGGGTTTTGTAGAACAATTTCAACATCTTTTTGTCCAAAACCACCTACATTCGGGTTGTTTGTTAAAGGTTGATCTGGTTGAACAGATTGTCCATTTGTTACAACAAGTTCAGGTCCAGCAGGAATTTTTTCAACAACTGTATCACCATTTACTGTTTCAATAGTTACTTCAAAACCACCTTTTTTCTCAATATTTGCAATATTTGTGATTTTTCCTGAAACAGAAGAATTGTAAACAGTGTTATTTGATTTTGAACCATCAGGATAAACTTGACCACGTCCACGGTTTCCACCAAAATAAAGAGGGTATTTTAAGAAAGATACATTTTTATCTTTTGCTGGATCAGGAGATAAAAGAGGAACAACCATTTCACTGTATTTTTTTCCAGGAACTGGCCCAACAACTAAAATATTTTTTTTGTCAGGACTGTATGGTTGATAAAATAATTTACCAACTTTTTTCTTCATTTCTTCTGGAACACGGTCAGCTGGAGCTAATTCAAATCCTTCTGGTAAAATTAAAACCATACCAACATTTAAATCACCTTTTTTCCCATTTCCTAAAACTTGTTGAACTTGTTTATCATAAGGAATTTTTACAACAGCTTCAAAAACAGTATCAGGAAATACTGCTTGTGGAACTTCAAATTCAACTGGTTTTTGTGCTAAGTGACAGTTTGCACAAACAATACGACCATTTGCTTCACGAGGATTTTCATAGTTTTGTTGAGCAAAAATTGGATATGCTTCTGCCATTGGAGCTAGAAAAAAAGATGCACAAAGGAAGGAAAAAAGAGTTACAAAAGAAATTTTCTTTTCTTGTAAAAAAGAAGTCATGATATTTTTTTTTTGAAAGTAAAAAACTTTTTTAATTTTCCATTTTTTAGAAGTTATTTTCTATAAAATCTTCTGAACTTAAATTGTACAAACAATGTAAATATTAAAAAATGAAAATCATAATTCTACCTTAAAAAAATGACAAAAAAAAGAAAAAATTCTTCTCTCAATTTTTTGAATTTTCCATTATTTTTGCTTTGAGCAAAAGTGCTATAAGTGAAAATTCAAAATCATAAAAATAAAGAAATATTTTTTTGTTTTTTTTGGAATTCAGAAAAAACAAAAAATATTCAAAAAAGAAAAGAGAAAAGAAACAAAACAAGAAAAAAAAATTATCCTTGACGTTGTTTGTGTTTTGGATTTGTACAAATAACCATAACAGTTCCTTTTCTACGGATTAAACGACATTTTGTACAAATTTTTTTTACAGAAGAACGAACTTTCATAAAAATTGAGAATAAAATTTTTTTGTATGAATATTTCATACGATTTCTTTAAAAGAAATGAACATGTGACGCAATTTATTCTCAAATAAATTTGAGAATATTTATAGCCCTTTATACTTTCACATAAATTGAAAATAAAGGTATGAAAGGTATTACACCGTACTGCCAAGGCTCTGCTACGCCGGCCTTGGCTCTGCTTCGCGCCGCCAGCGGTGCAGGTGTAACCAAACCTGGTAGATAAGTAGACACAAATAAATAGAAAGGAATTTTGCTCGAGTTACAAAAAAAAAATGAGATTCTTTACCAAAGCTGAAAAACTTCAGAAAAAAACATTCATTTTTTAAACAAAATCAAAAAGATCTGTTTCAGTTTTTTGAGTTGAAGTTGAAATATTTGAAGCAGTTAAATAGAAATCAGATAATAACTGAAATAATTCTCGATCGCCTAATTCTTTTGGAAGAACACCTTCTGGTTGTGTTAAAAGTTGATCAGCAATATTTAAATAAAAATCACAAACAAATTGAAGAGCTGGTTCAGTTTCAGTCATTTCAAATAAAGTTTTTCCTTTTACTCGTGAAACTCGAATATCTTCAATCAATGGTAAAACTTCCAAAATAGGCATAGGACAACTTTGGACATATTTTTCAATTAAATCTCTTTTTCTTGTACGATTTCCAATTAACCCTGCTAAACGAAGAGGGTGGGTACGCGCTTTTTCGCGAACAGATGCAGCAATACGATTTGCAGCAAACAAAGCATCAAATCCATTATCAGTAACAATAATACAATAATCAGCATAGTTCAAAGGTGCAGCAAACCCACCACAAACAACATCGCCAAGAACATCAAATAAAAGAATATCATATTCATAAAAAGCATTTAATTCTTTTAAAAGCTTTACAGTTTCACCAACAACATAACCACCACATCCAGCACCTGCAGGAGGACCTCCTGCTTCTACACAATCAACCCCAGAATATCCTTGATAAATAACATCTTCAGGCCAAACATCTTCATAGTGATAATCTTTGGCTTGAAGCGTATCAATAATAGTAGGAATTAAAAAACCAGTTAGTGTAAAAGTACTATCACTTTTTGGATCACAACCAATTTGCAAAACCTTTTTTCCTCGTTTGGCAAACGCAATTGAAATGTTACAACTCGTCGTAGATTTTCCGATCCCACCTTTTCCATAAACTGCAAATTTCATATTTTTTTCGCCTCTTTGGCGCTGTAAATTTTTCAAACAAATGACTACAACCGTAAGAGAAAAATTTAAGCAAGCCCTGTATTACGACCAGTCATTTTTAACCAGTTTTGGGCTTCAATATAATTTGTAGGAGCTAATCGAATTGCTTCTTTCCAATAATCAGCTGCTTTTTCAAACAAAATTTGAGAAATTTCTGTTTGTCCATTTTCAATAGCTTGTTCGCCACGATAATGATAAATAACAGCAATATTATTTAAAGCACTTGGTAAAGAAGGATTTCTTTCTAAAGCTTGATAATAATATTCTAAAGCTCGACCATGTTCTCCATTGCTTGTGTGAATTAAACCAATGTTATATAAAATATAACTTCTATCATAAGCATCAACTTCAAGACGCATTGCTTCGTAATAGTTTTGTAAAGCTTCTGCATATTCACCTTCAGCTTGAGCAGACATTCCATCACGATAATATGTAAATGCTTGTTTTTCACGCTGAGATGTAGGCAACACTTTTAATAAAATATCAGCAATAACAGTAAATGTTTTGTCAATAAAATTGTCATTTCTTTGCGAACGTGGCATAAAAGATTATAGAAATTTTTTTTTTTAAAAGAAAACTTTTTTCAGTTTTTGAACTCAAATTTTCTCTATTGTATCTTTTTTAAAAATACTGAATTTTTCGAGAAGAAAATGTTTCTTTTTTTTGCAAAAGATTTGTACTTTTTGATACCACTTGCACTATTTGCTTTTGGACAAAAAAAAATACAAAAAAAAATCCAATTTCTTGGAGAAACAAAAAAAAGAAAAACAAAAAGTCCTTTTTTATTTTTCTTTCTAAAGAATGCTCAATTTTTATTTCTTTTTGAAAAGAAAAAACAGAAAAACTTTATAATCCTTCTAATGAAACTTGTAAAAAATTGGCAAGTTCAGAAGCTTGTTTTTCAATTTCTTTTAATGTTAACGGTTGGCCAATTCCTGTAATTGGAATTTCCCTATTCCCTTTAAGTTTTAGATAAATTGTTCTTTGTGAATCAAAACCTTGTTGAATTTCAACACGAATTGATTCAACATCTTTGAGTGTATAATACAAGTCAATTTTTCGATTTTTTCCAGGATAACCCCAACGAAAAATTCGAATAAAATTTTCTTTTTTGTTAAATTCATTAAATCCACCCCCAACATTCCAAAAGATTAAGAACCACCAATAAATACTTAATAAGAAACCTAAACTTCCATAAAAACACATTAATAAACCTTGTGGAAAAAAGTTGATATCATTTCCACCATTTTGTGAATTCAAAATATTGAAAAAACTGAAAAGAAATTCAGATCCATTTTCATTATTGAAATTGATATTTCCACTTGAAGGAAGAAGTGTTCGAAAATAACTTGAAATCCCTGTAAAGAAAAAACCAAAAGATCCAACACATATAACAGTTGCCCACCAATAATTACTGAATCTTCGTTCACCTACGATAAAATAACGACGAATAAAATTTTCTTTATTCATAAAAAAGAATTTTGAAATTTTGAAAATTTGAATATTTTCTGAAAAAAGATTTTTTTCACTCTTTTTTGACTTTTATTTTGTACAAATTTATTACAAAAAAGAAGAAAAAGAAAATTTCAAAGAAGAAAGAAAAAATCCATTCCATTGAAATTTAGAGAATTCATTTTCTTGACATGTTTAAGTCATCTCATAAAACTTTTCTTTTTCTGGACTTAGTAAAAAGGGCAGAAAAAGAAAAATTTTTATTCAAAACAACAAAATACAGAAACTTTTAACGTTTATGGTATTGTGATGCTTTGCGGGCTTTTTTTAAACCATATTTTCTACGCTCTTTAACACGAGCATCTACAGTTAAACATCCCTTATCTTTTAATGATTTTTTAAGGAAAGGTAAATTTTCTTCACTAATATTTTCAATTTGGCAAATTGCACGTGCAATTCCTAATTTAATTGCTTCTGCTTGACCAATTAATCCCCCTCCTTGCACTTTTACAATTGTATCAATTTGAAGAGATGAAGCCTCTGCTCCACTCACTTGAGAACCTTCATTTTCAAACACTTGAAAAGGTTCTTTTAATGCTAATAAAGAACATGAATTATTGTTTAAATAAAGAGATGCTGGTTTATTATTAATTTGAAAGTCACCTGTTCCGCGAACAAGTTGAACTTGTGCTACTGCTTCTTTTCTTCTTCCAACTGCAGTTGCTAAAATTTCTTTTTTTTCTGAGTGCATAGCTTGTAACTTGAAAAATCTCTTTTTTGTTTTATTTCATTTTAAAACATTTTATTTTTATTTTGTACTTTTTTTTTCCTAATAACCAAACAGAATTATTTCTACCCTGACCCCGCCGCCTGCTTCGCCGGCGGAGCGCAGCAAAGCAGTCCGGGGTGTGGAGGTGGATAACGGTGCAAAAAGGAGCAAATGTTTGAATGACCTCAGTCACTTTTTTTTATTGTTGTTTGGATTGAGAAAGAAGTTTGTGTCAAAAAAATCTCACTTTTTGTTTCAATAAATGTATTGATAACAAAGTGAAAAAGAAATTGTTTGTTTTCTTTATTTAAATTGAACAAACTGACAAAAAGTCTAAGAAAAAGAGAAATCTCCTTATTGTTAAAAAACGAAAAAATTTTTTTTTCGTATTTCAGTGAAGCCAGCATACAAAGCCACTTTGAAAAATTATGATATTTATGAAGGAACTACCTTCTCTAGCGGTTGTATGAGGTTCACATTCTGTTGCCTGGGCAAAAGAGGAGAAATTTTTTGTAATACTTTCATTATTTTTATTTTCAATTGAGAATAGTGAAAACAAATTTGTTTTTTCTTTTGAAACTGAAAAAACAAATTTGTTTTAAAAAAATTTTTATTGAGATAATTTTTTTACTTGGTCTAAAGCATTGAAACGATCTGTAACTAAAGGAGCATCTTGACGATCTTCTGTGAAATATTCATTTGGACGAGGACTTCCAAATACGTCATATGCTAAACCTGTACTTACAAAAAGCCAACCAGCAATGAATAAAGCTGGAATAGTAATACTGTGAATTACCCAATAACGAATACTTGTTAAAATGTCTGAAAACGGACGTTCTACTGGTTTTCCTGCCATAAAATTTTTTGTACTACTTTTGTAGAAAATATTTTAACTTTTTGTGTGCTAAACCATATTAAAATATTTTGTCTTTTTATTTATCAAAAACCCAAAAATTTTCTCTTTTTAAGCTTTTCTTTATGTGACGTTTTTATAAATTTTAGAAAAACTTTTTTATTCAAAAAATTTTTCTCTTTCTTTTTATTTTTGAAACAAAAATAAAAAGTGACTTTCAATAAAAGTCTGTGAATTTGAAAAAAAGAAAAGAATTTCATTTTTCAAATCTTATTTCCTGTGGAGAAAATTGTAAATAATATCTTATCCTTTTTTCAGGTCGCACGCCCATCTTTCAAAACTTGTTTCTACAGGGTTACGATCAACTGCAATTTTGACTTTTTTAGCTTCGCGTTCTGGTGAACTAATTGTCATAAAAAAGAGTTTTTTATTTTCTTTTTTTTGAAAAACATACTTTTTTTGCAATGAAAATTTTTTCATAGCTTCGCTTTTTGTTTTAAAAAGATAATTTTTTTTACAAAAAAAGTTGTTTTTCACATAAATAAATCTTTTCTCAAAAAATTGAAAAATGAGAAGTCATTCTTTTTTTTTGGTGCTTTTCTGCTTTCATCCACTGAATAAAATGCAGTTCTCTGCTTTGTAGACCGCCTAGGCAAAGCCCAGGCTCTATGGGAGAAAGCACAACTTGACTATTTCAAAAAAAATATCTTTTTCTTTTGATTGAAAGAAAAAGAGAATTGAAATATATTTTCTAATAGAAAATTTGAAAATATTTTTTTTTATTTTAAGAATTATAAAAAAATATTTTTTTTTTTCAAGCAAACTTGTTTTATTTTATAAGAAATTGAAAAAAATAAAAAGAAAGTTTTTATTATTTCAAAAAAAAACTTTCTTTTTATTTTTTCAAAATTGAAAATACATTTTAAAAAAGGAACAAAAAGCACAATTTGTTTTTTACATAAAAAGCCTTTGCTTTTATTTTTGTCCCTTTTTCTATTGTAGAAAATTTGACTTTTTTTTACAAAAGAGAAATCTATTTTTCACAAAAAACAAAAAAAAATTCAAATTTACCATACTGAACATAAAATTTCTCCACCAACCCCTAAAGAGCGAGCTTCACGATCTGTTAAGATTCCAGTTGATGTTGAAAGAATTACAATTCCAGCTCCTCCTAAAACTCGAGGAATATCTTGAGTTTTTGTATAAATGCGAAGTCCTGGTTTACTAATTCTTTTTAAATTTGTAATACAAGATTCTTTTGTTTTTGCATTGAATGTTTTTTTTGAACGATATTTTAACTTTAAAACAAGCATTTGAAAATCTGAATCAAAAACAACACTTTGAATAAAACCTTCTTTTTCTAAAATTTGTGAAATTTTTTGATTCATTTTTGTAAAAGGAATCATAACAGTGGATTTTTTTACCATACATGCATTACGAATGCGTGTTAACATATCACTAATAGTATCATTTACCATAAAAATTCATCCGCTTTGCGGGAAAAAAATTTTTTATTATTCATTTTGAAAGAATTTATAAAATTCTTAAAAAAATAAACGTTACTTTTTTCAAAAACTTTTGAAATTTTTGTTTTTTCTGTGTTTCACAGAAAGTGAATAGAAAAAACAAAAGAACGTTTTGTTTTTATTTTTTCATAAAGCAGAAAAAATTGTACAATTGAAATCAAAGACTCTGCTTTTTTGAATTTGTGAAGTCTCAAAAACCAGAGGAAATCCTTTTGCAAAGGAGAAGCTTTTATTTTGCTTGTTTTCCAATGCTTTTTAGAAACCCTTTCATAAAATTGCTTAAAACCATGGAAAAATTCTTTTTCCTATTCTGATAAACAGAGGTGGGCTTTGTTTTGCAATAAAAAATTGAAAATGCTTTCTGAAAAAGAGCACAAAATTTTTTTCCATTTGCTCCTCTCTCTTCTTCAGTTTAGAACAGAACCAAACAAAAGAGAAAGCAGCAGATTCAATTGTAATTGTATGAAACAAAAAATTGAGAAGAAAAAAATTTTGACCTTCGCTGCACCTTTGCCAAGGCATAGCTTTCTGATACGCAGATTGCCGGGGTCAGGGGCTATGCCCGCTGGCGGCGCAAAGCAGAGCCTAAGCCGGCGCAAAGCAGAGCCTTGGTTTGCATAGCAAAGGTGCAGTCTGCCTGGTCATAGCCTAGGCGATGCGGAGGGTCTACTTCCAGACAAACCGAGGCGGAGAGAAAGAAAAAGCAAAAATTAAGCTTTAAAAGGTAAACCAAACTCTTTTAAAAGAGCTAATCCTTCTTCTTGAGTTTTTGCTGTTGTAACAATACTTACGTCCATACCACGAATTTGATCAATTTTATCATATTCAATTTCTGGAAACATTAATTGTTCTTCTAATCCAAGACTATAGTTTCCATTTTTATCAAAACTTTTTGGATTAATACCCTGAAAATCACGTACACGTGGTAAAGCTAAATGAATTAAACGATCTAAAAAGCCATACATACGATCACCACGTAATGTAACAGTAACTCCAACAGGCATTTGTTCACGAATTTTAAACCCAGCAATTGATTTTTTTGAACGAGTTACAACACCTTTTTGTCCAGAAATAAGACTTAATTCTTTTAAAAAAGTTTCTAAAACTTTTGTATTTTGAGAAGCATCACCAATTCCTCGATTGATTACAATTTTTTTTAAAGCAGGAGCTTCATGAATATTTTTATATTGAAATTCTTTTGAAATTTTTGGAAGAATTTTTTCAGTGTATAAAATTTTTAATCTTTGTGTCATATAAAAAACAATATATTAAAGAAATAAACAAGACTGATAAAAATTTCAAAAAAAACAATTTTCTCATTTTTCATTTTGACAAAGTTCAAAAAAACAGAAAAACACAAAAAAAGAAAAAACTGAAAATTTTGAATTTTTTATAAAAAGGAAAACTTTCTTCTGCGCTCCTCCGCTTTGCAGAAGAGAAAAAAGTAACAAAAACAAAAAACAAAGGACCTATAAAACTTCTGGAGCAAGAGAAACAATTTTTGAAAAGTTTTTATCACGTAGTTCACGAGCAATTGGTCCAAAAACACGTGTTCCACGAGGATTTCCTTCTTTATTGATAACTACAGCAGCATTTTCATCAAAACGAATCATCATTCCATTTTCACGACGAATACCTTTTTTTGTTCTTACTACAACAGCACGAACAACATCTGATTTTTTTAATGGCATGTTTGGTAATGCATCTTTTACAACTGCAATAATAACATCTCCAATTGTAGCAGTTTTACGTCTACCACCAAGAACACGAATACACATTAATTTACGAGCTCCACTGTTGTCAGCAACATTTAAATATGATAAAGTTTGAATCATAAAATTGAAATTTTTTTTTTATTTTATTTTCATCAAAAAAAGGAAACATAAATTTTTTTATTTATGTTTCGAAAACATATTTTTTCATATTAAAAATTGAATAAAAAAATGTTTTTTTTTGCACTGAACTTGTGCAATAGAAAGGAATGAGGGGCAAAACTCTCCCCCTTAGGGTATGTACTATAACGCTCTGCAGCCTGGGCTACGGTTTACGCCTCACACTGCCCAAGGGAAAGCCTAGACGGAGGGCTATGCCCTTCGCCTCGATTTGCAAAACAAAGGAGCGGAGGGAGGCAAAGCTCTTACCCTGGCAAGGGGGAGGGGCAACTCGATTGACAGAGAGCCAAAGGAGCGAAGAAATGTAACAGAAGAACTCTTTAAAAGTAGAAATTTCTGATTATTATTGTGGTTGTACAGCTTTTACAAATTTTGTTTGAATAGGCATTTTATATGCAGCTGTTTTTAATGCTTGTTTTGCTACATTTTCTGGCACACCTTGAATTTCATAAATAATTTTACCAGGATGCACTACTGCTACCCAATATTCTGGAAATCCTTTTCCTGACCCCATACGTGTTCCAGCAGGACGCATTGTAATGGCTTTATCTGGAAAAATACGAATCCATAATTTTCCAGTTCTTCGAACATATCGTGTTAATACACGTCGACCAGATTCAATTTGACGCGAAGTGATCCAACATGGTTCTAAAGCTTGAAGACCATATTCTCCAAAAGCAATTTTTGTTCCACGAGAAGCTTTTCCTTTTAAATTTCCTCTATGAGGACGACGAAATTTTGTTCTTTTTGGACTTAACATAAAAAATAGAAAGAAAGAATTTCAAAAATCTCATTTTTCTTTTTGTTTATAAATTCAGATATCTGCAAAGTAGAAAGTTTTTCTTTTTTTTGCAAAAGAAATGTTGCTTTATTGATATGAAATAAAGAAAAAATTTGTTATTTTTGAAGAAAAAAAAATGAAAAAGAAGACACTCCTTTTGCCTAAATTAAATAATTTTTTTTTCTTTTTTTCCAGGCACATTTATACACAAGGAAAAAAGGAAAATTTTTTGCTGATTTAGGTTCAAACAACTTCGTTTTAAATAGGCGGCACCCGGATTCGAACTGGGGAATAAAGGATTTGCAATCCTCTGCCTTACCACTTGGCTATGCCGCCGTTTTTTCAAAAGTGAAAAAAAAAAATTTCTAAAATGCAAACAAAAAAGTCTTTTTTATGTGTTTGCATTTTAGAAAAATAAATAAAATTTGTTTCTTTATTTATTTTAACAAAAAAGAAAAAAAATCTATTCCTATTTTTAGAAGATTTTGAACTTTTGAACTTTGAATTCTTCAAATTTTTGAACCCAAAGTTCAAAAGTTCAAGAGTTTCAGTGCTTTTGAAACAAAAGCAACAAAAATTATGGTACAGGTGAATAGAGAATTTTTTTTTTCTCAACTTTTTTTGAAAAAAAGCTGAGAAAAAAGAAAAAAGTTAAGAAATGTTTTAATTCATAGATTTTTCAATTCTTTTCTTTAAAACTTTTAAGTTATGTTTTTCAAAAAGATATCTTTTTGGTTGAATCTGCCATTCTTGAAGAGTTCGACGATTTTTCTTACGAATTTTTCTTGTAGAAGTTTGTGAATTTTCAGATTCAAGAAGATTTTCATTTTTATTTAAAGGAGTTGTTGCTGATTTTAATGGTGAAGCTTTTACAGATTCTAAACGTAAATAATCACCAGGCCAAACAAAACCACCAGCTCGAGGACGAGATCTCCAAACAGGTCGATAAACTTGTCTTTGAACTCTTCTTCTTAATTGGCGAACTCGAATATTTTCATTTGGTTGTTTTGAATCTTGAATTTTACGTCTTTGTTTTGAACCACGACCGCGAAGAATACGTTTTTCTTGTCCAGAACGTGCTCCTCCAGTTGCAGAAGAAGGTTGTAAAAAAAGTTTTGAACTTGGACGACTTGTTTCTGTTTCATCAAAAAATCCTCGAAACTTACGACGACGTGCAAAAAATTGATTTTTTTCTGAAAAGTCACCAAAACGTTTTCTATGATATTTACGACGTGGTTTTGTTCTTTTACGAAGAGTGAAATCAATCATTTTTGTACGATCTGCAAAAGACATTTCCTGACGAGAATTTTGATTGTCTACAAAATTTGTTCTTAAACGACGTCGAATATAGCGATCACGAGGTAAACGAGAACGTTTATAAAAAACATAGATATAATGAACTGGTAAAACTTGTTGAGATAAAGAACCTGAAGGGAACCAAACAGGTGGACGAGGGTGCTTTTTAAGACGTTTTTGTTTTTTTAGAATTCTTCTGTATTCAAAATTTTTGTCAATTTCTTGTTTTCTTTTTGTAAAACGATTTTTTGGAGAAAGAGTTTGTTGAGAAATTTTGAAACGAAGATCAGTCTTTGACTGAGAAAGTGGATTTGAATTGTTTTCATTTTCAGAGCCAAAAGAATAAAAATTTTTCACAAGAATTGGTTTTGTTGTTTGTTTTGAATGTTTGAAAGAAAAATTACGCCAACCAATTGGAGAAAAACCATCCATCCCTAATGCAAAAAATTGATCAGGATCATAAGTAGTAAATGGAATTTGCCAATATAAAGTTGTTGCTGCATTCATACCTTGTAAAGGAGACTGTCCAAATTCAATTTTTTCAGCAGAAATTGAAGATCCAATGAAAGAGTCTTTTCGTGCTAAAAATCTATTTGTTAGAACAAATTTACGTAAACCATTATCCCAACCTGCATAAAAAGGGAGAGGATTTGTTGCAATTAAAAAAGGAGAATTCGATAAATTTTGCATTTTTTGATCATCACTTGAATCAAAACCAAAAATTGAAGTATTTACTTTTTCAAAAATTTGGATATTTCCATTTTTTTGTTTATTTTCAACATTTGTTTCAACTCTTTCAGCAGGAATAGAAGTGTATTTTTGATTTGTTTTTACAACAGAAGAATTGCTGTTTTTCAAATCTTTTTCTGTTTCTACCCCTGTATCTTGTGTATTAAAATGTAAAAGATTTTTTTGAATAAGTTTTTCACGAATTCTTAAAGTTTCTGGAATAGCAAAAGGTTTATAATCTTTATTTCCAATTTGTAAGAAATCAATATCTCCTTCTCCATTTTGCACTGGAGATTCAATTGTTCCTTGCAGCTGTTGATTTTGAACTTTCCAATTTCTTTTATTTTTTTGATCACGTTCAAAAATTTCTTTTTCTGAAAGTTCAAATAATTGTTTTTGAATTTGTTTATTTTTTTGAATTTGCCAAGTTTTTTCAGTTGTTTTTTGGAAATGTGGAAAGAATGTTTTCCACCACCATGTTTGAATTTCTTTTCGTGAGAGAATTCTATAGATTTTTTTGTTATACACTCGAATTTTTGAAACAGTTGAACGACGTCTTTTTCTTAATTTTCTTCTTTTTTGAGCAAAATTTTGTTTTTTCTTTTTCCAAGCTCTCTGTTTCATTTGACGTGTTTTTCTTTGTTTTTCATCACGTTTTAAAAATTTTCCATTTGGTGCTGAATTTCTTTGAGTAATAAATTGAATAAGTTCAACTTTTTTATTCTCACGCTCTTTTTGTTTTTCATCTACACCCTGATTGAAAGCTGCACTTTGAGTTTTTCCATATTTTTTTAATGATTTAAACTGGCGTTTTAATTTTTCTCGAAGAGTTCTTTTTTTAATAGGACCACGACCTTTGAATGAGCTATAACGACGAAGACGACTACGTTTTCTTAGAAATTTTTTCTCTGTAATATTGCCTACAATTTTTGTACTTGCACTACGAAGACCAAAAAAATCAAAACTTTTTTGTTCTCCTGCTAATCCTGATGGGGCATTTTGTCCAATTGCAATATTTGAAGAAGTTCCTTTTTGTGTTCGATAATTTTCCCAAGAACGTGAAGAATTTGCTGAAATAAAATCATTTAGATTTTTATCTCTTTTTTGACGATTTTCAGTTTTTGAATTTTTTTGTTCTGACAATGGACTGAAAAAATCACTATTTTCAAAAACAATTTTGTCTGTTTGAGCTTTTTGATTTCTTAATCTTTTTAATGTTTTACGAAGTTTTTTTCTTTTTAAAAGAATATTTTCACGTTTTTTCCAAAAATCAATATTTTTCTTTTCAAAAATATTTGAATCATTGTTTTTTCTGTCTTTGAAAATTTTATTCATCAGACGTTTTACTGGGGAGAATGGAGAAACACTTCCAGCAGAGCTTTCTGAAAAATTCATTGCTTTATTAGGAAGAGAAACAAGAGTTTGTTTTGTTTTTCCAAAAAGAAATCCAAAAATGGATGGTAAATTTACAAATTTGAATTTTTTCTTTGAATTTGCAAAATTTTCTTGTACTTGGTTTTCAGCTTTCAGAATTTGAAGTGCTTGTTTTTTCACAACAAAATGAAGATTTTTTGTGAAAACAAAAGATTTATATTTTCCAGGGTCTTGGCCTTTTGCATCCACAACTTTGAAACGTTGTGAAGAAGTCTCTCCTGGAAGTAAGAATTTTTCTTTTTCAAACAGTGAATACATTGGAAATTGATTTTTTCGAATATTTGTTTTTTCTAAAAAAAGTTTTTTCCCATATGTAGAAAATTCATTTGCACCAAAAATTTTTTGGACAGTTTGAAAAGAAGAATTGGATAATGAATTATTTTCCCAAAGAATACTTTCTTTGATTGCTTTTTTCAATGAAGAAGGATAACCCCCAAAATTTTCAAAATTTTGCACCATAGGGCGGGCTGCATTCTTTTGTGATTCAGGAATTTGCTGATTCTTTTTATTCAGAAGAATATCAGAATTTTGAAAAACTGCTTCTTTCATTCTTGTAAAACGAGTTTTTAAATATTTTTCATGACGTTGTTTTTGAATTTCATATTTTTCTTTCTTTAAAGAAACATAATTTTTCAATGCTTCTTGATCATAAAGTTTTTTTTGACATTTTTTTAACAATGAAATCCAAATTTCATCTTTTAATGCATAAGGATCAAATTGAGTTGAAAAACTTTCATTTTCTCCCTGTTCAAGATCTCCATTACGTAATAAAAGAGTTTTTTCTTGATTTAAGAAATCTGTTTCATTTGTAATAGGACGACTCCCTCTGATTTTTTGTCCACGGAATAAAAAACTTGAAAGTTCCCAATAATTTTTTTCTTTTAACAAGTTCTCAATATATTGTTGACGAACAGGAGCTGCAGTTGCTAAATATTCTCGAAGGATTGTAATTGATTGATTCACTAAATTCTCTGGATTTGGAGAAGAGCGAAGATTCACTGAACTTGACAGAGTTTCAAAAGAGTTGTTTGTTTTTTCTAAAGAAAATGAATTTTGAGGTTCTGTATTTGCAAAAAAGTTTTCAGAGATTAATTCTTCATGAAGAATTGAATCTGAAAATGCATTTCCATTTGTGGAAAGAGAATTTCTTTGACCTCCATTTTGCATTTCTGGAGAAGAATTGCCTGCGGCAGACAAACGTGTAGATGTAGTATATTCATTGTATAAAGGTTGGTCAAATTTTAAAACAGTATTTTCACGAAAACTTGGACTAATATTAAATAAATGACGAATTTTTTTAAGAGTTCCAGCAAATTGTTGATTATATGCACGTGAAGAAAGACTTTTTGTTCCTCCAATTTGATTTTTCATTGTGCTATAATTTTCCATAGATGTATACCAACGTAATGTTTCATAATATTCAGAAAGCAGTTGGCGTTTTAAATGTAAAAATTTTTCATCATTTTTTGTTAAAAAATAAGAATTTGGCTGTCGTCGAATAAATGCATCAACATCCAGTTTTAAAAGAAAACGATTTAATGGTGAATAATACCAATGTTGTAAAACATCTTTATAAATTTGAAAACGATAACGACTTGCACGTTTATCAACTAAAGAATAAAAATGAGTTGGATCTGTAATTTCTTTATTGAAATTGAAAGAAGATTCATTCATTTCTTTGCTTTGTGGAGAAAGAGACAGAGAATTTGAATTGTTGCTGAAAGTATTTATACTTTCTTGGAGAGCAAGAATTTGTGTACTTTTTTCAACAGACAATTTTTTTGGAATACGTGAACTTTTTCGTCGAGCTCGACGGCTTGAAGCAACTCGAAGTGTACGTTCCCATCTTAAACTTGGTTTGTAGTGATAAAAAAATCTTTTCATTAAAACACGGAAATAAGGAGCATTATTTTCAACACCATAATTACGAAAAAGTTTCACTCCATAAAATTGAAATTTACGTTTTAAAGCTTGTTCTTTTTGAAAATAAAATTGTAAAGGATGTAATAAGGTCATTGGTCGATAAATACTTTCATTTTGATCAATAAAAGAAGATTTTTTTTGAAACAATTCTTTTTCTTTTCCTTTTTTGCTATCACCAAAGCTCTTTTTTTGCATCTCAACTTGTCCATTTTGGAAAGTTGCAGACTCTGAAACATTTGTTTGGCCAAATTCAGTTGAAGAGAAAAGAATTTTTTTTGGATCTTGAAGTCCATCCATTTGTGAATTGGAGATGCGGGGAAGAAGAGCGCCTCCTGCAGAAAATTTATCAGCCCTGTTTTCAGCTATAGAAGAATTTGTATTCATTAAAAAGTTTTTATATCTTTGAAGAAATCGTTCTTTTTTTGACAAATGTGTTTTTCCTTTGTCTGAAAAATTTGTATCTGGACCACTGGTAAAAAGTTTTTTATAAAAACGTTGAAAGTAAAAATTGTCTTCTGATTTTTTAAAAATTGAAGAGTTTGTTGAATTTTTTGAAAAATTTTCTGGCGAATTGTCATTTCGCTTTTCAATTTCTGCAAATCTTTTCCATGTTTTTGACGAAATAGGTCCAAACACATTTTTTGAATTTTCATTTGCTCCTCCAATTTGTGATTTGTAAAAAAGTTGTAAATTTTGTGGATTTTGAATTTCAGCTTCAATTGTTGCTTTTTTGAATCGTGTTTGAATTTTTCTTGTAAATTTGCGAAATGCTGAACGTTCTTTCAAAATTCTTTGTTTTTTATTTCCTTGAATATCCCAAGAAATGAAATTTCCATTTGCAAAACCAGCAAACTGAGTTTGTAAATTTTCTGACAGAGGTGCTGCGTTCCTTTTTGTAGAAATTGCTTTATTTGTTTCTTCATTTTTTTGTCTCAAAAGAATTCCATTAAAAGAGAAATTCTTTGAATTTGTTTCAGAAGAAGAATTGAGAATATTTTTTTTCAATCGTTGTTCTCCTCGAGAACCGCCTCCGGCAGAAAATTCATGAAATTCTGGATGATAGGCTTGTTCAAATAAAATACGGAAAAACTCAACTCTTGGTCCAAGAAAAGATTCTAATCGTGGTCGAGCAAGTTGTTTTTTAAAATTTCTCATCCAAGGTCCTGGGAAAAAACGAAAACGTACTCTATGATTTCGAATTTTTCTTCGAAGCCAAAAACGATCAAAACCATAATTTAAATCTTCAATTGTAAATAAATCGTAAATACCTTGATCATACAAAGAAGCATCAAAAGTTCTATATTTTCGAATTCTTCGTTTCCATCTTTCTCGTCTGCCATGACGCCCACGATTTCTTCGTGTGTTACGATCTGATGCTTTTGAATTTAAAAAAGCTGTTTCAAGAAAAGCTTTTTGTTCAAATAAACGATCTTCATGAACAAAACCTAAAGGATTTGTTAAAGTGTAATCAAGTCCAAAGTATGAAAAATTTGCAATTGCACAAATCATTGTGAAATAAAGAAAAATGAAATTTACAAATTTTGGTCCACTTACTGGTGAAATGTTTTTTGGAATTTGAAAAGATGAAAGAAACCACATATAAATTTGAAAAGCAGGATTTTCCCAAAACCAGCAAGTAAATTGAAGTAAACTTAAACTTCCTAAAAGAAGACCAAGTAAATAAGAACAATGAACAAAAGTAAATTGAGAAAAACTTTCTGTTGGAAAACTTTCTAAAAGAGTTGAATCTGAACCAAAACTTAAATTACTGATAAATGGATAAATTGTTGTTTGTTCTGTAAAAGAAAGAAGGAAAGTCAAAAAAAAGATTTTATATTTTGAAAAATCTTCAAGAACCATTCTTCTTTCTCTTGAACTATCCCAAATGTATTTCACAATTAGAAGAAAACCTAATAAATAGCGAAATAAATCAAGAGAAATCCAAGGAATTACAAAAAAACGAAAACCAAAAACAATACTTCCAATCCAAACAATATTTCCAACAATTGTTCCTAAACCAGAAAGAAATCCTGCTTCTAAACCTTGCATAACAAATCGACGTAATGTGATAATGTGTGCAATTGATGTCGGAAAACATAAAAATAAACTATTTAAAAATCCAATTGTAAATTTTTCTAAACAATAGATAAAGAAATTTTGATTTCCATAAGAAAAAGGACTTTCAAGAAAAGTTTGTGTATTTTTAAAATATCCATCAAAAACAGAAACTTCTGAAATTAATGAGGATGCAATATCAGGAACAATTGTAGGAATTGACCAAAAATTTTGAAACCATTGGAAAGTTAAAAAATTTTGCAAACAGTCTTTTCCTGTTAAAATAATAAATGTAAAAACAGATCCAAAATCGTAGTATGAATTGACAGCAAAATTTGAATCTGTTTCTATCAATTTATGAACAACTTCAACATAATCTTTTATTGAAGTAATTAGAGATAGAAATGTAAACATATTTTTTTTTGTATTTTTTCTGTCCTTACTTTGTACAGAAATTTTTATACCTTTTGCGTTATTTCTTCATTTTTTAAGAAAGAGGAACTTTCTTAATAGAAATAGAATAAAATAAGCTCAAAAATTTTCAATTTTTGAAAATTTTTATGAAAAGGAGTAAGTATAGTAGAAATTGCTTTTGAATTTTTTCAAAATTTTGAAAGTTCAAAAAGTTTTTTTTTAATCAAAAACAATAAAAAAGAAAAAGTATGCTTTTTTCTTTAGTTCTTTTTTTTCCTTTATTTTTAAAAAGAGTAATGAAAGAGGTTTTCAAAAAATACTCTCTCTAGACAAACAGTTTTTGTTTTGATTTTGTTCATCATTTATTTTTTAAAAAGAAGAGTGAAAAATACAAGAGATCTCCATTTATGGAGGTAAAGAAAATAGATTTTTTAAAAATGCTTTTTTCAAGATTCTTTATGCAAAAAGATTTATAAAATTTTCATAAATCTTTTTTTATTTTATCATAAAAATTTTTTTTTGGGAATTCAATAAAAGTGTAAAAAAAAAAATTAAAAATTATGAAGAAAAAATGTATTTTGAATCTTTTCTCTTTTCAGATCCAGAAAATTCCTTTTTTTCAAAAAAAGACTTCTCTCTTGAAGAAAAATCAAAAAAAGAATCATTTGAGGAAGTCTCATCGTCCGCTGCCAAAGCTTTGCCTAGGCAAAGCGGATGGGCACCAGCATCATCATTACCATCACAAATAATTGAGTTGGGTCAGGGTCAGGGTCAGTGGGTCAGGGGGCAAAGCCCTTTGCTCTGCTCCGCCGGCAAAAAACCCTTTGCCGGCGGAGCAGAGCAAAGCGAACTGCGAAGCAGAGAGCAAAAAACCCAAAGCCCCCTGACCCAGCCGCAACGCTCTGCCAGCGAAGCAATCCGCTTTGCGGTGCAAAGCGGCAGCGAAGCAGAGCTGGGGGCTTTGCCCCCTGACTCTGCCGCTGCAGAGAAGCAAATCCTAGGCTCTGCTACGCCGGGGCTTTTTCCTGTTCCTGCGTCAGCAAAACAAGATTTTGAGGAAAAAATGGCTTTTGAGGAAAAAATCTCTCTCACTCCGCAAAGCGGAAGAGAAGAAAGTCTCTCTTTTTCAACAAACTTTCAAAATTCACTTCAAAAACGTTTACAAACAAAAATTGTGGAATTAGCAAAGCATTATAATGAAGAAAGCATAGAAGCAGTCACAAATTTTTTTGCAGATATTTTGAGTTTTGCTACATTATGGTTTTTACTTGTTCGCTTAGAAATTCAAATAAACATTACAAAATCCTTTTTGCTGGAAGTTTTTTTTGGATTGGATGACAGCAAAAAATCATTACTTATTTTATTTTTAACAGATCTTTTAGTTGGCTATCATTCACCAAATATTTGGGAATTGTTTTTTCAAACATTTTTTGATCATTATGGCCTTCCAGAAAGTCAAACAACAATTTTTTTATTAGTTGCCACGCTTCCAGTTTTATTAGATGTTTTATTTAAATATCTGATTTTCCGTCATTTAAATCGTGCATCTCCAGCTACAGTTGCTACATATCATGCAATGATTGAGTAAAAACTTTCTTTTTCCTTACCCTTCTCCGCCTAGGCTTTGCCTCGATTTGCAAAGCAAAGGAGCGAAGCAATCCGCAACGCGGAGCGGAGCAGAGCTTTGCACTCCGCCGGGGCAAAGCCCTCCTCCGCAAAGCTCTGCTTCGCTGCGCAAGCGAAGCCTAGGCTTTGCCTCGGCGGGGCTTCGCTGCGCAAGCGAAGCCTAGGCTTTGCCTCGATTTGCAAAGCAAAGGAGCGCAGCGGTGCAAAAAAGGAGTAAAGTGGGTCTATGAACTTCTGAATTTTCCAGCTGATCTTTGAAAGAAAATCTTTTTTCAAAAAAAAAAGAAAAAAAAAACCAGAAAGCGATAAAATAAAAATGCAGTTTGTTTGTTTTTTGGGAACATAGTTTTTGTTTTTTACCAAAAAGTCTTTCCCCCCACTTTATAAGGGGGAATTTCTTTTGCCGGGGCTGGGCCTGGGCAAAGCCCCGGCCACCCCGGCGGTGGGCTCCGCACCGCTTTGCACCGCTTTGCACCGCTTTGCACCGCTTTGCACCGCTTTGCACCGCTTTGCACCGCTTTGCACCGCTTTGCACCGCTTTGCACCGCTTTGCACCGCTTTGCACCGCTTTGCACCGCTTTGCACCGCTTTGCACCGCTTTGCACCGCTTTGCACCGCTTTGCACCGCTTTGCACCGCTTTGCACCGCTTTGCACCGCTTTGCACCGCAAAGCGGATTGCTTCGCAGAAGCAGAGCCTAGGCCTGGGTTGGGTTGGGTTTGGGTTTGGGTTTTTTGCCGGCGGAGCAGAGCAAAGGGTTTTTGCTACGCAAAGGGCTTTGCCCCCTCACCCCCTGACCCTGACCCTGACCCTGACTCTGCAGATGAATGGATAGATGTAGAAGCAGATGGAGGTGGCTATGCTTTTCTTTTTCTTTTTTGAAAAAGGAAGCAGCCAAAAACAAAAAAACACCAAAATCTTTGATTCAAAGAATGAAAAAATAGAGTGCTCTGTTCTGCTGCGCTCCGCTCCGCTTTGCGGGGGGCTTTGCCCTCCGCTCTGCACCGCAAAGCTTTGCTGCGCTCTGCACCGCAACGCGGAGCGGTGCGGTGCAGAGCAAAGCTCTGCCAGCGAAGCAATCCGCTTTGCTCTGCTCCGCCGGCAAAGGTGCAAAAAATTCAAAAAATCAAAAAAAGATATAAAGAAAATTTCAGAATTATTTCTATGTCAACAGTGAACGAAATCATTGAAAAATTAAAAACTTTAACTTTACTTGAAGCTTCAGAATTAGTTTCTCAAATTGAAGAAACTTTTGGAGTTGATGCATCAGCTCCTGTAGGAGGTGGTGTAATGATGGCTGCAATGCCTTCTGGAGGTGCAGCAGAAGCTGCTCCAAAAGAAGAAGAAAAAACATTATTTGATGTTGTATTAGAAGAAATTCCTGGTGATAAAAAAGTAGGAGTTTACAAAGTAGTACGTAATATTGCAAACATTGCCGTAAACCAAGTAAAAGAATTTACAGCAACATTACCAAAAACATTAAAAGAGTCAGTTTCAAAAGAAGAAGCTGAAGCAGCAAAACAACAATTAGAAGAAGTTGGTGCAAAAGTAAAAATTGTTTAATTTTTTTTGCTCTGCACCGCCTAGGCTTTGCCTCTCTCCGCAAAGCCTAGGCACTTTTGAGCTTTCCTTTTCAGCTTTGCTGAAAAAGGAAAAACAACAATGAAAAGTATGAAAATTTCTGCTTTTCATTGTTGTTTTTCATTTTTATTTTTGAGCTTTTCAGCTTTGCTGAAAAATGAAAAGTCTCTCTCCTTTTGAAGCAAAAGTTTTTTTCTTTGAAAAGAAGAAAATTTTTTTTTTATTTTTTGAATTTCAATTTTTCGCTTTCTGACTATATAGAAGGTACCAGAAAGCGAAAAAAAAAAAGACCTCTCAATTCTGCAAAACCGCGAAACCGCAAAACCTTGAATCATCTTGGTGCATGAGTAACGAGTATTTGACCCATAACGAGTATTTGACCCATTTTGGCTGCTTCGCCGGCGGAGCGCAGCAAAAGGAGGGGGCTATTCACATTTTTTTTCGGAGAGAGAGGGATTCGAACCCTCGGTACGAATAGAGCTCGTACAACGGATTAGCAATCAGCCGCTTTCGACCACTCAGCCATCTCTCCTGTGCATTGAACCTTCCTTCAATTCCATAATGTGTCATTGTTTGTCAGGGTGGCTTTGCCTCAATTTGCCTCAATTTGCCTCGATTTGCACCGCACCGCCCCGCCGAGGCAAAGCCTCGGCGGCGCGAAGCAGTCATATGTTTCAAAAAAAAAATCACCCTGGCACTAAGTTGATGTTTCCTGCTAGACTTCCAACAAGTTTGTCAACTTCTTCAGAGTTTCACAGCCAAGTTCGGGATGGATTGGCGTGGTTCCACTGAAGCAAAGAGCACCAGAGTATCAGCGGAGCAAAGCTCCGGAGAAGTAAAAATAAAGAAAATAGGTCAAAATCAATTCGCCTTTAGTATATCTCAGCTAAAACCATTACTGGCCTTTCACTTGATACCTATCAAAACAGCTTGTCTTGCTGCGGCTTTATAGAGAATACTCATCTTGGTCTGGACTTCGTACTTAGATGCATTCAGTACTTATTCACTCCATGCATAGCTACCCTGCGTTTACCTTTGGAAAGATAACAGGTACACCATTGGCATGTTCACTACAGGTCCTCTCGTACTATGAGTGACTGACCTCAATATTCTAGCGCTAATACTGGATATGGACCGAACTGTCTTACGCATGAAATCTCTTTTTTGCAAATGAGCATGGACTATATCTTCTTTTTCTTTTTTTTCTCTTGTATTTTGAAAGAGAGAAAAGGAAAAAGTTGGCATTCTACAAAAATAGTCTCTAAAGGAACAGAAATATATTTCTCTCCGCTTTGTGGCGGAAATCTGTTTCCTTCGGTATTTTCTGCTATGGCAGTTCTCCGCTGAGCGGACCATAGAGAACTTCACCGAATTAAGCCAATACTATATCATGTATTGCTACTGATAAACGCAGTATTGTTTACGTTCTGAACCCAGCTCACGTACCACTTTCATGGGCGAACAGCCCAACCCTTGGGACCTACTACAGCCCCAGGATGTGATGAGCCGACATCGAGGTGCCAAACCTTCTCGTCGATGTGAACTCTTGGAGAAGATCAGCCTGTTCAATATGTTACATCAATGATTTTGTTGAAAATAGATAAAAAATCATTTGATTTTCACAGAAAATTGATTCTTTTTGTGTGAAAATTCTCTTGTTTTCACAAGAGTTCAGACTATGTCATAAACATACATAATTTTGAAAGGAATTATGAAAGTCTTCAAGCACTTTTTTTGGGACATTTTGTATACTTTGACCCAAATGAAGTCGTTGAACATTTTGAAAATTTGTGTTTTCTGGTTGTTTTTCCATAATTTGAATCATGAAAAATTTCAGAAAGTCAATTTCAATTATGCTGCAAATAATCTTTTTTTTTTCGTTTTTTGTTTTTTTTGAGAAAGTCAAAAACGAAGAAAGAGAGTTTTTTGCAATTCACTTGATTCTAAAACTTAAGAATTGAATTCAATTCATTCAAATATATCTACTTGAATGGGACAACAAATCTATCCCTAGAGTAACTTTTATTCGTTGAGCGACGGCCCTTCCACACGGCACCGTCGGATCACTAAGGCCAGCTTTCGCTCCTGCTCGACTTGTAGGTCTTACAGTCAAGCCCCCTTTTGCCTTTACACTCAATGTCTGATTTCCGTCCAGACTGAGGGGACCTTTGCGCGCCTCAGTTACCTTTTATGAGGCGTTCGCCCCAAACAAACTGCCCACCTGAAACTGTCAAGTGTCCTGATTCAAGGATCACCATTAGGATTCTAGCCTTTCCAGAGTGGTCTCTCACTGTTGGCTCCAACTTTCCCGGAAGAAAATCTTCGTAGCCTCCCACCTAGTCTGCGCAAGAAAAGCCCGAACCCAATTCCAAGATACAGTCAAGCTTCATAGGGTCTTTCTGTCCGGGTATTAGTAGTCCGCATCTTCACGGACAAGTCTATTTCACCGAGTCTCTCTCCGAGACAGTGTTCAGATGATTACGCCTTTCGTGCAGGTCGAAACTTACTCGACAATGAATTTCGCTACCTTAGGACCGTCATAGTTACGGCCGCCGTTCACCGGGGCTTCGGTCGTCAGCTTCGAGACCGAAGTCTCTAACCAACTTCCTTGACCTTCCGGCACTGGGCAGGCGTCAGCCCCCATATATTGTCTTACGACTTTGCGGAGACCTGTGTTTTTGATAAACAGTTCCCTGAACCGGTTCACTGCGACCCCCCTTGGAGGGGGCACCCCTTCTTCCGAAGTTACGGGGCTAGTTTGCCGAGTTCCTTAGAGAGAGTTCTCTCGCGCCCCTTGGTATTCTCTACCAACCTACCTGTGTCGGTTTCAGGTACAGGTGATTTTTGTGTTTTTTTATAAAAGGTGTACGAGCTTTTCTTGGAAGCATAACATCATTGGCGCCATTTCAGACGAATCTGAAAAGCGGGATCACGTCTTAGTATACCACCGAAGTGGAGAGATTCGTTTTTTTTCGATCATTACCTCAAGCGCTTCCACTGCAATCCATAAACAGACCCAATTTAGCTTTCTCCGTCCCTCGGTTCCCACAAAAATCAGTAGAGGAATATTAACCTCTTTGCCATCGACTACGCCAAAGGCCTCGCCTTAGGTCCTGACTCACCCCCCATGGTCGAACCTTGTGGAGGAACCCTTAGGTTTTCGGGGCATTGGATTCTAACCAATGTTTTCGTTACTCAAGCCAACATTCTCGCTTCCGCACTGTCCACCAAAACTTCCGTTTAAGCTTCACCCACTGCAGAACGCTCCCCTACCGATTCGTCTTTCTTTTTTTGAAAAGAAAACAAATCCCATAGCTTCGGCAGAATGCTTAGTCCCGGCCATTGTCGGCGCAAGAACGCTTTACCAGTGAGCTATTACGCACTCTTTCAAGGAATAGCTGCTTCTAAGCGAACCTCCTGGTTGTTTCAGCATTCTCACATCCTTTTCCACTTAGCATTCATTTGGGGGCCTTAGCTGATGGTCTGGGCTGTTTCCCTCTTGAGTATGAGACTTATCTCACATACTCTCACTGGCTCACGGAATCCTTACCAAATATTCGGAGTTTGCCACGACTTGGTACCGCTTTCGCAGCCCGCACCGAAACAGTTGCTCTACCCTTTGATAGGACATCGTTGCCGCTGCGCCTCAACGCATTTCGGGGAGATCCAGCTAGCTCTGAATTCGATTGGAATTTCACCGCTAATCACAGCTCATCTCCCGATTTTTCAACATCGGTGAGTTCGTTCGTTCATTAGGTATTACCCCAACTTCCAACTGGCCATGATTAGATCATCCAGGTTCGGGTCCATAAGAAGTGACATACGCCCTATTCAGACTTGCTTTCGCTTAGGCTCCGGAATTTTTCTCCTTAACCTCGCCACTTCCTATAAGTCGCCGGCTCATTCTTCAACAGGCACGAGGTCAGATTCTTCATCCTCCCACTGCTTGTCAGCTTACGATTTCATGTTCTTTTTCACTCCCCTCCTGGGGTTCTCTTTCACCTTTCCATCGCTGTACTTCTTCACTATCGGTCACTCAGGAGTATTTAGCCTTACGAGGTGGTCCTCGCTGATTCACACGGGATTCCACGTGCCCCATGCTACTCGGGATATTCAAAAAAAAAGAGAGAAGTTTTGACTACTGGACTTTCACCATCTTTGGTGCAGGATTCAGCTGCTTCGTCTCATCTTACCTCTGCTTTGCAGACCGCAATAAGCGGACCTCTTTTTTCATTTTTCTATCCCTTCTTTGAAAGAAAGGATAAGAAAAAAACAATTTGACTCCCACAACCCCATTGTCCGAAAACAATGGTTTAGGCTGTTCCCATTTCGCTCGCCGCTACTCCGGGAATCGCTTTTGCTTTCTTTTCCTCTGGCTACTGAGATGTTTCAGTTCACCAGGTTGCCTCTTCCTTTTCTATGAATTCAAAAAGGAGTTCTATAGGAGGTTGCCCTATTCGGGAATCTTCGGATCTATGCTTGTTCCCAGCTCCCCGAAGCGTATCGCCGGCCTCTGCGCCCTTCATCGTCTCTGAGTGCCTAGGTCTCCACCGTAAGCCTTTTCCATCTTTGACCTAAAAATAGAATAATAAAAGATCACTTCTTTTTTGAAATTTTTCATATTCCTTTTGCTTCGCCTAATGGGAGCAAAAGGCCCGCTTTGCACCGCTTTGCGGATTGCTGCGCTCCGCTTTGCGGACAAAAAGAAGGGTGGAAATAGAGGGATTCGAACCCTCGGCCCCTGCCTTGCAAAGGCAGTGCTCTACCAACTGAGCTATATTCCCTTTTTGCTCTCTCTGAGTCCCAGATCTACCCTGGCAGACAGCAAGAACTCTTTCTTTTCTTGTAAAGAAAACATAGAAGAGAAAGGTGGTGGACCATACTGGACTTGAACCAGTGACCTCACGCTTATCAAGCGTGCGCTCTAACCAACTGAGCTAAGGGTCCTTTCTTCTAAAAAACAACCTGCACCCCATCGCCAAAGCTCTGCTTCGCCGGCGTTGTACAGATGCCTAAGTTTTCCCTCAGAGGACAAAACTGGCAGAAAGTTGTTTTTTAGAAGAAAAAAAATATATATATTCATTGAAAGAATATATGAAAAAAATAGGTTTTCCATCCACACCTTCCAGTACGGATACCTTGTTACGACTTCATATTAGTCACCAACCCAACCGTTGACATTCGCTTCCTTCCCCGGAGGGGTGAGGTTGGCAACCTGTCTTCGGGACAAGATGGCTCCCAGCATGTGACGGGCGGTGTGTACAAAACTGGGGAACGTATTCACCGCCGTATAGCTGACCGGCGATTACTAGCGATTCCGGCTTCATGAAGTCGAGTTGCAGACTTCAATCCGAACTGAGACAAAGTTTACTAGATTTGCTCCCCCTCGCGGGTTCGCGTCCTATTGTCTTTGCCATTGTATTACGCGTGTAGCCCAGGATGTAAGGGGCATGCTGACTTGACGTCATCCTCTCCTTCCTCCGGTTTACACCGGCAGTCTCTTTTGAGTCCTCCATAAAGGAGTGGTAACAAAAGACAAGGGTTGCGCTCGTTCAAAGACTTAACTCGACACCTCACGGCACGAGCTGACGACAGCCATGCACCACCTGTGTTTCAGCTCCCAAATCAAAGATAAGGGCACCTTTCAATCTCTCAAAAGTTCTGAACATGTCAATCCCTGGTAAGGTTCTTCGTGTATCATCGAATTAAACCGCATAATCCACCGCTTGTGCCAGTTCCCGTCAATTCCTTTGAGTTTCACTCTTGCGAGCATACTCCCCAGGCGGGATACTTAACGCGTTAGCTACAGCACTGATTTTGTCAGCACTTAGTATCCATCGTTTACGGTTGGGACTACAAGGGTATCTAATCCTTTTCGCGCCCCCAACTTTCATCTCTCAGTGTCAGTCATGGCCCAGTAGAGTGCCTTCGCCTTTGGTGTTCTTCCTAATCTCTGTGCATTTCACCGCTCCACTAGGAATTCCCTCTACCCCTACCATACTCAAGTCCCTAAGTACTCGACCGCTTATCCAAAGTTGAGCCCTGGGCTTTAACAGTCGACTTTAAGAACCACCTACAGATGCTTTACGCCCAATCATTCCGGACAACGCTTGCACCCCCCGTATTACCGCGGCTGCTGGCACGGAGTTAGCCGGTGCTTATTCCTTAACTACCGTCAGAATTTCTTCGTTAAGAAAAGAAGTTTACGGACCACGATCCTTCATCCTTCACGCGGTATTGCTCCATCAGGCTTTCGCCCATTGTGGAAAATTCCCCACTGCTGCCTCCCGTAGGAGTCTGGGCCGTGTCTCAGTCCCAGTGTGGCTGATCATCCTCTCAGACCAGCTACTGATCGTCGCCTTGGGGAGCATTTACCTCCTCCAACTAGCTAATCAGACGCAAGCCTCTCTTTTGGCAGTTTCCCTTTCGCTCCTCAGCGTTATGGGGTATTAGCAACAGTTTCCCGTTGTTATCCCCCGCCAAAAGGTAAGTTCTTACGTGTTCCTCACCCGTCCGCCACTGCAATTCTTTCTTTGTAAACAAAAAAAGAATCTCGTTCGACTTGCATGTGTTAGGCATACCGCCAGCGTTCGTCCTGAGCCAGGATCAAACTCTCCATTGAAATTTTTCTTTTTGTATATTTTTTATACAAATATTTTTTATTAATAATTCAAATGAATTTAAAACTCAAATTTGAAGATTTATTAATATTTTTTTTTGAACATTCAGTAATTCATAATTTATCAAATTTAAAAATTTTGTCAAATTTTATTCAATACATTAAAACTATAACCTTTATTTATAAAATTATATCCCTTTTCTCTCTCTATAACTCAATTTCATTTTTCTTTCTTCTGAATTCAAAAAAACTCTCTTTGTTAAAGAAATTTTTTTTTGAATTCATCCTTGTATGACTATAATTTCAATTGAGATTCAAAAAAATTTATCTGTTCATAAAATGAGAGAATAAAAAATGTTTTTTCAGTAAAGAAACTTAAAAAAACTTATAAATAATTTCTTTTGATATTCAAAAAAAAATAGAGAAATTTTTTTTCAAAGATAACAGAAAAAATAAAGATACATGAAAAAACTGAAAAGTTTTGGTTTTTAAATGAAAATATTATTATGAAAGACTTTTTAAAGTTTTTCATAATGTTTTAAAAAAGAAAGAAAAAGTTTAAATAGAAAAATAGCAAAATTGAAATGCATTTGTTTTTCTATTTATTTTTGAGTCCACTTTATTTTTATAAAAATATTTTTTATAGTCAATAAAAATTTCTCAAAGTTTAAATTTTCAAACTTTGAGAAATTTATAAAAAAATTTATGCATCTACAAAAGCAGTATACACAAAAAATTAGTCTAAAGGACGCATAGATAAAACTGGCTCATCTAAACGGTCAATACCTTTTTCAAATCCTGCAGCAGCAGCACGAGCACGACCAGCATGCCATAAGTGCCCTACGAAGAAGAAGAAACCTAAAACGAAGTGAGAAGTAGCTAACCAAGAACGAGGAGAAACAAAGTTTACCGCGTTAATTTCAGTAGCAACACCTCCTACAGAGTTTAAAGATCCTAAAGGAGCGTGAGTCATGTATTCAGCAGCACGACGTTCTTGCCAAGGCTGAATATCATTTTTTAATTTGTTTAAATCTAAACCATTCGGACCGCGTAACGGCTCTAACCATGGCAAATATGTTCAAAATTCTTATTCAGCAGATTTCGAAAGTTGTTCTAAATACATTTCATATGTTGTGCATGAAAGAATAGAAAAATTTTGAAAAATGCTTAAACATGAATTTTGGAAAAAGTAGAATCTCTCTTTCCTTTGTATTTCTTCAAAGTTCAGACTATGTCTTCAAAACATGAAAGAATTCCTTAGAGCATTTGCAAGAAATTCTATTCTATGAAATGATAGGCACTGGAGGAATTTTCCTCTAGTCGTTGATCGTTTTTACTTAGTAAACTACGATGCAAGTGAGAAAAAAAGCTTTCTTTCCTTGCAATTCACCTATTTTTGTTATTTATTCAATATTTTTACAATTTTTATTTTTTGAAAATATTGAAATCGAGGCCATTTGATTAACCACGGAAATCCCAGAAACGCATTGTTTCACCACCAAAAATGATTTCACCAGTAGGAGATCTCATTAGGTATTTACCTAACCCAGTTGGCCCTTGTGCAGATGCAACGTTTGCACCTAAACGTTGGTCACGAACTAAGAAAGTAAATGCTTGTGATTGAGACGCTTCTGGACCTGTAGGACCATAGAATTCGCTTGGGTAAGCTGTGTTGTTAAACCAAGACATACAACAAGCAACAAATCCCATTAAAGAAATTGCACCTAAACTGTATGATAAGTAAGCTTCACCAGACCAAACAAAAGCACGACGTGCCCATGGCCATGGAGTTGTATAAATGTGCCATAAACCACCTAAGATACATAAAGTACCTAGCCAAATATGCAAAAATGTTTTTT
Source organism: Desmodesmus armatus (assembly GCA_007449985.2). Classification (NCBI taxonomy): domain Eukaryota; kingdom Viridiplantae; phylum Chlorophyta; class Chlorophyceae; order Sphaeropleales; family Scenedesmaceae; genus Desmodesmus; species Desmodesmus armatus. Next base: position 87,682 of record VIIQ02000042.1, read on the forward strand.
GAAATGACAAAATATCATTCAAAATTTTTTTCAACTCAAAAATCAAACTTGCTCTTTTTTATAAAAGAAAATTTATAAAAGAAAAAGTATAAACAATTGTTTGTTGAAAAAAAAACTTGAAATTTCTTTCAAGTTCAGACTATGTCTTCTCTTTTTGGTTTTGTCCAAATGTTTTTCTTTTTTGAAAACAAAAAAATTTCAAATTTCATACATTCACATTCTAAAATTTATGAATTATCAATGTGTTTTTGAATAAAATCTCGAATCCCTAAAACAGTACAACAAGATCTCACTTGATTACAGGGGAATGCATTTCATCTTTCAGCTAAATTCACTAAAACATCACTTGTTCGAGTTTCACAACCGCTTAATACTTCTGAAATCAGTGAAATTTCTTCATTTGTATATTTCCAGTTTGGATTTTTTTTCAAAAGAGAACCTTTTTCAATTTTTTTGACAAGTCCTAAATTTTGTCAAAAAAATTGATCGAAGTGAACGCCCAAAAACTTCTGCAATTTTTTCATCAGTCAATGTCAAATTTTCTGAAACAAATTTTTTGAACTCATTTGTTTCTTCTTCTGTCCAAGGAATTTTTGCGCGTGAAATCATAAAAAAAATTTTTGAGAATAAATTTGAAATTTTGTATTCGTTTCTTAAAATGAAAAACAGGACAAACCTTATAACTGGGAACTTTTTCATTTTGAATTTTTCAAAATGTAGTCGTTGAACATTCAAATTTTTTTGAAATTTGCTTTGTTGCAAATTGGCCTTTCTCCATTCTTTCAAATACAGAACAAAAGACTGTTTTTGCAATTCACCCAAGAGTTCATGATATTAAAGTGGGCCTATTTGGACTTTCTGTTTTTAAAAACCCCCAATAATATCTTCCATATTATCTACACTTACAATCCAACCATCACCTCCAAAAGGTGATTTTAATAAGTAACCAAAAACAACAGCAGCATTTGTAGTAGGGTTTGTGATTAAACGAACATCTCCCCCTCCAGGAGCCCATGTATCGTACACACCTCCAAAGTACATAGCTTTCCATACTAGTAACCACGCACCTACACCTAAAATGATAAGGTGGTAACCTAAAATAGAAGTCATTTTGTTTTTGTCTTTCCACACGTACCCGAAGAATGGGAATGATTCTTCTAATGTTTCAGGCCCAATTAATGAGTGGTAAACACCACCAAAACCTAAAACAGCTGAAGAAATTAAGTGTAATACACCTGAAACAAAATATGGGAATGTATCAATAACTTCTCCACCAGGTCCTACACCATATCCTAAAGTTGCTAAGTGAGGTAATAAGATTAAACCTTGTTCATACATTGGTTTTTCTGGTACAAAGTGTGCAACTTCGAATAAGTTCATAGCACCAGCCCAATAAACAATTAGACCAGCGTGAGCTACGTGTGCACCTAAAAGTTTTCCAGAAAGGTTAATTAAACGAGCATTACCTGCCCACCATGCAAAACCAGTAGATTCTTGGTCACGACCACCTACTGTTAGTGTTCCGTTAAATAATGTTTCCACGGGGAATACCTCTAGGAGGAATACAAAATCTAAAACAAGTGTCTCATAACATTTTCAAAATTTATCATAATTGACAATGTTCAAAAAAAAAATTTTTATTTTCATTTTTGGGTTGAGAGAAAAAAGAAGATTTTGTCTATCTTTTCAAATAAAAATATTTTTTTCTGTATTCCCTTCCATCAAAGGAAGAATCTTCACAAATCTTAGCCTCCGCAAAGCTTTGCTTTGCACCGCTTTGCCGGCGTAGCAGAGCTTTGCAGAGTGCAAAGTTCTGCTACGCCGGCAATCCACAGCTGTTGCCAGGTTTTTCGTTTTGTTCAGGCCAAGTAAGAGAATAACCACTCAATGGCGGGATGCACAGATCTCTCTTTTTCTTAATAAATGGAAGAACTTTTTTGCAATGACTAAAAAACCAATTTTTAAAAAAAGCTCAAAAATTTTTTCAAAAAAAAGAACCCATTCTTTTTGAACAAGCTTTTTTAAAAAATAAAAACTTGTTTTTAGAAAGAAAAAAAATGTCTGTTTCTAAAAAAATGTTTAGAATCATAAAATCATTTGCTTTATTGAAAAAAACAATTTTCTTTTGTCTGTTTTCAATTTGAATTGCAAAAACCATAAACACTCAAATTTTTTGAAATCTATCAATAGAAAAAATTTTTATACCAATTTTTCCAAATTCAAAAAATAGAAAAATTGGTATAAAAATTTTATGGATTATATTCTGTAAAACGAGATACATAAAAATTATTAACAACAACATGGTATGTTGCATCTAAACCTTTTTGTAATCTTTCTTTTACACGACTCATAATGCGTGAAATTACATACATGTAAGCTTGTTTAAATGCTTTTTGTTGATAGAACTGCACAGTTTCTTGTTTGAATTCTTCTAATTTAGATAAACGTTCTTCATGTTGAGAAACACAATTTTGAATTTCTTGAGTTGCACGTAAAACACCATCTTCACGAATTTCAACTGCTTTTTTCTTTGCAGATTCTAATTGACTTTTTGCAGCATTTAAACGTTCTTCTGCTTCAGCAGCTCTTTGACTTGCTTCTTGTAAATTATTAAGAATTGTTTTTTTACGTTCATCTAATAAAGCAGATAAATTTTGACCAACAAACGAAACAACAATAGCAACAACTGCTGCTAAGTTAATAATGTTTGTCTCAAAAATATTTGTATTAATTCCAAAACCTTCTGCTAAAGGAAGATTTGCAAAAACAAAAGAATGAAAAAGCATAAATAAAAATAAATTTTTTTTTGGACAAAAAAAGTCTATTTTCCAAGAACAAAGTTTTCAAATTTGTTCAAAAAAAAAGAAACTTCTTTGATGAATTCCAATATCCAAGAAAAATTTTTGTTATTTGTTTCTATTGAAAAAAGAAATTATGAAATACCATGAACAAGAGAAAAGAATATTTCAAGTTTTTGAATAGAAAAAAGAAATACACTTTAAAGTTCAAATTTGAATGGAAAAAACAACAATTTCAAATAATCTTTTGTCTAAAAAAATAACAAAAGAAACCAAATTTATTGGACCCTTTTCTAGGGTGGACTTTTTATAAAAAATTCTTTGTAAAAAAATTTGTTCTTTTCTTTCTTTAATAAATCTGAAATGAAAAAAGAAAGAGGGAAAAAGACTTCTCTCAATTTTTGAAAAATGTACAAAAAATTTTTTCTGTACATTTTTCAAAAATTTATAAAATTAAGAAGCAAATGGGTTAGCAAATAATAATGCTAAAGCAACTACTAAACCATAAATAGTTAAAGATTCCATGAAAGCGAAACTTAATAAAAGAGCACCACGGATTTTTCCTTCAGCTTCAGGTTGTCTAGCAATACCTTCAACAGCATAACCAGCAGCAGTACCTTGACCCATACCAGGACCAATAGCAGCAAGACCAACAGCTAATCCAGCAGATACAACAGATGCAGCAGCAACAATTGGATTCATATTTTTTCCTAAAAAGAATAATCAGTAAAATTATAACAACCATTTTTATTATAATAAATTTTTGAAAAAAGAACAAATTTAGAAAAAAAATGTAAAAAAATGTGCTTTTTTCTCTGATAAAATTTTGACAAAAGAAAAATACACTTGCTGAATTTTGTCATATTTCTTTAACAAGAAATATGACAAAAAAATTTTAAAAACGAGAAAATGTTGTAAGGAAATCAATTTCTTTTAAAAATCCTTTTGAAAGTAAATGAAAAACAAAAAAATCAAGCATTTCTCTTTTTTTCTCAAAATATGAAAAACTTTCATAAAAAGATTCCATTAAAAAATGAGAAAAAATTTCATATTGTAAATCTTTTTCAAAAATTGACCAAAAAGTTGAATTTTGAACTGATTTTTCTGCATATTGAGAATTGCTCTTTGATTTAAAAAACCAGCGACGATTTCTTGGATTGTAATATTGCTCTGCATCTGGGAAATCCATAAGAAATTCAAATGTTTTCATATGAGGAGCTCCAGAAAAATTCATAGAAATTTCACCTTTGTTGATATTTGAATCAACTTGGTTTATTTGTGTATTCTGCTGTTGACTATTGTTTGGAGAAGATACAAACATTGTTCTCCAATCAACATCACTTAAATACGTCATTTCACGTGTATGTTCAGGAAACATTCCATTCCACCATTGATTTACATTTGAAAATCTGTGACGAACTTGTATATACTTTTTATAATAAGAATGACTTGAACTTGATCTTTGAACAAATGAATCCAAATAAGCAAATTCTTGAAAAGAAGAACTAAAAAGTGTTTTATGATTTTTTCGTAACTCAGAACGAAAATATGTTTGTACAGGAATATTATATAATTGTTTTAAAAATCTTTGTTTTTGATGCATTTGTATTTTTTCATGAATAGAAAAATACGCTTTTTGGAAAAAATCTGTTTCTGTTCTTTTGAAATTTTCATATTTTTTAGAAGGCATTAAAATAGAAGATGCAGGAGGATTTGGTGGTTTTCGTCGTTGATCCATATTTTCAAAAAATAACATTTTTGAAAGAAGTAAATTTTTTGTGAATAAGAAACGTTTTTGAATAAGAGAATGTAAAAAAGGTGTTGCAAAACGCCAAGTTTCATCATTTCCATAAACAGTCCAATAAAAGTCTTTCTTGAACGCAGGTAATGACTGCTGAGCAGAACTCTTAAGCATTTTTGCTTCTCCTTTAGAAGAAAAGACATTTTTCTTTTTATATGGGAAATTTCCTCCTCTGACAATTTTGTCCCCGGATTGAAGAGAAAAATTTTTCTCTTTTTTCTCAAAACGAGAAATTTTTTCAACTGAACTCTCAAAAATATCAAACTTTTTTGAAAAAAATGAAAAAGGTTTTTCAAAAAGAACAGAATTTTCGACTGTATAAAACTGAGAAGTTGGCCCAACTTTTGAGTCATTTCCATTAGGAATGTGACCTTTCTCAAAACTTGAAGTGAAAGTTTGTTTATCTTGCCTAGGCAAAGCCTCGGCGTTTGGAACACAAAATTGAGAATGACTGGTTTGAAAAGATGAAAGATTTTTATTTTCTGAAGAACAGACAAAAAATTCTGCAATTTTTCCAGACAGAAAAACCATAAGTTGTAAATTTTTTCTATTTTTTTGTCCTTGAACTGGATCAAAAAATACATTTGCATAATATTGTTGAAAATTGGAACGTTTTGAAGAATTTTTTTCAATATCTAAGTTCAATTGTACAAAAGCAGTTGGAAATGGATAGCCATGTCCACTTACTTCTCCACCAAATGAATGATTCTGCCTAGGAATAAAATTGGCTGAAGCTTTTTCGAAGTGGCAAGAATGAAAAAGATTTGATTCTGCAAGAAAAATTCCTAATTTTGAATAAGCCAAACTTACCATATGTGAAGGTCCTTTTGGAAGGACAGTGTAAGATTGATTCAAAAAGAAATTTGAATTACGTAAAGAAAAAGGAAAATTTTTATCCAAAATTTCAGATTTTGATTTGTACTGCATTGAAGAAGAAATAAATTGTTTTTGAGTATAAAAATCTTCAAAAAGAGGAGATTTTAAAAGAGTTTGAAAAGCTTTTGTAGGACTTATTTGAGAATAGACTTGATTTTGAACTGTCAATTTTTCTTTTTGTCTCTCTGCAAAAGGGTGCGATAGAAAGGCACCTGTAGAAACAGCTGCTGGTTCAAATTCATGAAATGTCTTACTCTCTGAGTTTTTGTATTGAGAAATAAAAGAACTTCTTGGGTAAAATTTTTGAACATCATATTTATAGTTATGAAAAAATGACAATTTTGTTTGAGACAAGATATCAAAAAGATCTATTTCAGAAAAATTTTCAGTCAAAATACTTGCATCAAAAAAATCAAAAGTCGAAACAGAATTTTCAAAATTCATTTTGAAAATTTCAAAACGATTTAAAAAATTAGGAGTACGAGATAAAGAAAGAGTTTCATCAAAACGACCAGGTCGACGTAAAGCAGGGTCTAAAGATGAAGGTTTATGAGTTGTTCCAAAAACTACAAAGCCACGATTTGATCGAACACTATCAATAATAACAAGAAAATCAGTGATCATATCAAATTTTCCACGAGATAAATTCATTGTTTTTTCAGCAAGGACAGCAATTTTTGCTCGAATTGAAGAACTTTCTTTTTGATAAAGAAGAATTTGATCAGCAGATAATCCACCCCAAGATGTTTCTTGAACAATTTTTTTTGGTTTTAATTTTTTTTGTTCTTTCATCATTAAAACAGTAAAAGGAGATGTGGCTGGTGGTGCAAAAATTTGTTCTTTTGAAAATTGTAAAATACTTTGAATTTTTTTCACATTTTTTTTATTTGAAAATGATTCAAAATTGCTTTTTTCTTTTTCTTGAATTCCTGTATTTTGAAGAATTGCTTCAAGAGAATCAATGGGTAAAGGAGAAGAAAGAGAGTTCCAAACACTCGAACTGAAATTCCCACCAAAAAATTGAGAATTTTGAAAGCTCTGTTTTTTGTGAAGAGAATAAAATGAAGAATCATGACTGGAGTGAGAAGATCCTCCGTTTTGCTCTGTTCCAGCTGTTGAAAAAAATGATGAATAGAATGTTTGTAAAAAATAATTTGTTGCAATACCCATTGAAAAATCACCTTTATATGGGCGTCGGAAATCAGAAACAGAATGACGACTTGATTGATAAATCATTTGATTTGTTTCATGAACTTCTTGTTGTTCTAAACCAAAAGAAGATTGAACATTTTGGGTATTTTCATTTTCAGAAATCATAAAAGGACGTTTTGCTCCAATTATATGCAAATCTTCCATAACAAAAAAACAAGGGGTTTGTAATGCAATTGCATCAAAAACATCACGTAAATATTTCATACCAACTGCAACTCCTCTTTGCACAATTGCATAGCGAGAAGCATTTTCTGTAATAATTTTCATTTCTGTTTCTCCTGCTAAAGCACGTAGGAAAAATGTTTTTGCTGTACCTGATTCACCAACAACTAAAATATTTTTTGAAATTTGTTTTGGAAAAATACCTGCATAAATTTGACAAATGAATGAACCTAATGTGTATTGAGCTGGTTCATAATATTTTAAAAAATGTACATGTTTTAAAGATTTTGGAGGATAAATATCTAAAAAGAAATCAGTTTCTTGACTTTGAAAAGTTGAATATTGATTACACTGCCAACGATCCATTTTTTTCATATTTTGAAATGAACTTAAACTATCATCTGCGGTAGCAAAGCTATGCAAGTTCAAAAATTTCTTACTCTTTTTAGAAGTATTTTGAAGAAAATGCAGAGTTGGAGTTTCAGGACCAAACAAAGGAAAAAAAGTTTTTTCTTTTTCATTCATTCCTTGTTTTTGAAGAAAAGAATTTGATACTCTACTTTGGTCTCTCAAATTTTCAACCTGCCCAAATTGTTTCTGTCCAAGAGCTTGAAAAAAGGAAACAGAGGGTCTTCCATTTGGACCTTTGTTGTGAAACAGGTGCATAGGAGCAGAAGGACTCAAAGAAAAAAGATTTGATATTGAAAATTGCAGCAATTTTTGGGTATTTTTTCCTTTTTGAAATAATGAGGAGTATAAAGAGCTCTCTCCTCTAGATAAAAAAGAAAAATCATAAAAATTGAATGGACGATTTTGAAGAATAAAATTTTGATCTCCGCCTAAGTTTTGGCTCTGTGGTGCTGATGGCAGTGCAGAATCAGAAAAAGCTGAGAAACTTTTCGAAATATTTTCTTCATTTGATGAAGAGTGAGAAAAAGTTTTAAAAAATTCAGAATCACGAACAAGTTTTTCAATAAAAAGTTCTTGTTCTTCTTTTAAAGTAACAAATGAAGGAAGATTGACATTATATTTTTCAGCAGCTTTTAATAAAATTTCTGCCCAAATATCCCAAAAAATAATACCTTTTCTTTGGCGAACCAAAATATCAATATCTGGTTGAAGAAGAATAGATGGAATATTTTCAAAAACATAAAGAAGTCTTTTTTGAAGAACATAGGCAGCAAAATTCGAAAATTGAAAATATCCAGTAGATAGAAGAAATTGAAAAGGATTGAAAAGAGAAAAGCTTTGATTTGTTTGAAACGATAATGAAGAACTTTGACTTAAGCTTTTTGCAGAAGTACCAAAAATAAAAATTCCAAAACTATAAAAGAAAGTTCCTGTTCGAACAGGACGCAGAAGTTTTTGAGAACTTTTCCACAATGAACTTTCAATACTATCAGGAAAAAAGCCTAATATATCTGATGACCATTCAATTAAAAAAACAAAAGCAATAAATTCAATCATGAATTCAGCTGGTTTTTCTAAAAATTTATAAAAAGCATAAAAAATACCTTCAACAATTTCAAAAATTTTTGTAGAAATGGAAGAAGCAAATTGAAAAAGAGTATAAGGAATAAAAAGAATTTGTTTTCCAAAAACAAGAAATGAGAGTGCAAATTGTGAAAGATTTTTTTCTGTTTTTGAGAATTGAATATTTTGTACCATAGAACTTTGCAGACCACGTTGTGGAGAAGAAGCAAAAAAATTCATTTTTGCTTTTTCAACTTCAAGGGGCAAATAAAAATTTGAAAAAAGAGCTTTTTTTGAAAAAATATCATTTTGTGAAATTTGAAACACAAAAACTGAATGTAAATTTTTATCCATGTTTGTTTTTGAAAAAATTTCTCTGAAATTTGTTTTTTGTGATAAAAGATTTGCAAAAGGTCTATTTCCTTTTTGAAAAAGAACTCCAGTTGCTGGGAAATGATAAAAAAGCTTTTTCTTATTTGTCAATTTGTCTGAACTTGAAAGAAAAGAATGCATGCTTCCAGAAAAAGAAGAAAAGCGAGGAAAAAACTCAAAAATAAAAGAGTCAAATTTTGTGTTTTTTCCATTTTTGATTCCATTTATTGATTGTGCTAATAAAAATGAATGAGAAGTTTGTGAAAAAGGCATATGAAGAAGCAAATTCAAAAATTCTTTTTCTGAAGAGAAATTCTTTTGATCAACAGAAAAAATGGGGTTTTTCTCATTTTTGAAGTTTTTCTTTTCTGAAAAAGAAGAAGATTTTAAAATAGCCAATCCATTTTGTGTATATCTTTTAAAAATATTATAGATAGAAAAAAAGACTAGAAAAAAACTGGATACAAATTTTGAAAAAAGAAGAACAGTAAATTTGAAAACACTTCGAATTTCTGGAATTTTAAAAAGTGTATAAAAAACAGCAAAATGAAAGAAAAAAGCACCAAAAAGAAGAAAAGAAATATTTGAAAAAAAGAATTGTTCTTCTGCCAGAGGCGAAGAAAGAAAATTCTTTTTTTGCTCTCCAACAAAAGAAAATGGTTTCTTGTTTGAAAAATCAGCAAAAGTTTGGAATTGAGAAGACCCTAAGAAATCAAAATTTTGAAAAGGTTTTTGAACCCACCAAAAATTTAAGGAAGATTTTGCTGAATTTTGCGGATTTTTATTTTTCAAGAATGTTGTAGAAAAAAGTTTGGAAATTTCATTGTTCCTTTCAACTTTTGAAAGAGAAGAAAATTGATTTTGGCTTTTTTCACCCTGTGGAGGTACAACACTTTTTTGAGAAAAAGGTGAAAGATGATATTTCAAATATCTATAAGAAATTTTTGAATTTTGTTTGAATGATTGAATACCAAAAACAGATGATTTTTTTTCAACATTTCTAAATTTTTGAAGCGTGAGAGCATCAAGTTGATTTAAAAAAAGATTTCTTTCTGCAGAAACAGAATGTCTTAAAAAATCATCTTTTTTGTTTGCTAAAAAGAAAGTTTTGCTCATTGTATTTTTTGGAGAAATACTAGTGTTTTGAATATCATGAAACCTATCAAAAGAAAAGGTAAAAGAAAAATCTTTTTTATCCCTTGTACCATAAATAAAAGAAGGGTTGTTTAAAAAAGTGTTCAATGTTTTTTTATGTTTTGGAATAGCAAAAAGAGACCAATCTGAAGAAAATTCTTTTGGCATTTTCAATTTTTCAAAACCATTATATTTTCTTAAAAAATTCATTATTTTTTTTGTACCTTTAAATGAAGCCAAAGCATCTTTTCTTTTTTTAAAAGCCCATAAATTTTGGATAGAATTTCGTTCTATAAAATGAGAAAAATTTGTTTTTTGAAAAGCCCACATTGCACGCAAAGTTGGTATATCACCAGTGGGTTTAATAGAAAAATCATGAAATACTGAAGAAAAAACTGAAAAAGCAGGAATGACTGGTTGACTAGGAACTTGAAATTTTTCTAAAAAAAGTGCTGTTTTTGTAAAAAATGAATTTTTTGATCCAGAGAAAATTTTTTCATTTTTTCGTCTATTTCCTTTCAAACTTTCAAAAAAAGAATCATTTGTCATATTTTCAGAAAATTTCATTTTTTTCAAAACTTCTGAAATTCGGGCATAAAGAATTCGATTATATTCAGAAATTTTGAACGGGTTTTCTTTGCCTGAAAATTGTCCATAAGTCTTGTTTTCTATTCCAGAAAGAAATCGTTCTGTTTTTAAAAAATTTGGCCCACCACGAGATGAAAATGAATTTTGAACATTTGAATACCATGAAAATTTTTGGAAAACAGATTTACGAATTAAAAAATCAGAGAGAGATTTTTCAGAAAAAATTGGAAAGTCATGAAAAAAGAAAAGAGAATTTTTGCTTTTTAGAATATCAAAAAAATGAGAAAAATTTTTTTCACTTTCAATTGATTGAATTTTTTTAAAATTTGAGAGAATTGTTTGTGTATAAGGTTTAAAATTGTTTTGAAACCAAGAAGACTTCCATGATAAACGAAGAAACTCCTGATAAATTTCATTTGAAATTTTATAATGGTTCACATTTTTTGAAAATTTTTCAGTTTCGAAGTCTTTTGTTAAAGAAAAGAGAGAATTTTCTCTTCTCCAATTTTCTTTTTGATAATTTTTTTGATATGTTTTACTTTGAAAATTGAAATGCTGCTTTTTGAAAAAAAGAGAATCAATATCAGAATTTTGAAAATCTGAACTTCTTTTTAAAAAATGGATTTTCTTTCCATATTGGTTGCAACTTGCTTTATTTCTGTTCATTGAAATAGATTTTTTTGAAAAATATCTATCCAATTGCTTTTGTTCTGTTTTTTGAAACCATTTTTCTTTTTTGGTTTTTGTTAAAGACATTCCAACAGAAATCTGCTCTGCTTCGCACCCATTGAACTGCCAAGAATTTGTCTTGGTTTGCATAGATAACAAGTTTCTTTTTTTGTCATTGAAAAAAGAGGAGATATTTTTTTCTTTATTTTGAAAGAAAGAAAAGGTTTTTTTTGAATGACGAATTTTTAAAAATTTTTTATATAAATTCATACGTAACCACACAGGTCTTGGAAAAAAACGTTTTCTTTTTTTCTTCTTCTTGTTTCAAGTTTTTCCTTTTTTAAACGACGTTTTTTTTGAAAATTTTTTCTTTTTCTAATCTTTGAAGAGCAAAACTTTTCTTTTCTTGTGATTTGTTAAAGTCTGAGCCATGAAGAAATGAATTTTGAGATGAAAGAGAAAGGAAACCATCTCTTTTTAAAACAAGTTGAGGAGAAAGATGACTTTTCTGAAATTTGTTTCTCATTTTTTGATTTTCTGCCAAAGGCAGTTCATTAGGACTCTGTGAAAAAGAGAGAAAGCTTTTTGTTTTTTCTTTTAGAAAAGGAGTTTGTTCTCTCATTTCAATTTTCTTTCTTTTTAAAGATTTTCTATTTGTAGGCAGATAAAAAGACTGAGAAAAATTTATGGAATTTTTTTTCAAAAGATCAGAAAGACTTTGTAATAAAACAAGATCTTTCAGAGTTTTGTTCATTTCAGTCATGGAATCTTGTTGTCCACCTTTATTGTAAAAAATTTGTTTGTTTTGTTTTCCATCTGTAGAGAAGCCTGATTTGCTTTGACCAGCCTTTGTCTTGTCAGATAGAGTGTTTAATTCTTTTTGAGAAAGAGTTCCAAATGAAAAAAGATTTTTTGTTTCTTTTAAAGGAGAGAAAAAGGCTCGAAAAGTTTTTTCAAATTTTCGTTGTTTTTTTGAAAGACCTGAAAAATTTGATTGAATTCCTTTGTTATAATTTTCATATTGAAGAAAAGAAAGTCTCTTTTTTGATTTTAAAATATAAAAACAACTCTCCATTTCTTTATCTTGGTTTAATTTTCTGCTCTCTGACTGAAAAAGCACATCTTTTTTTCTGTTTTTTGAATTTTCAAAAGAAAAATTTGTATTTTTTTGAAAAAACAGAGGCTTTTGATCTCTATTTGTTTCAACAAGAAAATTTTTTTCAAAATTTTGAAACATATAAACTTTTGAAAAAAAGTTATAAAAATTTTTTTTCAAAAAGTTCTCATCTCCAACAATTTCAGAAAGAGAACCAAATTGAAATGTGCGAAAACGATCAAGTTTATTGAAAAAAGTGAAAGAGATATTTCTATTGTTTTCATGTTTATGATCAAAAAACAAAAATTCTTTTGTATTTCTTTCTTTCAATTCCGGGAAAAAAGAAAAAGAGAATTTTTGGCCATAAAAATTATGAGGATAAAGATTTTTGGTCTTATGCCCAGAATGGTAAAATTCAAGTGTTTCATTCTTTTGATCCATTCCTCCAAGAGTTGAAATTCCAAAATTTGAATTTTGAGGAAAGAAAAATAAAATTGGAGAATTGAATTTCTCAACGGCACTTGGAACAGAAAGGTCAGAAATTGTTTGGCTTTTCTGCTGACTTAATAAAGCAACGTCTCTCTTTTTGAACCCTGTTTGACCAAAAGAAGATGTTTGCTTTTCTTCAGGAAAAACTTGCGCACTTTTTGGATTTGCAGATGAATGTGTAGAAAACTTCATTTCTGAAGAGCTCTGTAACAGGGGTGGAATTGATTGTACAGATGAAAATCCTTCCACTTGATATGTTAATGGAAGAACAATTTTTTCCTTTTTTGACTTTGTTTTGAAAGTGAATAAAAAATTTGTTCTCAATTTGTTTGATAAAGAACTCTTTGATACAAAAGAATTCAAAAACTTTTTATAGTTTTTATTATAATGTTGAAAAATGAAAAAACCATAAGTTTGTTTTTTAAAATTATAAAAGAAAGAAGATTTTTTGTTCCCCAAAAGTTGCTTTTGGTTATTTTGAAAGAGTTCACTCTGAACTCGGTTTCCAAAATTTTGAATAGTGAATTTTTGAAAAAGTTTTTGTAAATAAAGAGCATCTAAAGTATTCAATTTTTGAGAAATTTTTCCATTTTTTGTTTGTTTTAAATTTTTTTGAAATGATCCTTCTCTATTTCCATTTGGAATACTCTTTTGGATTTTCAAAAAAGAAGACAGAGTTTGAGGAGAAATATTTTTGGATATTTTTTTTTGATCAGACTTTTGCAAAAGAGAAAATTTTTGTGTTTTTGCCCATTTATTTAAAAAATATCTATTTTTATTTTCTCCAGAAGGTAACACAGAGTGTAAATGACTCATTTTTTCAGAATTTTGAAAAAAAAGATCAAAATCTTTTGCAAAAAGTTTTTCTTTTTGATTCAAATCAAAAGAAACTTGGTTTTTGAAAAATTTGTGCATTTCATAAGTTTTTAAAAAAGAAAATGGCTTTTTTTCTTCTCCTTCAGAAATAGATGAATCAGAAAAAAAACTTGGGAAAGTTGTTCTAAACTGTGCTAAATAAAAATTACGTTTTAATTCATTTGCTAAAAAAAGATTTTTTGAATATTCAAAAAGTGGAGTTGAAGGTTTTTCAATATTTCCTTTTTTTGTTTTTTCAATTAAAGAATGGGAATCAAGAGAAGGTTGCTTTTGTCTCTGTAAATTTGTGCTTGGTAGAACAGTCTGCAGAGCCTTGCCTCCGCTTTGCGGGTGGCTTTGCCTAGGCACCACAAAGAATTCAGCTTTTTGAGGAATTTGCAAAGAAACTGATGTTAAAAATTGGGAATTTAAAAAATTTGAACTTAAAGAAAACCATTTCCAATTATAACAATTTCTTTTTAAATTTGCTTGTGAAACTTGGTTTTTTTGAAAATTTTGCTGTAATAAATCAAAGTCTGCAGGTTTTGCAAAGAGAGAAAACTGAGTTGAATTTGTTAAATATAAATTGAAAGAAGAACTGGAAAGGGTATTTTGAAAAATTTGATTATAAAATTTGAAAAATTCTTCATATTCAGTTTTTTCTAAGTTTTGAAAAAATTCTGTTTTTGTGAAGTTTTTTTGAGCAAAAAAATATTCAAAAGGTATAATTTCATTTTGTTCACTTCTTTGAAAATTGAAAAAGCTTTTTTTTGAAGAAAATTGACTTTGATTTGAAGAAAAACATGAAAATGAATCAGGATGAATTCCCGTATTCAACACTTGAAAAGGTTCAAAAGAAAAAATATTTTCTGCTTTTTTGTCTCTTTGCTGCAAAAGAAAAGAAACATTTTGTGAAAAGAAAAAAAGAACACCTAAAAATGGAAAAATCCAATACTGTATGAAATTTTTTTTCTTTGGAAAAAATTCACCAATTTTTTGTGATTTTGTCCATTGTGCACTCAATTCCAAATTTTGAGAAATTTCAAAAGAACTTGTAATTGGAAGAAAACTTTCATTTTTAAAATTTTTTTTTGAAATTGACTCATTTTTTCTTTTCTTTTTTTAAAAAAAGAAAATGGAATTTTTGAGTTGTTAAGAAAGACAAAGATTTTTTTGAATTTGAAAAAATTTTTGTCTTTTTTTTATCTTTTAAAAACAGAAAAGATTTTTTTTGTTTATTTTTTTGAGAAAACTCAAAAAATTTTGACTGAATCGCTGTTCCTTTTGTTGAACTTTTGAAAGTATTTTGTATATTTTTATGATCTCCACTCAATGAATCTCTTTTCCAATATTGATAAAAACTCATTTTTTCTTGTTGAAAGGGATAAAATTTTTGAACTGAATTGAGTTGCATTTGAATCTGTGTTTGCTCCTCAAATTTTCCACTTTTTTCAAAAGCAGAAAAATCTCTTGGCAAAGGTGTTGTTCTCAATTCTGTGAAAAGTTCTGGCTTTGCTTTTTGTGTAGAACGCCAATATAAAAAATCAAAAAAACTTTTCTGAAAAAAGAAATATTTTTTTTGAAATTTTTGAGAAAGATGTGTTTGTTTTTTCATAGTAAATTTTTTTTGATAAATTTAAGAAAAATTATTTTTTAAAAAAAATTTTTTATCTTTTTTCTTATTCTGTAGAAAATCCTTTGTGTATAAATTTGCATGCATTTTCCTTTGCAGTACCTGGGCAAAGCCTTCCGCCTAGGTAAAGTTTTCCATCTAGGCTTTGCCTAGACAGTGCCTCACCATTGCTCGGAAAAGCAGCAAGGTATAGCCCCCCATTGTGGAGCTTAGGAGATGTGTAAGGACCCCCTTAGCCCAACATTGTGGACTGCCTAGGCATCCGCAAAGCAGTGCAAACGAACACAAATGGATCAACCCCTGACTATGTTAGATGGCTGTAAAAAATCTTTAAGCTATGTATAAATTGATATTTTAGAATTTCAAAATAAATGAAAAACCAAACTGTCTTTTTCTTATAGCTCTTTGAATACAGAAAAAATTTTGAAAAAAAGAATTTGTAAATTTTTCAATAAACTTACAAAAATTTAAAAATTTTTCTTTTTTTACCTTACCAAACCCTTACATACAAGGCAAAAGAATTTGCTCTTTTCCGGTTATTACATCTGCACCTCACCGCCATATTATGAGGGGGGCTTTGCTCTCCTCCATGTTGTTGGCGGGGTCAAAGCTATGCCCCCCTTGCAGCGGTGCGCTTGCGCAGCAATCCGCTTTGCACCGCGCCGCCTAGGCTTTGCCTCGGCGGGGCGGTGCGAAGCAGCACAGGCATCCGCAAAGCAGAGCAAAATGAAACAGTCAAAAGCAGAGCAAATGGACTGCTGATCAATATATTTCAATTGATTTTTCAAAAATGAAATTTTTACTCTTTTCAAATAAAAAATGAGAGTTCAAAAAAGCCTACTATCGGAGTTGAACCGATAACCTTCGGTTTACAAAACCGATACTCTACCGATTGAGTTAAGCAGGCAACATTGAGTATTGTTTAAGTTTTCAAATTGTTTAAAATAAAAATCTTTTCTTAATTATATAACAAAAAAAAAAAAAGTCAAATCTCAAAAAAAATTGTTTCTATTTTAGAATAATGAATACATTTTTTTAAAGAAAACTGTCAGTTTTCTTTCTATTAATAAGAAAAAAAACTGACAGTTTTCTTTAAAAAAAGAAATAAGAAAAAAAGAAATTTAACTTCTCTTTGATAGATTAAAATAACCAGTACCTGAAGGAATTAAATTTCCAACTAATAAATTTTCTTTAAGACCTTTTAAAAAATCTTTTTTACGAGAAATAGCAGCAAGTGATAAAATTTTTGTTGTTTGCTGAAAACTTGAAGCTGAAAGAAAACTATCAACTTCCAAAGAAGCACGTGTAATTCCCAGAATAACAGGTTCATAACGGATTTTGACCATTAAAAATTTGTTTATACGTTCAACTAAATCCAAACTTACCAATTCACCAGGAAAAAAACCAGTTTGAGCTCCATGGAGAATTTGAACTTTTGTGGTCATTTGTCGCACAACAACTTCTAAATGTTTATCAGTAATGCTTACCCCTTGAGAACGATAAACACGTTGGACACCATCAACAATAATTTGTTGAATTTTTAAAAAACTCTGACGAACAGCTTGTTCTAATGGTAATAGAACTTTGTAACGTTCAAAAATTCCTTTTAATAAAATAGGAAGACTAGAAACAAAGAGTCTTCCTTGCAGTGTTGTTCGTGCTTCAAAAAGTTGTTCTACTTTTGGAATCCCTTGAACAATGTCACCTGCTTGAACAGTTTGATATGGTAAAGTCACTAAAGGAACATTTTTTTGAATATAGGGAGTATTTGAAAAATGCAAAATACCATTTGAAGAAACTAAACATGGTTGACCTCGACGAAGAGTCATTGAAGAAAAACTTAAATGAATAATTTGCCCAGGTTTGGTGATTGCTGAACCAAAAAAATTATCCCCATAAACAACAAAACTTCCTAAAAAAGGTTTTTTAAGAAGAGAAGGATATCCAACTGTTAAATTTTGAAATGTATAAATTTTCTTTTCATATTTTGTAATAAAAGATGAAATCGTTTTTTTTGGAGAATCACTTTGTGAAAAAACAGAAGATTGAGCAGCACTGAAATTGAAAAAAGAATTGTTTTTTTGAGAAATTTCTGAAACAACTTCATAAAGTTTTTTTAAATGTTTTTGTCTTTCTTTTAAAGAGAATTTGTTGATGAATTTTTTATTTTCACCTAAAAGTGAGAAAGAAGTTCTTTTTTTGTCTCGAGAATTTGAAAAAATTTCTTCATTGTTGAAGCTCTTCTCTGCTTTTGGCAAAGAATTCATTTTTTCAAAAAAGGGGTTTTCCAAAGGAAATTCAACAGAAAATAAATCTTTTTTTGTAAGAATAGTATAAAGTTTTTCAAATTTTTGAAGTGTCGAAATTTCAGAAGCTTTTTTCCACCAGTATGTATCATGGGTATGCATAGGAACAAGTTCTCCTTCATATGGACTCATAAATTCTGTACTTCCATAAAAATTCATATTTTTTTGAAAAACAAAATTCTGAATGAAATTCATATCTTTTGAAAGAGAAAATTGAGTTTTTTTCAAATTCCCAAGCCTAGGCTGTGTAGACAGGGATAAAACATTTTTTGATTTTGTTGTTTTTTTCTGCAAAGCAGATGAAGAAGAAAAAAGAAAATTCATACTATCTTTATTTAACCAAAACGAAGAAGTTTCAACAAAATCTGAAAAATTCAATAAAGAAAATCTTTCATCAAAGAAAGCTCCTCGTTTTTCACAGATTTGAAATTCAAGTGTATTTTGAAAAGCATTCATTGAAAAAGTTGGAAAAACACTATTTGTTCCAATTCCTAAAGGAGATTTGGCTCCACTGGCTCTCTGTGCTGGGGTGAACAATGGTCCTCCAACGCCAAGGCGAAGCCTAGGTGGAGCGCTTTGCCTCTGTGGATCACTGGAAAAAATTTGGTTGTTCTGCATTTCACCACCTGTTTGGGAAGAAAATCCTGCCTTTTCTGTGAGTTGTATTGTTCCATTCATAGATGCTGTTCTTGTTTTATTGAAACTCTCCAATGGAAAAGAAAGAATTAAAGGAGCAAATTGAACAGGATAAAAAGAAAAATTGTACTTCTTTTCTCTTTTTGTAAAATGAAAAAAGAGATTCTTTTTTGCATTTTTTTCTGAAGTGAACTCAAAGATTTCGCTTGTAGAATCTTTTTCCTTGAAGTTGGAAAAAAAGATATTTTGCTTACTCAAATAATGTTGAAACTTGGAAATATTTTTGAAATTTTCCTTTTTTTCAACTTCAACTTGATGAGATTTGAAATATCCTGAATATTGTTTTATAAAATTGACTTGTTCAATTTGTTGTGAAAATGAAATAAATGGTGAAATAGATTCTGGGAAATACACATTTTCAAAATTTGAAAATATTTCAAAATCAGGATTTGCATTTTTTTCCAGAAATTTTTTGTCTTTTTTTTGGAGATTTAAAAAACCAGAATGATATTTTTTATACAATTCAAAGCAAGAAGATGATGAAGTTTTTGAAAAAGACTGAATACAAATATTTCGTAAAAATTTTTTTGAATTTTGTGGATTTTCCAAAATTTTATATTGAAATGGACGATAAAAGAACATGATATTTCTTTTTTTCATTTTTGGCTTTTGAGAAAATGAAGACTTCTGTTTCATAATTGGAGAAAAAGGGCTTACTGTATTTCTAAAACCAGAATTGAAAGTTTTTTCTTGTGTATATTTTTTTATTTGAAACTGTAAAGACAAATTCTTTAAAGAAATGTATCGACATTTTTTATTTGTTTCAACACAATCAAGCTGAAAAGAAAATTTCTTTGGAAATGGATTTGAAACAAAAGAAAAATTTTCTAAAAGAACTGTTTCTAAAAGAACATCATTTTGTTCAAATGTTATATTTTCTTCAAAAAACTGTCCTTTCTTTTTCATTTTTTTATGGGTTTTCAAAAAAGAATTTTGAAAAGGAGAAGAAAATGGAAAAACAAGCCAACCTTGTTCAACTTTGAAGTGAAGTTTGTTATTTTCTAAAGAAATTTTTGAATTCTGTTCTTTCAAAATAACTGATTCACTTTCCTGATTTTGTTTGAAAGGAAAACAAGTAAAACATTGAGTTTTCAATTTTTTTCCAAAAAAAGAAGGATTTTTTGAATATTGGCTTCCAATGGATACATCCTTTGAAGAATTTTCAGATTCATAAGATTTTTTACAAAAAAGTTTTCGAATTTTTTCAAACTGGGTATTTTGAATTCTTTTATGAAATTTAGAGGTCATATTTTTTTGAAAGTTTGTTTTTTTATCCAAACCTGAAAAAAAAGATATCTTTTGAAAAAGAGGCTGAAAATCTTTCTTTTTATTTTCTTCAGCAAACTTTGATTTTTTATCCATACCATAGCCAGTTTTACAAATTGATATTTTTACAAAACCTTCAAATCCATTTTCTTTTAAAATCTCTGAACCTGACAATCCACCACTGCTTTGCTTTGCTTGCGCTCCGCGCAGCTTCGCTTGCGCTCCGCGCAGCGGTGCAGGGTGGCTTTGCATCTCCACAGCAAGGTTTGGAGGTGGAAGTACTGTTTTCTTTTCTATTTCAATAAAAGGAAAAGGTTTTTTCTTCCCTTGACGATTTACAAAAAAGAGAAATGTTTTTTGGTCATTACGTGAATAAAAATGGAAAGAAGAAAAATTTGAGAAATTCTTTTTTGAAATTTCAGAAGTAAAAAGAAGAAAATTTTCTTGTGGTAACCAAGAAATTTCTTTCTCATAAAAATCAAAATGTATATTTTTTTCTTTATTCTTTTCAAAAAAAGTCTCAACTGGATGAAAACAAAAATTATAAGAAAAAAAGGCTTTTTCTTTCTCTTTTTTTGTTTTCTTTTCAAAAAGATTTGATGAAAAATCATAGAATTTTCTTTTTTTATCAAAAAGTTCACCTTTATTATTGAGGTCAGCCCTTTTTTGAGAAAAAGAGTCAAGGGTAGGCAATACTAAAAATGAAAGTTTTTCTTTGCTCAAAGGAACTGCAGTATCTCCAATAATC
The DNA here is from genome assembly GCA_007449985.2 of Desmodesmus armatus. Classification (NCBI taxonomy): domain Eukaryota; kingdom Viridiplantae; phylum Chlorophyta; class Chlorophyceae; order Sphaeropleales; family Scenedesmaceae; genus Desmodesmus; species Desmodesmus armatus. Next base: position 107,856 of record VIIQ02000042.1, read on the forward strand.
ATTTTTTCAAGAAGTTTTTTTTGTGAAATAGAACTTGGCACAAATGAAAAATTTTGACCATTTCCTGAAAATTTTTTTCCATTTCCATATTCTGAAAGACTTGAGAGAGGTCCAAAATTCTTTTTTCCTACAGGAAAAGAGAATTGATTTTTTTGAATCAAATTTGTTTTTGGAGGAAATGATACAGTTTGGAAAGACTTTTTTTGAATTTGTCCTAAAAGCATAACTGTCTGTTTTTTATTTCTTTTGCTTAAAGAAACTGAAGAATCTTCTTTTTTTATTACAAACTGAGACAGAGAAAATTTCACCAAAGGGAAAGTTTTTTTAGGGTTTGGATTATATACACCCTCTGTTCGAAGAAAAAAAGGTTTGAAAAAAGAATTGGTATATAAGAAAAGAAAAGAAAAAGTCGGAATTTGAAAAATAAAAAGAGGTTCTCTTTTTTGAGAGGATAGAATTTTTTTTGATTTTTTGAAACTGTCTTTTTCTTTTTTCTCAAGAAAATTTGAAAAGAGAAAAATATTTTCAAGATAAAGAAACAAAATCTTACCACCTTGCTTTTTTTGTTTTGCAAAAAATTGAAATGATTGTTTCATTTCCATGTTCGTTTTTGTTTCCAAAAACTTTGGTTTTAAAGAGAAAATATTTTCTTCAAAATTTGATAGATTTTCACATACGAAATGATGAACTCTTTGTTTTTTTGAATCATTTTTGAACAAAGAAAAATCAAAAATTCCACCTGTTTTTAGTCGAGAATTCTCAAAAAAACAGTAACTCAAAGAATCAGGAACATCTTTTCCAAAAAAATTTTCTCCACTTTGTACTCCAGCTAAAAAACTTTCAGTTTTTCCAATATTTCTTTCCAAGCCATTTTGAAGAATTGTGGAATTTTGAAAATTTTCTTTTTTTGTGAAAGTGAAAAAAGTTTGAAAGAAGTTTTTTCTTTTTTTCTTTTGAACAACAGTAGAAAATGATGAAAAATAGCCAAATTTTTTATAATAAATTTTCTCAACAGGAAATCGAAGAAGAGAATTTTGAAAAAAAATATTTTTTATTTGTTTTTTACTTGAAAATGAATTCTTTCTATTTCTTTTATTTAGAGTTGAAGCTATGAATCTTTTTTTCACAAAATTTTTCACAAATCTTTTATCAGTATGTAATTGATTTAAAAAAAATGAAGACGAAAAAACTTTTTTCTTTTTTTCCTGCAGAGATTCTTTTTTCTCTTTCAAAGAACTTGAAAAAGTCTGTCTTTTTGAAATTTGAAATTCTTTTTTTGCTTTTTGAAAGAAATGAGTCTGAAAAAGAGTCTGTTTTTTCTGCCAGGGCGCAGCAGTTTGCATTGGACCGCCTCTGCTATGTTTTGGTGGAGAAGCAGATGAATTTGCAATTCTTGAGTTCAGAGAAGAAAGAAAATTTTTTTGAATTTCTCCAGAAGATTTGAAATTCAAATTGGATTTGAAAAAAGAAGTATTTGGAAATGTGAAAATGGATGAGAAAAAGCCAAATTTTTGTGAAATTTGAAAAGTTTTTGAAAAAGTAAAAACATTTAAAAAGAAAGGAGAACCTTTGTTTTTTCTTTTATTTAAAAATTGAAAGAAAAGATGATTGTTCATTGTAGTGTTCATTTTTTCTTGCAGAGCGGAAAAATTCATTTTTTCAAAATCAGTAAAAAAACGATTTGATTTGTTTTGAATATATACAAAATCAGCATTTTTTTCCTTATCAAAAGAAATATTTGAAAAAAAAGAATTTCTTTTTTCAAATTGATGAAAAACAGAAGGAGAATATGAAAAAACTTTTTTTGCTTTGAAAGAATTTTTTTTGTAAAAAAGAGAGAAATAGAAAAGAGAAAATTTTGTACGAATGGTTTTTGATTTTTCAATAAAAATTTGAGAAGCTTTGTTAGCATTTGAATTTGAAAAAGAAAAAGGTCTATAAATTTTTTGAAATTGCATTTTGTTTTTTTGTGGTGTTTTGAAATGAAAAGAATTTACCGCTCCGTGAGAAAAAGCTTTTTTTGCTTTGTTTGTTTCTTCAGCAAAAAGATAGTGAACATTCTTTGTCATTTTATTTCGAATTTGTGGAGTTGCAAAAAGAAAATATTTATATCTCTTTTTCTTTCTCCAAAGAATTCTTTTCATGACTGATGTTTTTTTGAAAGAATCTCCTTTTTGGAAAGAAAAATTCTTCTGAAAAGACTCAGGGAAAATATTTCCAGATAAAATCCAAACAGTTGTCCAATTTTGTGATTTCCAAAGAATATCATTTTGAAGTTCAACTTCTGAAAAATCACCTTCTTTTCTTTTTTCTAGAAGTAAAGATTGTTCTCCAATTGTATGTAAAGAAGATGTGCCTGTATTTGTTGGAAAAAAGCCTTGTTTTGTTCCTTTGAGTGAAAAAAAAGATTTCCCAAAAAGAAATTCTCCAGCTAAAGTTGAATATAAAGTTTGTTCTGCTCTTCCATATTGCATTTTTTTCAAAACACTTGAAAATTGAGCTAAAACTTGTTTTTTTCGAACAAACTCATTATTTCGACAGAATAAAACAGCATAAGCAGGAATTCTTAAAATTTCACCACGTTTTTTTTCAGGGGTATTTTCTTTGTTGAATTGAGATACATTTCGTAAAGCTTTTTCAACAATAAATGATCCAGGCATTTTTGTAAAAAATGCAATTTCACTCAAAGCATTTCGTACACAAATTCCAGGAATATTTTGAAAATATTGAATTTTTCCATCAAAAGGAGCAAGAATTTGATCTGTTAATCCACCTGCAAAAACACCACCTGTGTGAAAAGTTCGCATTGTTAATTGAGTTCCAGGTTCACCAATAGATTGGGCTGCTATGATACCAACTGCTTCCCCAACTGAAACAAGTTTTCCATGTGAAAAACTCCAACCATAACACAGTTGACAAACAAAGCAAGAAGTTTCACATGTTAACGGTGATCGAACAAAAGCTTTTTTTGTGACTTTTGAAATAGCTTGCGCAAGTTTTGAATCAATTTCTCTATTTCGAAAAGCAATTTGTTTTTTTTCGACTTTTTGAACATCTCCCTTAGAATTCAAAACAGCATGTCCTTTTTGAGAAAGAATGATTTTTGTTTTTTGATTCTTTTTTTCAAGAGAAGAAGGTACAGTTTGATCCAAAAACTCAATATTTTGTGCTAAAACTCTCCCAATTAATCTATTCTGAAAAGAATAAATTGTTTTTTTTCCATCTTTCATATCAAATAAGAAAATTCCTCGCATTGTTCCACAATCAAATTTTGAAACAATTGTATGTTGAGCAACATCTACAAGTCTACGTGTTAAATAACCTGCTGTCGCTGTTCTTAAAGCAGTATCTACAATTCCTTTACGAGCACCATAAGTTGAAATTAAATATTCTGTTAAAGTTAATCCTTCACGAAAATTACTTTGAATTGGAAAATCAATAATTTGACCTTGGGGGTCTGACATCAGCCCTCGCATTCCTACTAATTGACGAACTTGGGACATATTTCCACGTGCTCCTGAAAAAGCCATCATATAAATAGGATTTAATAAATCAGTTGTTTCAAAAAGTCTTACAACTTCTTGTTTTATTGTGTCATTTGTCTGATTCCAAGTATAAATTAAACGTTGAATACGTTCAATACCTGTCATTTTTGCATTTCGATAATAAAGTAAATCTTTTGCAACTTTTGTTTCTGCTGTTGAAACAAGTCTTACTTTCTGATTTGGAATTTTTAAATCATCAATACCTAAAGAAATTCCAGCATTTGTTGCTGATCCAAATCCAACTTCTTTCAATTTTTCTAAAAATTTTAATGTTTTGTATTGCCCATGTTTTTCAAAAAACCAACAAACAACATTTTTAAGTCGACCTTTATCAAATGGAAAATTAAAAAAAAGAGATTCTTCAATATTCTCTTTCTTTTCATTGAATCCACTCAATAAAACAGTCTTTAACGATCTACTACTTGGAAAAACAAATTCCATCTGTCGCCCTCTAGAGAGTTGCTCTGCTCCCGCAACGTGAAAACCTGGGTTCCCACCATCTGCATTATATCCGCCAGGGCAAAGCAAAGATGGAGACACAGGTACAAAAGACATGAGTGGAGCAGCAAAGCAAATGGAGTTTGCGGGTGCAATATTCCCTAAGCTTATTGAAAAATCTTTTGTATGATTTTGTTTTTTAGAAATTAGATATGAATTTCTAAAATTTTTTTGAAAAAAAGATAGAAAAGTTTTTTCTTTTTTACATTTTTGCATTTTCATTTGAAAGTTTTTCAAAATAGCATTTCTTTTTTTTTATCATTGAATATAAAAAAGAAAGAAATTATAAAAAATAAAAATTTTTTATTTTTCACTTTATAGAATTATTTTGCTCAAACAAGAAGAGCAAAATAAAAAAATTCTTTTTTGAAAAGTAAGAACACCATAAAACAATAAAAAAAAGAAACCAAATCATGAAAAGCAACTTATGTCTCATTATATGATTGAATTTGTTTTTACTTGTAAATATTTTCGCCGCAGCGCTCTGCTACGCGCTGCTTTGCTTTGCAGCAGGGTAAGGGGGCAAAGCGGAAAAGCAAACAACCCTAGCAGTAAAGGAAAAAAACAGTTTTCTTTCCTCTAGTAGTGGTGTATAAATAAATAAAGGTGTTTATACTTATGTTCTAAAATAGTTGAAAAAATACCAACTTTTCAAAAAAAAAAGAGAAATTTTACAAAACTATAAAAAATTAAAAAAAAAAACAAAAATTTTTTATGTCAATAGAAATGATAAAAAAACAAAAGAAAAAGTTTTTTCTTTTGTTTTTTTAATAAAAGAAAATTGAAAAATGAAAAAGGTGTTTCAAATTTCAAAAAAAGAAAAAGTTGCTTTCTTTTTTTGAAATTTGAAATAAAAAAAAGAAATGGAAATTGAAGAAGTTCAAAAACAAACAATTTCCAGAACTTTCATTTTTTTTATAAAAGATCTGAGAAAAGTGAAGGAGCTTTTGCTGTAGGTTTACGCATTTTTGTGTAACCTTTGTAAATCCATACTTTCACTCCAATGATACCATACATTGTTTGAGCTGTTTTATAGCAATAATCAATGTTTGCACGTAATGTTTGTAAAGGCACACGACCAGCACGTACCCATTCTGAACGAGCAATTTCTGCTCCATTTAAACGACCTGAAACTTGAATTTTCACTCCTTTTACTTTTGGAGTTTTCATTAAGTCTTCTTTTGCTTTTTTGATAACTCTACGGAAAGCTTTACGTTTTTCTAAATCATCAACAATTGCATCAGCAACAGAAGAAGCTCTTGTTTTAAAGTTTTGTGGTTTAACAGAATAAAATTGAATTGAAATTTTTGGCATTAATTGAATATTTTGTTTACAAATTTTTCTTTGTTTTTGAAGTTGTTCAACAAAAACATCATGATAATTTTTATTATTATCAGCCCCTTGTTGAGAAGAATTTTTTTGTGAAATGCTGAAAAATGTTTTTGTAACTTGGTTTTTTACAATTTGACGTTGTTCTTCTGCTGATAAACCTTGAATGTTCTTTAATGAAAGACCAAATAAAAAATCAGCTTGCTGTTTTGTAAATTTTTGAATTTTACGTAAATGTTTACGAGCATCAGAAATTGTTGATAAATACAAGAAAAGATTTTTTGAACGATGTTGTTGCACCATTCCTTGTAAAGAATCAACAAATTTCATAGTATTTTTTTCTGCTCCAAATTCTGAAGAAAAGTTTTGATATTTTTTTTGAATTGCTTTTTCTGTTAATACAGCAACTTTTGATGCAAATTTTTGACGTTCAAGAGATGTTGGTTCTTTTCCACGAGAAGTTAAAGATTGGTTTGTTTTTCGAAGAGCAATATATTTTTTGAAATTTTGTAAAAAACGAATTCTTTGGAAATATGAAAAAGTTTTTGTTTTTGAAAATTTTCCAAAAACAAGATATTCTTTTCTTAAACGTTCCATTTTCTTGAAAGCTTTTTGTTGAAGTGATTTTAATAATTTTGTTAATACAGGAATTGAAAGTTTTTCAAAACGTTGGAAACGTTCAAAACTCCATTTTTTTTGTGATCCAAATGGTACATAATGAAATTCACCAAATTTTTGAATTTGAGAATTTTTTGAGTTTTGAAAAAATTTATTCCAAAAAAGCATTTCTGCTTTTAATGCATTGAAAAATGAAAGATTTGTTTGTGACATATAAAAATTCACAAATTTTGAACATGATCTTGAAGAATTTGATTTTTGTGAACGAGATTGAACAAAATCAAAGAAAGCTTTTTGTTTCATTGAAACATTTTGTCCACTACGTGAGTACATTCCAAAATTTTTTCCTGAACGAACACCTGAAAAGATATTTTTCTTTTTATTTTTTTGATCAAATCCTCTGCCTCCGCTTTGTGGTGCAGTCGAAAAACGGAAATTTCTTCTATCAGCTTTTGGCTGAGAATTTTTCTTTAAAAATGAACGTAGATTGTTTTTAAAAAATACTCGTGCATTTGGATCATATTTTTTCACAATTTTTTTATTGTTTTTAAGAACAACAAATTTTCCTAAAAAACGCTGACGAAAAGATGCAAATGCTTTTTTCTTATTGAAAGAAACTTCTCTGCTTTGAAGACCTCTTTGTTTTTTGAAAGTTTCAGATGAAGATGTTTTTTCAGAATTTGTTTTTGTTGGAGACATTACTGCTCCTTCATTCTGATTTTTCATATTTTGAGACCCTGAGTGATCTTCAAGAGTTTTTGTATTTGTTAATGAAGAACCATCATTGGCAAAATTTCTGAATTTTCCTTTTTTTGCTGTTTTTTCTAAAAGAACATGGTTTTTCAATAAATTATGAAGAATTTCTGGTTGAACATCAAAATTTTCAAATGCTGTTTTGATAACTTGACAATTTTGGGCATGAATTTGAATTCCAATTTCATAAGGAATTAATCCACGAACAATTTGAATATGTGAAATTTTTGGCATGTTTTCTGAATTTTTGAATTTTTTATCAAATAATTCAGTTAGAATTTTTGATAAATTTTGACGTAAAAATTTGTCTTCTAAAACTGATTGTGCATATTGATGTTTTTGAAAACGAGCAAACCATACTGATTGATGTTTTTTTGTAATTCCAACGCGAAAACCTAATGGATGAATTTTTTGTCCCATATTTTTGGTAAAGGTTATTTTTTTTGAGAGTTTTTCAAAATGAAATTCTCAAAAGAAATTTTGAACTTTTCTTTTTTATTGAGAAATAAAAAAAAAGCTCATCTAAAAAAAGATTCATTTTTTCTCTAGTAAAGACTGTTTACTTCTCTCAAATTTTTTGAAACAAAAGATTTGTCATAATTTTAGAAAAACAAAAAATCAGAAAGAAAAAGAACTGTACTTCAAACTTTCAAAAGAAACAGAATTCGAAATTCAAAAATGTTTCAAAAAAGAAAAAGTCACTTTTTAAGAAAAAGAAATTTGCTTCCATAAGACTTTGGAAAATCTGAGAGAAGACTGAAGAAAAAACCGTAAAAATCAAAAGAAAAATATCTTTTCCAATTGTAAAATAAAAAAGAGAAAAAGTCAAAAAACTTCAAAAAAAATTTTAATTTTGAACAAATTGAACATCATTGTTTTGTCCAATAGAAGATGAAAAAGCTTGAATATTTTTATTTCTTCGTAATGGGCGAGTTACTAATTGCAAAATTTCTCTTGCATTTGTAAAACCATGAATTTGAGCAAAAGTAAATTCAACTGACCATTTTGTTGTAATATTACGAGCTTCAAGTGGATTTGCATGTGCCATCCCAGTAATAACAAGATCTGGTTGTAAATCATGAATTCGTGTAATTTGATAATAATTATCTGGTTTTTCAACAATTCTTGGGATAGGAACATTCATTTCTTGACATGTTTTCTCTAATAAAGCTAATTCTGCAGCTTGGTAACGTCGATCCATGTAAGGAATCCCAATTTCATAAACAATCATTCCACAACGAATTAAAAAACGTGCTAATGAAATTTCAAATAAGTTATCCCCCATAAAAAACACAGATTTTCCACGAACGATTTCAATCAAATCTTCAAGTCCTTGCCAAATTTTTGCTTCACGCTCTTCTAATCCGATTGGTTTTTTGTCTTCTTCTGTTGAATAAACCCAGTCTTTCCAAAGTGGTCGGTAAGGATAAGTTGTACAAATTTTTTCAATCCAAGCTTTTGTTCCATCTGGACCAATTGGGAAAGGAGCTCGAATGAATTTACATTTACGTCTTCGCATTAATGTTGTTGCTGTTCGACTTAGAAATGGATGAATACCACAAACATAAGTATTTTCATCAAATACAGGTAATTCTGAATAACGAGAAGAAGGTAACCAACCAGAAATTTCAATACCTTGACGATTCAATTCAAGTTTTAATTGAGTTGCTACTGTGTTTGGAACAGACCCAAATAAAACAAGTTTTGGAACTGTTGAAGTCATATCCATTTTTTTATTCTTTTCAAGAACATTTTGAGAATTTTCAACTCCTGTTGAGAAATTGTTTTCATTTTTTTTGTTTTCATCTGCTAAGTGTGGAAGTTCCAAATTTGTGCTCGAAATGCTCTGAGGTTGTGCAGATGGTGCATGTTGTGCTAAAGCAGCTAAAACAGTATCTTCTCCTTGGGTAAAAGCATAATCTAAACCATTTGCTCTTGCTACAACAATTGGAATTCCAATTTCTTTTTCTAATTGAGGAGCAATACCTTCTAAATCCATTTTGATAATTTCTGTAGTACAGGTACCAATCCAAACAAGAACACTTGGATTACGTTCTTCTTTAATTTCAATACATAATCGTTTCAATTCCTTGTAATCATTTAATTTTGCAGAAATATCACTTTCTTCAAGTTCTGCCATAGCATAACGAGGTTCTGCAAAAATCATAACACCTAATGCATTTTGAAGAAAATAGCCACATGTTTTTGTTCCAATTACTAAAAAAAAGCTATCTTCAATTTTTTGATATAACCAAGAAACACAGCTAATTGGACAAAATGTATGATAATTTCCTGTTTCACATTCAAAAGTTAATTTTTCTTTTTCTTTTAAAAAAGTTGTCATATTTTCCGCCCTTTTATGACGGGTTTCATAAAAAATCTTGTCATTATTCAGTTTTTCATAAAAAAAAGTTTCTCTTTTTTTGAGAGAAAAAAATTGAGAAAGACAATCATGTCAAACCTAATAAACTTTTTTTTACAAAAAAATTTTGTGAATAATTCAAACACTGCAAATAAAAAATAATAAAAAAAGTAGATTTTATCTTGTCTACTCTATCTCCTGCTTTTGGAAAAAATTGAAATTCACTTTTTTCTATCATTACACTTTGAAAAAACTTTCAAAAAATGCAAAGCAAAAAAAGTAAAAAAAAACATTCCATTTTTGAGTACAAAAAAAAGTCTGGAAAATTCATAAATTTTATGAATTTAAAAAACTTGAAAGAAACAAACCTTCTCAGTTTTTTATATCCCAAAAGTTCTCTTTTTTTTTCAAAAAAAAGAAAGAGAAAGGGCTTTTCCTTTTTTCTTTTTCCTTTCAAATATATTTGTTTTTGAAAAAACAAATATATTTGATTTACCTGTTTAAGGATAAATACTCTATTTAACTGAAATTCATACTTGCATGAACATTTATTTGTCTTGGTTGGTTATCCTAAATCAATAAAGTTGACCAACTCCCTTGGGTTCAGATTGCTTTCTTTGCCAATATATCTTTTGTTATTTGTCGGAGAGAGAAATTTGTGAGGGCACCGCTGACCCCAACCAGGTGTAAGGCTTAAACAAAGCCCCGGCGGTGCGGGGCGAAGCAGAGTATAGCAAATTTGAAAAGATTAACATATGGGGACTGAAAGAAGCAACTGATATAAAGGAGAACAACAATGAAATCAATTCGGCTTCAAAACTGTGTAAAAAAATTTCCCTTTTTACAGCTTTTTTAGAATTCAAAAAAAAAAGAACAAAAATTTTATATATTTGAATTATATAAAAATTTTCATTTTTGAGTTTTTATTATTTCAAATTTATTTTTAGTCATCTTTCTGACTTTTTCATTTGAAACCAATTTATTTGCTTTTTAGGAGAGGGTCAAACTGCCTGTGTAATGGCTATGCCCAAACCCTATACCCAGGCACCGCCCCGCCGGGGCTTTGCCCTCCGCCTGCTTCGCCGGCGGTGCGACGCAAAGCAGGCGGAAGGCTTTGCCCCCTGACCCCTCCGCTCCGCTTTGCGGATTGCCGAGGTTTGGGCGTAACCCTCTGCGAAGCAGAACCCCAGCGGTCCGCAAAGCAGAGCAGAGTGGTGCTCTACTGCGCAAAGGGTTACCCACTGGTGGGGGGCTAAGGAGTACTAAAGGCGCAGGCTCCTTTGTGGATAGATAAATGATAAAAAAAAAGAAAAAAAATAAACAACAGTTGAGTACAAAAAAAAATGAAAGCTTAATATGCTCTCCTGAAAAACAAAAATCTCTGCACAGACTCAATCCTTTTCTACTTCACTTGCAATTTTTACAAAGAGAAAGATATGAAGAGAAAAAAATGTTTTGTATAAAACAAAAAGAAAGTACAGTTTACGGTAATTGCATTAAATGCTCAATTTGAGTTAAAAATCCTTTTTTATTTAATCTATAAAGTCCCATATCTAAACATAAAGCTTGAAGCTCACAAACTAAAACTTTAAAAGATTCTGGTGTTCCAATATAAATAGGCATATTTAAAAGAATGTTTGACCATAAAGTCATACGACCACTAATATCATCTGATTTGATTGTAAGCATTTCTAATAAAACAAAAGCAGCTCCATATGCTTCAATAGCCCACACTTCCATTTCTCCTAATCTTTGGCCCCCATATTTTGAACGACCTTTTAAAGGTTGTTGAGTAACTAATGAATAGGGACCAGTTGATCGGGCATGAATTTTATCATCAACCAAATGCACAAGTTTTAAAATGTAAGAAACACCTACTGTAACAGGATTTTCATATGGTTCACCAGTACGACCATCAAAAATTTGAATTTTTCCAGGATAACAAGGATTAAAAAGCCATTTTTGTGATGTTTTTTTACGAGCTTCATAAAGTTTTGAAAAAGTAAAACTACGTGATGCTTGGGGACCATAAATTTCATCAAACGGCTGAATACGGTAATATTGTTGTAAATATTTTGATGCTAGACCTAAAATACATTCATAAATTTGCCCCACATTCATACGTGATGGCACACCTAATGGATTTAGAACCATATCCAATGGAGTTCCATCAGGTAAAAAAGGCATATCTGGAACAGGAAGAATTTGTGAAACAATTCCTTTATTTCCATGTCTTCCAGACATTTTATCTCCAACTTGAATTTTTCTTTTTTCAACTAAATAAACTTGAACTTTTTCTGGTTTTTGAAAATATGTTTCTCCAGTTTGAACAACACCTTTTGTTCTTTCTTTTTTCCTAAAAAAAGAAATTTTAGGATTTTGAGAGACAAGAGGGACAAAAAAAGATTTCTCTTTTTTGTTCTTTGTTCTTAAAGAAAAAAGATTTGGATTTTCAAAAAAGATATCCTTTCCTAAAATCGAATTTTTTTGATTCAAAAAAGGATTTCGAAATATATTTTGATCTTTTTGACTTCTTTCTGGAAGTTGCTGCCATACATTTTTTCTCTGGAAAGATGAGAAACTTTTCTTTCTTGAAATTTCTGAAATTTTTTCATTTGAAAAATTTAAAATTTTAATTTCAAGAACTTTTGCTTTTAAACCTTTTGGAGTACGTAATGAACTATCTCTCATAGGAATAAGTTCTTTTTCAAGAATTGTATACAATAACTTTTCATATGCTGAAACAAATTTTTTTTGAACAGGAGTCACTTTTCCTACTAAGATATCTCCTTCTTTTACTGAAGTTCCTCTTTTTACAATACCCCTTTCATCTAAATGAGAAAGTTGACTTTCAGGAATTTCTGGAATTTTTTTTGTTATTTGTTCTTTTCCTAATTTTGTACTTCTTGTTTCAACTTCATAAGATTCAATATGAATAGATGTATAAATATCTTCTGTTACTAAACGTTGACTAATCAAAATAGCATCTTCATAATTATAGCCTTCCCAAGGCATATAAGCAATAAAAATATTTTTTCCAAGGCATAATTCACCTCCTAAACTTGTTGAAGAATCAGCTAGAATATCTCCTGATTGTACCCATTCACCTTCACGAACTAAAGGTCGTTGGAAAAGAAGCGTGTCTTGATTTGATCTTTGATATTTTTGCAAAATATATTTTTTACTTCTTTCTGTTTTTTCTTTTTTTGAAGAAAAAAGAGCTGATTGTGTTTTTCCAAAGAAAGATGTTTCAAAAAATGAAGAAAAAGTACACTTTGTTAAAGAAGTGAAATATTGAATGGATTTTTCATTCTTTTGAGAAAAAGAAAAAAGAGGTGAAAACACATTTTTTCTATAGAATTGAATTTGTTTGTTTTTTCCATTCATAATTTTAAAAGGAGAAAGTTTCTAAAATTTTTGTCTACTTTTTCAGATTTGAACTTTTTGATTTCTCTAAAACTCTCAAAACAATTTTTGAATACTTCTTTTTCAAAAATGGAAAAGAAATATTCAAAAAAGAAAAAAATTGGATTTTTCTCTTTTTGCTTAAATTGAAAGTCAAAAAATGAAAGGAAAAGAAATGAAAAGGCGAATAGAACAAAAAAAACAAAGTGCAAAAGAGTCTTTTCACTTTTTAAGGTTTTTTTTTCCAAAATTATGTTCTCCACAATTTTGGAAAAAAAACTGGAAGAATTTTTTCAAATCAAAATATAAAAGAATTTTTCCTAAAGTTCACATTTTGCATTTTCTTAAAAAACAAACTTTCTGGAAAAAAAGGAGAGTGTTTAAGAAATCAAAAGAGGAAGAAAAAGAAAATTTTTCAAAAACTCAAATTTGAGAAAAACCTTCATTCAAAAGAAAATTGTTTCTTTTACATTTTTTGAAAAATAAAGAAAGTTTTTCATTTTTCAAAACAAAAGAGAGAGAAAAAATGAAAAAGTTAAAAAACATAAATAAAAATACTTGATCCACTTGAATGCATTACATATCCACTTTTTTTTGCAAAAACAGCATGTCCAGAATCGCTCATTACTCGTGCTTCTAAACCAGTTCCTAAAAAAGGACGTTCTGGTTTTAAAATTGGAACAGCTTGACGTTGCATGTTTGAACCCATTAAAGCTCTATTTGCATCATCATGTTCTAAAAAAGGAATAAATGAAGTTGCAACTGAAATCATTTGAAGGGGGGAAACTCCAAGTAAAGCTAAACGATGAGACTTCATACGCACAAAACGTTTTCCAAGACGAACAGGAATAGAACTTTTTGGTAAAAATCCTAAAGGTGTAAGATTTAAATCAGGGGTAGCAATTTTAAAATGTTCTTCTTGTTCAGGATCAAGGAAAAAAACTCCTGCATTTTTTTGAATTTGGCCTTTTAAAATTTTATAAAATGGTGATTTTAAAAGCCCAGAAGATGAAAGTTTTGCATAAGTAGTTAAAGAGTTTACTAATCCGGTGTTTTTTCCTTCGGGAGTTTCAATTGGACAAATACGACCATAGTGAGAAGGATGAATTCCACGAATAGCAAGCGTTGCAGTATCACGTGAAACCCCCCCTGGCCCTAGAGAAGTTAAACGTCGTTTATGAGTAATTTCAGCTAATGGGTTGATTTGATCCATAAACTGTGAAAGAGGATGTGTCCCAAAAAATTCACGAAAAGCACCATTTATTGGACGTGTATTTAAAAATGATTGAAGGTGGAAAGTTGAATTTTGTTGTACAGAACGAGAAGGGAGAGCTCCACTCTGCATCTGGGCAGAAGTGCGTTGACCAGACACTGGGGGTGAAAAAAAGTTTCCAGAGGAATTCAATTTTAAACGAATTGATTTTTCAAGGCGAAGAAAGCCAATACTGAAAATTTCTTGAAGACATTCTCCTGAACTTCGAACTCTTTTATTTTTTAAATGATCAATATCATCAACTTCAAAAACTCCATCTTGCATTTTCATTAGATAATCTGTTGCAAGTAAAAGATCCAAAACTGTTAATGTTGTTTGCTCTGAAGGAATAGTCAATCCAAGTTTTTTATTTATTGATAACCGACCTTGTTTTCCTAAATCATACATTCGTGGATTCATAAACTTATTAAAAAACCATTTTCGTCCTAAATCAAAAGAATCAAGTTTTTTTGTGCTTAAAGAACTATATTTCATTTGGAGAACTCCTTTTTCTCGCGGAACAGAAAATTGATTTTTTGTTTTTTTTTTCTTCTGTTAATAAAGCAGTCTTTTTCTCAGATAAAGATAAAGAAGTTATTGATTTGTTTGAAGTTTTTTTAAGCTTTAAAAGTTTTTGAATTTGTTCCCAAGCTTGTTGAGGACTTGATACATATGGATATTTTGGTTCTTTTGAAGAATTGGATTTCTTCAATTTTTCTATTTCCTTTGTAAAACTTTCAAATAAATTGGTTGGTTTTGAAACAGAATTATAAATATATTTTTCACTTAAACCCATTCCTAATAAAAACCATAATAAAGGAATTTTTGGACCTTTTTTCATTTTTGCCCACATAGAAAAATCTTTTTCTGTTTCTAATCGAAGCCATGTTCCTTTTGAACAAATAATATCTGCATAAAAACGATGAAAAGTTGTTATTGGCTTTTCTGACCATTTGCTTGAAAAAACTTCATGCTTATTTTCACGAAAATAAATACCTGGACTTCTTACTAATTGATGAATAATTACTCGAGGAGAACCATTCAAAACAAAATGTCCTCGGTTTGTCATAAGCGGAAAATGTGCAAGAAGCACCCATTTCAAATAAATTCGCTTTTTTTTCCTATCTGTCAACTGCACAGGAACATAAAATTTTGCAACATAACTTTTTTTAAAAAAAAGAGCTTGTTCAATTGAATATAAAGGTTTTGTAAATCGATAATATTCAGGGTAGAAAAAAATTTCAATTTGTTTTTCAACATTTGTAATAGGATTTCTTTTTTGAATTTCTTCAACAATGCCTTTTTCCAATAAATAAAAAAAACCTTGTCTCTGAATTTCTAAAAAATCAGGAAGAAAATAATTTGCATGCACCATAAAAAAAAGAAAATATTTTTTGAGTAAAGAAGCTCATTCAAGAAAAAATGAAATAAAGCAAAGAAGATAAAAGATTTGCATAGCTTTTCATAAAAATTTCTCTTACTTTTCCTCCTTTCAATTGCGGAGTACAATTTTTCTGATCTTTTGCTCCCTCTCCGCTTTTCTGCCAGGGCTCTGCTTCGCTTGCGCAGCAAAGCAACGCGGAGCGCAAGCGAAGCCTGGGCATAGCCCCTCCGCCTGCTTCGCCGGCGGTGCGGAGCGCAGCAATCCGCTTTGCCGGCGTAGCAGAGCTTTGCGGAGTGCAAAGCGGAGGGGCTTTGCCCAGGCTGTGCAAAGCCAGGGCTTTACCCCCCACAAAGCAAAAGGTGGAGAGTGGGACAAAAGATTCAAATAAAATAAATAACAGAGAGCATGGGTGTAAGAAAACAGTTTTCAATTTTCTTTTCTCTAATTACAAATAACAACTTTTAGAAAATAAGTACAAAAATTTAAAAAAATAAAAAATTATGATATAATTCAAAAAAGCAGAAAAAGAAAAAAAATAAAAATTTGCTAAGAAACTTTTTCATAAATAAATACTTTTTTTTACAAAAAAAAAGAAATAAAAAGAAAAATAGACTTTTCATTTCAAAAAATTTTCTGTTTTTAGAACTGTTAAAGGATGCATTTTGAAGTTTTTCTAAAAAGAAACTATCTTCTTAAAATATCTTAATAATTCTTTATGGATTTATTTCAAAATAAAAAGAAAATTCTTTTTTCATTTTCTATACAAAATTATAGAAATATTTCTATTTTCATGAAAAAATAAAATTCCTCCCTCTAGCTATAAACATCTATTTACCTTGGTGAGCAGTTTCAAATGAATAACCAGAGCAGATCGATGGAGAAAAGCATTTCATCAATACATGAAGTATAAAAACAAATTTCTGAAGTACAATACAAACAAAAAATCTTTTATTTGTTAACCTATATATAGAAAAAGTGAGATGAGAGTTGAAAAAAAAATCTACATTCTAAAATCATTTACAAAAGACACAAAATAAAAATCCACCTCCAAAGGTCCATAAATATTTTATGGGAAGTTTCACGAAAAAAGTTCAAAAAGAGCTTTTTTTAGTAATTCTGGATTCAAAGGAAATATTCACAAAAAATTTGATATTTTTATATTTCCTCTATAAATTTTTTTTTTATTTTATGACAACAAGAAAATCAGCTGAAGCAATTACGTATCCTATTTTCACTGTTCGTTGGTTAGCTATTCACGCATTAGCAGTACCTACTGTTTTCTTTTTAGGTTCAATTACAGCAATGCAATTTATTCAACGTTAATTTTTCAAATTTGTTTGAATAAACCAAATTTGCTTTTTTTGCAAAGCAGTGAAATTTTCTCTATTCTTTTTAATGAAAATACAGCATCTCTAAAACTTCAATGCAAAAAAATTCAAAAAAATCCAAAAGGTCCATTTTAAATGGAATTTATCTGGCCTTTTTTCAAATTGGGTATTCTCTTGCATAAAATTATTGAAAAAAACTCTATTCAAATTTTTTCAGAAAAAAATGAATGAACATTGTTCATTTCTTTTGAAATTTGTGTTATTTATTTGATAGAAAAGACATTTTTCTTTTTTGCTATGAAAAGCTAGAAGCACCCATTCATGTAGTGAGCTGCAGTAAACCTCCCTCATTTGTTCTGCTGCCATACGCACTGCACCGTTGAGGCAAAGCCTCTGCTTTGCCTCAACAGAGAAAAGCAATCTGCAAAGAGCAGATAAGAAAGATGCAGAAGAAGACAAATGAACCCTGAAGGGATAGAAACTATCAGTGTTTACATACAAATGAAAAAAAGGAAAATAACAGAAAAAATTGTAAAAATAAAGAAATGGCTAAAATATACCAAATGAAGAAGTTACTCATTTTTCTTTTTGAGAAATAAAAAAATTGGAATATTTTAGACCTAGAAGATTTTCACTATGGCTAGACCGAATCCCAATAAACAAGTTGTAGAATTAAACCGTACGAGTCTTTATTGGGGACTATTATTAATCTTTGTATTAGCTGTTCTTTTCTCTTCTTACATTTTCAACTAATTTTTTTTCATTACAAGAAGTGTTTTTGTTTTCAAATTCAAAAGATTCTTTTGTAAGAAATGTATTTTGAAACAAAAATAGTAAACTTGTAAAAAGTACTCAAAAATGTATCTTTCTTGAAAATGTGAACTTTCCTCAATTCTCTGCATTCCATTACCATTTTGCAAAGCAAATTGGTAATTGGCTACAAATACAGTACCAGATAAATTGCAAAAAAAAAGACAAAACTTCACAAAAAGGAAAGAGAAAGAACCAAAATAATGAAAAAAAGAAATTTCTAAAATTTTGGTTACCAAAGAAGTACAAACTCACAAAATTTCTTTTTAAGAAATTGAAACTATGGATTTATTTGTTGTTTTAGTGTTAGCTTTTGCTAACACTAAAACTTTTGTTTCTATTTTTGAATAAAAAAATTGTCATCTTTTTTTTTTCAAAAATTCAAAAAAAAGATGACAATTCAAAAAAAAAATGTTATAATAAAAAAAAATGGGGATATGGCGGAATGGTAGACGCTACGGACTTAGGCTTCAAAAAATCCTTTTTGAGCTTTTTTAAAGAAATTTAAAAAATGAATGCTTTCAATATCAAAGAACGAAATTTTTTTTCAAACTTTGAACCTTTTTGTTTCAAAAAAGTACCATAATAAAAAAAACTTGAATATTATGAAATACCTTTTACAATTTTTCTTATTGCTATTTACTCTGCCTTCAACCAGGTAAGTGTTGGTACATAAATAAGGAAAAGTGAAATTTCAAAGAGAACAAAAGGTGCAGAGACTTTATGAAAGCTATCTTTCAAGAAATCAAAAAGCAAATAAAAATAGGCTAAAAATGAAAGATAAAGAAAAAGTCCAGAAACATAAATTTTCATGAAAATCCGTTGATTTTTTCGATCGTGAGGGTTCAAGTCCCTCTATCCCCATAAAAAGTAAGAAAAAATTCAAAATAGAAATAAAAACTTTTTTATTTATTTTCAAATTTCTATATTTGTCATCCTTTTGGAATAAAAAAGTTTTTGAAGCGCTTTTCAAAAAAAGAAAAACAACTTCAAACTGAATAAAAGCAAAAAAATATTTTCACCTTCTCTAAAAGACCCAGTCAATTTTCAAAAAAAGACTTCATACCTCTTTGAACAAATGTTCCAAATAAATCTTATGAAAAGGGGTCATTTCTCTTAGACACAATAAATATCAAAAGTTTGCAACTCTTCCTCAAATTAGAGTGCTTTTCTTAGATGTTTGTAACTTGTAGAGAAGCATACTGCCTCCGCTTTGAGGGTGGATTTACCTCAATTTGCTCTACTCTGCCAGGCCCAGCCCCTGAGCCTGGCAGAGTAGAGCAGTGAAATACAGATGAGTTAAGAGCCTCCTCAAAACAATGGATCTAGTCCTTTTCAGAGTAAAGAAATGCAGTGAAAAGAACTTTTTTTTGAAGTTTTAAAATGTCTTTTAATGAAATGAAAAACAATTTTTGAACAAAACATTTTTTTTTTCAGTTTTATAAATTTTTTCAAATTTTTTTTTATGGTTGAACCTTTACTTTCTGGAATCGTATTAGGATTAGTACCTGTAACTATTGCAGGTTTATTTGTAACAGCTTATTTACAATATCGTCGTGGTGACCAAGCAACTTGGTAAATGAAATTGAACCATCTGCAAATAAAGAGTCCATTTAATTTAAGGAGGAAAAGTTTGCAGATGGTTCGATATTCAAGACAAAAAAGTGTATAATTTTTTCTTTTTGAATCGTGAAAAATTTTAAAATTTTTCACGATTTTTATGGTGTTTTTTCAAAGATTCAAATTTTTTTGAAACTCTGAAATGAAAACAAAATGCAAAAAAATTTTTTACTTTTTTATTTTTTTGCAGATCCTTTTGTAGATGGTAATTTTGCACCATATTTTGAACGACTTTGAACTCTATTTTTTACACCAGCAGTATCTAAAGTACCACGAACAATGTGATAACGTACCCCCGGTAAATCTTTTACCCTTCCACCACGTACTAAAACAACAGCATGTTCTTGTAAGTTGTGCCCAATTCCTGGAATATAAGCAGTTACTTCAAAACCTGATGTTAAGCGTACACGAGCAACTTTTCTTAAAGCAGAGTTTGGTTTTTTTGGAGTAACAGTATAAACACGTAAACAAATTCCACGACGTTGAGCACAAGATTTTAATGCTGGTGCTTTTGTTTTTTTTGTAATTTTTTTACGAGCTGAACGAATAAGTTGTTGAATAGTAGGCATTTTTTCATTTTTTGCCTTTTTTCAGAAAAAAAAATCTGTTTTTATCCCCAGAATTATTTGCGCCTAGGTTTTTCTACCACCCTGGATATGCCTCCGCTTTGCGGTGCCAGGGCAAAGCCCCGGCAAGGCTTTGCCCTGGTGGAGCGCTCTGCACTCCGCAAAGCTCTGCTACGCTGGCAAAGCTTTGCTTCGCTCCGCCCCGCGTTGCGGCGCGAAGCAGGCGGATCGCCGACGGTGCAGAGGGGGAGCAAAGGCCTGACCCTGGCAGAGGCGGCAGCAAAACAACATGGGAGTGTATGAATGCATAAATCGAAAAACAGCACAGCAGAATAATAAAAACCCTGGCAGTGTAAATTTTTTCTTCCTGAAAAAAGTATTTTTTTCCAAAAATTTGAAACATTTAAAAAATTTTTCAAATGTTTTCATTTTTTCTTTTTTTTTTCATTTTTTTTTCAAAACTGAATGTACTACAGCTTTTGTTTAAGAAATTACTAAAAGCGCAAACACTTAAGCTTAAAACAATCTGTTGACTTATTCCAGAAAGAAAACAAACAGTTGAAATACTGATATATCTCTTTATAAAACATGAACAGAAAAAAAGAAAAATTTTTTTGACAGAAATTTCCATTTATCTAAAGAAATCGAATTTAAAAACGTTTCTTTCTAGAGAACATTTGCTTTTTTCATTTCAAAAAATGAAAAAAGTTTTTTGCATCTACTTTTTACAAAAGTGAAAAGCAAATGCAAAAAAACTATTTATTAGAATGAGAAAACTAAAGGATCAGGGAAAAATCGATTAATTTCAATTAATAAAGCTGCTGTGATTGTAAACCAAGCAAGTGCAACAACAGGAGCTGTTGATAAATAAGTTGTAAAGTTTTTCATAAAAATCTTTTTTGAATTTGTTTCAAATTAAAAGAAAGCTCAAAATTTTTTTTGAACTGCTTTTTTTTCTCCCATGGTCAAATGGCTGTTTTGCAAAGCCACACTCACCATTTGCTTTTTCCTTTGTACAGCAATATGCTCTGCCATGGTCAGGAGGTCAGGGGGCTGCTTCGCACCGCCGGCGAAGCAGGCGGTGCGAAGCAGCCCCCTGACCCCCCAACCCAGCCCAAGGTCTATCTACAGTAGTGCAAAAACTCTGGAAGACAGGGCATTGTTCCATAATACAGGAAAATGAAAAGAAAAAATTTGAAACACCATTCTTTCTTGGTTTTTTCTAAAAAAATTGATTCTTTATTAAAGAAATCTTTTTTTTTTTGATTCTATTTCAATAAAATGCTTTTGAAATTCAATTTTTCAAATGACGTCACTTTGATCTTTCTCTGTTAATCACTTTGAACTTCATTGAGAAGTGAAAAATTTTTTGTTGCATATGTGCAGACAAAAGGAGATCAAAAACTTCTCCTTTTGTCTGCAGTGCGGTGCAAAGCTGAAAAAACCCTTTCTCAAAGTTTTTTGAAATTTCAAAAGCAAAGAAAAAGGTATAAACTTCAACGAGAAAATTTATTAGTGGTGATCCTCAACAGCTTCACCAATATAAGCACCAGCTAAAGTTGCAAAAACTAAAGCCTGAATAGCACTTGTAAAACATCCTAAAAGCATAATTGGAATAGGAATAATTAAAGGAACAAGAGAAACTAATACACCTACTACAAGTTCATCTGCAAGAATGTTCCCAAAAAGTCGGAAGCTTAAAGAAAGTGGTTTTGTAAAATCTTCAAGTACGTTAATAGGTAATAGGAAAGCAGCTGGTTGTACATAACGTTTGAAATAACCTAGACCTTTTTTGCGAATTCCTGCATAGAAATAAGAAATCGATGTTAAAAGAGCAAGAGCAACAGTTGTATTGATGTCATTTGTTGGTGCTGCTAATTCACCATGTGGAAGTTCAATTAAACGCCAAGGTAATAATGCTCCTGACCAGTTTGATACAAAAATGAATAAGAAAACAGTTCCTAAGTAAGGAACCCATTTTAAATATTCTTCTTCACCAATTTGTGTTTTTGCTAAATCACGAATAAATTCTGTTACAAATTCAGTGAAATTTTGTAATCCATCTGGTGTTGATTTTAAGTTGCTATTTGCAACAAAAGATAAAATGAAAATAAGACCTAAAACAAACCAAGACATTAATAAAACTTGTCCATGAACTTCGTATGGACCTACTTGCCAATAAAAATGTTGACCAACTGAAACTTCAGCGATTTCTGATACTGGATTTAGGAAAAAAGCACTCATAATTTTTGAAAACAAAATTTGATATTTTTTTTGAAGAATTATTGAAAAAAGAATTCTTCGAAAATTAACAACCAAAAAATTACTTCTTTTCGCTCTGTCTGTGTCTCAGCGGATTATCACTGCATAAACTGCGAGGGTCAAGGGTGCCCTTTTGCAACTGCCCTCCTCCGCAAAGCTCTGCACCGCGCTGCTTCGCTTTGCCTCGGCGGCGCGAAGCAGCGCGGTGCAGAGCAAATTGAGGCAAAGCCACCCGCAAAGTGGAGGCAGTCTTTCACAAAGCAGAGAAGTACGGCAGATACCTGGTAAGCAGACAGAGAAACAAAATCAAACAATCCAAGAAATAATCAAATTCCCTTCTTTCAAAAGGAATTCGATTTTGCTTAACAAGTGACTAGTAAAGAAAGACTTTGTCAAACGAACAAAAACTTTTGCAAATGAACCACTTTTAAAGTTTGTCTAGTTCTTTTTTTCTTGATTCTCACTTTTTTGAAAAACAAAAAATAAAAAAGAAAAAAATATGCAAAATTTTGAAATAAAAAAAACAAAAAGTTCCATCAACAAAATTTGAAGAATCAATAAATATTGTTTTTTGTTTTAAAAGTAATTTTGAAATTTAGTAAAGTAACTACGTTACTTACGAATAAAAATTGTATAAAGTTTTTTATTTTTTTTTGACAGAAAATTTTAAAAAAGAAATACAAAACAGAGAGAGCTTTTTTGTATCCATGTTGTTTTTTATGAGTTTGCAGCTCCATCTGTGCCCTTAGCAACCATCA
Organism: Desmodesmus armatus; assembly: GCA_007449985.2. Lineage (NCBI taxonomy): Eukaryota > Viridiplantae > Chlorophyta > Chlorophyceae > Sphaeropleales > Scenedesmaceae > Desmodesmus > Desmodesmus armatus. Next base: position 130,346 of record VIIQ02000042.1, read on the forward strand.
ATCCAGTGGCAGAGTCCTGCTCTGCATAGCCCCCTGACCTAGGCTTTGCACCGCACCGCCGAGGCAAAGCCTCGGCGGAGCGCAAGCGAAGCCTAGGCTTTGCCTCGGCGGAGCGCAAGCGAAGCCTAGGCTTTGCCTCGATTTGCAAAGCAAAGGATCGCCGGCGGTCCGGAGCACAGCCCCCGGCAAGAAAGAACGCAGTGCAGACTGGTAAATCAATGAATACAAATAAACCAGGTGGTGCAAAAAAGAAAGCAACTCTTTAAAGTAAATTGGGCAAACTTTGAAAAAAGGAAAAAAACTTATTGAAATTTGAAATATTTTTTACTTTTCTTTAAAAAAGAAAAGTAAAAAATATTTCAAATAAAATTTTATAATGAAGAACCTAAACCAACATAAGAACCGTAGAAAAAGATTGCAAGAATACCAATAGCTGCTGTACCTGCAACAGTTCCAATTAACCATAATGGAATACGTCCAGTAGTTCCTGAATTAGACATAAGAAAAAAAAAATACATGTATTTCAATAAAACAAGAAAAAATAAAGAATTCACTGACTTTTTTTCAGTTGTTTTTTCTTTGATAAAAATTTTTCTTGGGAATCAATAAAGTAGCAATTCTTTTCAGAAGACAAGAAATTCTCTTTTTTAAAAAGGAAACTTTTGTGAAAAGACACATACAAAATTGATAGCCATAATAAGAAAGTAATAAACACGAATGTACTCAAAATTTGAAAACTGGAATGGGTCCAATTTTATTCTTTGAATTCCAAAAAACAAATTTTCACTGAATAAAAAAATTTTGAGTATCCTTAAATTTTAGCAAATTTCTTAAAAAAAAAGTCTAAAATTTTGAAACGTTTTTGAGAAACAAAAATGAAATTGTAGAAAATTTTTTTATTCAAAAAACTTTTTTGTGAATGCCTCAACTAAATAGAGACATTTGAGAGAAAATGTTTTGAGCAAAATCAAAAAGAAACTTTGCAGAAAAAACAAAAATTGAAACTCCAAAAAAGATTTTACATTTTAAAAGCTGTCAATTTTTTATAAAAGAAGTGGACTTTTACAAAAAATTTTCTTTTGTTTATTGAATTTTTATTCTCGTATTGCTCTCCGCAAAGCTTTGCCGGGGCTTTGCCCAGGCACCGCAAAGCTTTGCAGATGCCTAGGCAGAGGAGCAAATGCCAGTAAAATTGTATAGAATTACTGACAATACCATTTTTTCTTTTTAAAAAGTAGAAATTCTATAAAAAGAAAACAAGGAGATATTTCAATAAAAAACAAACAGATTGAAAAGCTTTTCAAAAGTCTAAAAGAATTTCATAAAAATTTTCTAAAATAAAGATTCTTTAAAAAGCTTGAAAGAGAGTTTTTCACTCTCTTTCTTTTTAAATAAGAGCTTTTTCACCTACTCAGTGAAAATGAAGCCTTGTTTCTGCAAATTCGTTCCGCCCCCACTTAACCAAATAAAGATTACACCTAATTGCCCGAAGTGAGCACTAAAAACTTTTCTTGAAATTTCTTCTAAATCACTTGTGTGACTGTCAAAGTCATGTGCATCAGCATGAAGATTCCAAATCCAAGTTGTTGTGTTTGGCCCTTTTGCAAGAGTTCTTGAAAAATGTCCTGGTTTTGTAGGAAAAATAAACTTTTGCTTTTTCATTGGTTTTTTGAAAAGTTGAAGGATATTTTATAAAAAAAAGTCTAAAACTTGAATTCAAACGCAAAAAAGCAAAATATTTTCCGAAGAACTGTATATGCTCCTCTCAAAGCTTACAGCTCAATTACTCATAAAAAAATTGAGTACAGAATTGCCAAAAAAGGCAAAGCTTTACGAAAGCTGTACTTTTGTTTTCTTAAGAAAGAAAACTTAAAAAAAAAACAGTAATATTCAAAAAAAAGGATAAAAAGATAAATTTTTCAAAATTTAAACTTTTAAAAAGAGAATTTTTCTCCTTCCAAAAAAGAAAATAATTTGGAAGGAGAAAAATTGAAAAAAGAAATACATAATTTATCGTTTTAGAAAGAATTTTTGAGACACCTCATTGCCTCCCTGTTGCGGTAAGCAAACTTCTCAAAAGCAAAAAGTTTTGAGAAAAAAGGTATATTCAAAAAAATTTCCAAATTGAAAAGATTATAGAGCGTTACCACGAGGTAATACTTCTTCTGGGAATACTAAACGTTCGTGTGGTTGGTCTTGAGCAGCCATCCAAGCACGAATACCTTCGTTAAGTAAAATGTTTTTAGTGTAAAATGTTTCGAATTCTGGGTCCTCAGCTGCACGAAGCTCTTGTGATACGAAATCGTATGCACGTAAGTTTAAAGCTAAGCCTACAACACCAATTGCTGACATCCATAGACCCGTTACTGGGACAAGGAGCATGAAAAAGTGTAACCAACGTTTGTTAGAGAAAGCAACACCAAAGATTTGTGACCAGAAGCGGTTAGCAGTTCATTTATGTTTAAAAAGAAGTTTCTTTCTTCTTTTTTTCTTCTAGTTTAGCTAGAAGATCAGACTATATCTTTATGAAATTTTGTTTCTTTTTGAAGAAAACATTATTTATTCCATCCATTGAATTTTTGATTGGTGTAAATAATGGTGTCTGTTTCAAAAAATACTCATTCCATACTTGCTTTTTGAGAGACCAAAGCAAACAGCTCTGGGCAGGATAGTCGTTACGCAGAATAAAATTTTTTATTTTTGCACGGAATTTTCCACATAAATCAGCGGAAATCCTCCGTTTTGAGCAAGATTTCAATATGCTTTAAAGCATAAAGTGGCAACCTAAAAATGAATTACCATAGAGTAAGTTTCTTCTGCTTGAGTAGGGTTAAATGCACGGAATGTGTTTGCACCATCACCATCTTCAAATAATGTGTTTTCAACAGTAGCACCGTGAATAGCACATAATAAAGCAGCACCTAAAACACCAGCTACACCCATCATGTGGAACGGGTTTAAAGTCCAGTTCAATTGTTTGTCCTTTTCAAATCCTTTTTCAAAAACCAAATCTGTGATCTGGGAGTTTTTACTTTTCCATTTTGCGCCGCCTGCTTCGCCGGCGGATTGCCCCGCACCACCTGGGTTGAGGGGCATTGCAAAACGGTGCAAAAGAAGTGGAGCACAGTGGAGTGCAAAAAACTCAGCTCCCTCTCGTCACATATGCTAAAAGAGGGAAAATATTCCGATTTGGTATAAAAATTGAAGGATAAGAAGAGAAACTCTCTCTATTGCTAGAGAATATCGGACTCTATCACCACTTTCATTTGTATTTTGTAAAAAAAATTGAAAGTGCCAAATTCAAAGAACTTCATCTCAAATCTTAATAAAAATAAAAAAAGAAAACATATTTTCTGGCCAGGAAGTAGCTTCATAAGCAGAAAAAATTTTTAAAATTTTAAAAAGAAGAGAAGAGTGAAGTCGAGTCTCTGCACCTGTCTTTATTGAAAAAAGAGCTGAAGAAAAGAAAAAAGCATGAAAGCTATATTTGTCATGCTGTGAAGCTCTTCTTGCTTCAATTATTTCAAGAGAAAGAGAAGGTTCATGATTGTCATTTTGCCACGGATAATCAAAAATAAATATTTTTTACACCCATGATCAGATTCACTTTGAGCCTTGTATTTGAACAAAGCAAAAAGATTTGCAAAATTGAATTTCCATGAATAAACTTGGTTTTTCGACAAGCAGGCACTCGCCTGCTTAAAGCCACAAAAACGTATGGAAGCCTTGAAAGAAAAGAATGAAACGGAAAATAGCCGCTACACCAAAACTTGGAGCAAAGAACCAACCTGATTGTCCTAAAGGGTAGATTAAAAATACTGATACAAAAACAGCAATAGGAGCTGAGAATGCAATTGCGTTGTATGGACGTAAGTTTACAGAACGTGCAATTTCAAATTGACGTAACATAAATCCAATTAAACCAAAAGCACCATGTAATGCAATAAATGTCCATAATCCACCTAATTGGCACCAGCGAGTGAAATCACCTTGTGCTTCTGGACCCCATAAGAATAATAAAGAGTGAGCCATACTGTTTGCAGGAGTAGAAACAGCTGCTGTTAAGAAGTTACAACCTTCTAAATATGATGTAGCTAAACCATGAGTGTACCATGAAGTTACGTAAGTTGTTCCTGTGAACCAACCACCTAATGCAAAGTAAGCACAAGGTAATAAAAGAAGCCCTGACCAACCAATGAATACAAAACGGTCTTGACGTAACCAGTCATCAGCATCATCAAACCATGTACGTTTTTCTTGATATGTACTACCAATCGCAATAGTCATTGTGCGATTACCAAATTTACTTTATAGAGTTCATCATTACGTTTTTCTCAACATTTGTAAATATTTTTTACAATGGAGTTCAACTATTCTCAAAACTTTCAAAAATTGAAAAGTAAAGGAAAAAACCTAATTATATATAAAATTATATCATAAAAATAAAAAAGAAAAAAATTGGAAAAAGAAAATAGAAAAAAAGAAAAAATTGACATGAAGTTATTTCAACAGAGCAGAGCATTCTATGGAGGTAAACCCGCTTTGCTGGCGCAGCAAAGCCTGCTTCGCCGGCCTGGGTTGGGTTGGGTTTTTTGCTACGCAAAGGGCTTTGCCCCCTGACCCTGACCCTGACCCCGGCGCAGCAAAGCCCCGCCGGCGGTGCGAAGCAAAGCTTTGCGGAGGGTGGCTATGCCCAGGCTGGCGAAGCAGAGCTTCATGGGGGCTCCGCTTTGTGGTATGGCAGAGCGGTGTTCAAAAGAAAAATAGAAGGGACAATTTGCCCATAAGAACAATGGTACAGTGGAAAAAATTTCTATTTTCTAAAAAAGAATGAAACCTCTTTTTAGAAAATAGAAATTTTTGAAAGCAACTTTAGCCTAACTTAGAGCTAAAGTTGCTAATGAAATAAAAAGTTTTTATCGAAAACTTACAGATGCTTGCCAAACAAAAGCTAATAATAAAAAGAAAATAGGAATAATTGGTAAAACATCCACAATAGGATCAAAAGGTGCATAAGCTTCTGGTAATTTTGCTAAAATTAAAGAGATAGATTCCATAGGATTCTTAAAATAAAAATGGTTTTCACTTTTTCAAAATTTTCAAAAATTTTTTTTTATTTTGTATTGCAAATTTTCTTTTTCATTTTTCAAAAAAGAAAAACAAGAAGGAGAAAAATTGACAACAAAATTCTAAAAAATTGCAAATTTTTGAAAATTTGAGTTCAACATGAAACTCATTACATCTAATTTTATAAAGTTTTTTCTTTTTGTTTTTTTTCTTGTTTAAACGATGTATCTCAAAAAAAAAAACTCACAAACAAAAAAACTGAAAGTGATAAAAGAAAAAATTTGTTATTTCAATTGTTCTTTTTTAAGAGTTTTTCTCTTAAAAACCAATGAAAAAAACTTTTTGAATTCTTTGACTTTGAACTTCATATTTTTTCTTTTTTCAAAATGAAAGAGGAAACTCCTTTATGGAGTAGAGAAGCAACCCACCGCCTCCACCTCTGCTTTGCCTCGGAGAAGAAAACAAAGCAAACCAATTTCTGCGGAGAGAAATAATACAATTCACTTCCAAATGAAAAAAAAATGAAATGAAGAAAGTCTTTTAAAGAAAATCAAAAAGGCAATAAAAAACAATAGAAATAATGAATTAAGAACTTAACGCCTCCCAACCCATCGTAACATCGTCTAATAATAACGAACTGTTATAGATTTCTAAAATAATTAATAAGAAAACAGCAAAAAGCACAATGAAAACACCCATTAAAACAGTTGTTCCCCATCCAGGTAAAACTTTTCCTGATTCAGAGTTTAACGGTCTTAATAATGTTCCTAAAGGTGTTACAATACCTGGTTCTTGAAGTGCATCTGAGAAGCTTGATTTTGCTTTTGAAGTTGTTCCAGTTGCCATTAAAAAAAAATTTTTGATTTTTTTTACTTTCTGTCGTACTCTAGTTATTGGAGAATAAATTTGAAAAATTTGACCGCGCTGCGGAGAAAAGATTGTTATGGATAGTCCTGCATTTTTCTTTACCTTTTTTTTATGGTTTCTATTATTAAGTGCTACAGGATATTCGGTTTATGTGAGTTTTGGACCTCCTTCAAAAAAATTGAGAGATCCTTTTGAAGAACATGAAGATTAAATTTTCATGAGCATTGCCTTTTATTCAACTTCTCTGCCTGTTTGCTGTGCATTTCTCTGCTCTATTAAAGCTTTGCTGCTTGAGTAGAGAGCAATACCTTGCTTTGCTTTCTGCAAATCAAGGTCTAAGCTTTGCCACCGCCGGGGTCCCGCAAAGCTCTGCTCCGCGCTGCTTCGCAGAGGGCTATGCCCAAACCCAGGCTTCGCACCGCAAAGCTCTGCTCCGCCGGCGCTCCGCCGGGGTCCCGCAAAGCTCTGCTCCGCGCTGCTTCGCAGAGGGCTATGCCCAAACCCAGGCTTCGCTTGCGCTCCGCGCAGCGGTGCGGTGAGGACTGCTCAGTAACAAAGAGGATTTGGAGGTAATACCTCCAGTCCTGGCAGTGAACAAATCCCCAGCTCTTCTCTTTTCATCAAAGTTCATCTTTGAATTGAAAGAGAAAAAACAATAACAAATCCAAGCAAAGAAGTAAATGAGTCCTCCTCACGAAAAAGAAGAAGACAAAACAATGCTCTGTCCTAAGTAATGAATCCTCTGAATACAAAACATTTGTGTTCTGAAAAGAGAGATTTTTCACTTTTTTTATATGAGTAAAAATTTATTTTTTCTCATATATTTCTCATTTCTTAAAAAAATGAGAAGAATGCTTTTTTTAAGCAAAAGTTTTTAAAAATAGACTTTTGTTTTCATTTTAAAACATATTTCACACTAAGTATGAGCTTAGCAAAATACAAACACAATAAAAATGAAAAAAAAATGGAGAGAAAAAATAAAAAATTTTCTCTCTCCATTCAAAAAAGAAAAAGCTATATTTCAATTATTTTACCATACGAGGTGGCTCTCTAAAGAAAATAGCGAAAAAGATAATACCTAATGTTCCGATTAATAAAAAAGTATAAACTAATGCTTCCATAAAATGAAATGTGGTTAATAAATATGTCGATTTTGAAGAAGAATAAATACAAATTCATTTTTTTCAATCCACTTCAAAATGAAAAAAGAAAATGCTCTAACAACTTCGAGAATAGAGCTTTGTTTACAAAAACATTTGCTCTAAAGGAGAAAAGCATAAAGCAAAATTCAAATTGAACAAGTGGAAAAAACAAAAATTTTAGAAACGATAAAAAGATATCATTTTAAAATGTAAAAAAAAAATGAATTTTTATTTGCTTGGAAAAACTCCAGACCCATCAATTGATATATCTCCTTTGCATAGGTTTTTAAAAAAAAGAAAATGCAAAAGAGAATTCTTTTGTTCTCAAAAAATTTGAAAGGTTCACTTTTTCACTTGTACCTGCAAATTTGTCAAAATTTGCAATAATTTCATTTGCCCATTTGATTTCACACCCCCAAAATGGGAAGAAAGCACAAAATTCAAAAAATTGCAAAACAATCACATACAAAGGAGAAGAGTGAAACCTTTCAAAAATGAGTTTATTTATTTCTGCTTTGCCAAAAGCACCTCCAAACCTCTGACCTCGACCTGCCCACCCCTTCGGGGACAGGGACAGGGAGGGAAACGGTGCAGAGAAGCTGAACAGAACAAAGCAATCCATCCACTCTGCACCTTTGCACTTTTTGTACTATGCTTAGGCAAAGTACAAAAGGTGCAAAACATAACAGAGAAGAATGAAGCATGAAAGAAAAAATTAGAAAGCTTCACGAACAGAACTTGTGTCACCAAGTTTTTTGTATTTACCAAATTCTAAACTTTCGTTTAGGTCATCATCAATACCAGCAAATACATCACGGAAGATAGTACGTGCACCGTGCCAAATATGCCCAAAGAAGAATAATAAAGCAAAGCATACGTGACCAAAAGTAAACCAACCACGAGGACTGCTACGGAAAACACCATCTGATTGTAAAGTTGAACGGTCAAATTCAAAAATTTCACCTAATTGTGATTTACGAGCATATTTTTTCACTGTAGCTGGGTCATTAAATGTTAATCCGTCTAATTCACCACCATAGAAAGTTACAGAAACACCAACTTGTTCGATACTGTATTTTGATTCAGCACGACGGAATGGAACGTCAGCACGTACAACACCATCTTTATCAATTAATAAAACAGGGAATGTTTCAAAGAAAGTAGGCATACGACGAACAAAAAGCTCACGACCATCTTGGTCTTTGAAAACTGCATGACCTAACCATCCTACAGCAATACCATCTCCACTATTCATAGCACCTGTACGGAAAAGACCACCTTTTGCAGGGTTGTTTCCAATATAATCATAGAAAGCTAATTTTTCTGGAATTTTTGACCAAGCATCAGAAAGAGAAGAACCTTCTGATAAGCTTGTTTGAACTCGTTTTTGAATCTCTTGTTGGAAGAAACCTTGGTCCCACTGGTAACGAGTTGGACCAAATAATTCAATTGGAGTTGCTGCAGAACCATACCACATAGTACCTGCTACAACAAAAGCTGCCCAGAAAACTGCTGCAATACTGCTTGATAATACTGTTTCAATACTTCCCATAGATAAACCAAAGTATAAACGAATAGAAGGACGTACACATAAGTGGAATAGACCTGCTAATACACCTAAAATACCTGCTGCAATGTGGTGAGCTGCAATACCACCAGGGTTGAAAGGATCAAATCCATCAGCACCCCAAGAAGGAGCTACTGGTTGAACACTTCCTGTTAATCCATAAGGATCTGAAACCCAGATACCAGGACCAAATAAACCTGTTACGTGGAATGCACCAAAACCAAAACATAAAAGACCAGATAAGAATAAGTGAATACCAAAAATTTTTGGTAAATCTAGAGCCGTTTTTCCTGTACGAGGGTCACGGAACAGTTCAAGATGTCGGGTGGAGTTCTCGTTAGACAACCCCCCCTAAGAACCGGACATGCACATCTCTATGCATCCGGCTCAGGCAACATAAACATATGTTACTATTTAATGTGAAAGAAGAGAAAATTAAGAAAGAAAATTAAGAAATTAAAATTTTAAGGATAATAAGTTTGAAGCTAAACTTAAGAAATTGACATTTAATCTTCAACAGATTGAGAGGCTGTTGGAGAAGATTTTGATCTGTTACGAGATCTGCTTGACGAAGAAGAAGGTTCAGAAATTGGATATTGTTTTTCAACAATGATTTTTTCATATTTTGAAATCAATGAAGTTTTACCTAATTCTAAAGCTGCACGGTATTTTCTTAGTTGTAGTGGATCTAAATGTTGTTCAGCTTCAGCTAGAGTTACTTTACTAGAAGAAGAAGGACCAGAGATAGATTTACCAGAACCAAGTTTTCTGATAGGAAGGTCATCACCAAAGATTTCAGCTTCAATTTTTGAGCATCCATCAACTGCAACTGGACCACTTAAAGGAACTTCTTCAAAAGTGGGAGGGACATAGTTCCCATTTTCATCTTTTGTAGAAAATAATACTTTTAGTGATTCAGCAACTTCTCTTGGAGATAAAGATTGTGCAGCTTGAATAGGAATCATTTTAATAACATCACCAATGCTTAATTCAGCAGCAGCTGCACTAAGATTAAAAAGGCTCATGTTAGCAGCAGGACAAGAGTTTAAGAAACCACAAATACGAGAAATGTGACCCCATAAGCACTCAATAATGTTACCTTGTGTTGGAACTTCAATAAATTTTTCATTACCAACATATGAGTCTAATGTTTTTGTTAAGAAGGCTTCCAGTTCCTCCGGGTCGTCCGGAAGGAAAATAATCAATTCAGGTAACCCAGCAGCTAATGCAACAGCTGTTGCATAGCCAGGGTCAGCTAATAAACATTTCTTTTTGTAAAATCTAAAAGAGGGTGAACGATCTAAGGAAGAACCAGAAGTATCTGGTTTGATAATTCTAAGTTGAACCAGAAGAACTACAGTTACCATACATAAAACAGTAAGTTTTACAATGTTATCATAGCTTTCTAAAGGTTCAAGACCTTCTATATTTGAAAAGGAATATTTTTGAACTTGTAAAATACCTGCTGATTTATTACCAAAAATTTTTGTACCCAACTTTTTTGAAGAAGAGGGTTTTTGTTTACGAGAGGCTTTTGCCATAATACTTGATACTACCACTTTTGTGGGAAAAATTTAACATTTTGTGTGCTAAACCATGTGTTAAAATTCCTAGACTGAGTCATCAAATGTGTCTAATTTGGAAGGTTCCCAGTTAAAGGTTACTTTTTTTGAAGAAAGCTGGGATTTGTATTCACTAAGTTTTTCAGACCATGTTTCAAATTCACCACCATAATGAATGTGGGAATGGCAATGTGCATGGATGAGTAACAAATTTCCTAAGTTGTTTTTTCCACCTTTTGAAGTAGGCCAGATGTGGTGTCTTTGCAGTTTGCCACTTTCAAGAAGGCTTTGTTGGCAGACAGGGCAAAAGCCACTTTGTGAAATAGCTAAGGAATAATCAAAAGAAGAAGTAAGGTCAACAGCTCTGCATTGAAACATTTTGTTGGTTCTTTCAATCCAATATTCTTTAGCATTTGGATCATCAGGTGAAAGTTTATTTTGAACAGGAGGCCAAATCTTTCCTGAGCTATACCATTTAGCATAAACACATACTAAATCTGAGCCAGGATGGTGAAATGTCCATCTGTTATCAATTCTTAGGGTTTTTAAGTGTTTGAAATATCTTTTAACACACCAGTCTGTGGATTTTTTGGGGTGAGCTCTTTTAATCCATCTCATTTGAAGCTTAAATAAATGATTATCAATGCTAGATGAAACCTTAGAAAAAGAGTGAGTTCTTTTACTCTCACAATACCCCCTAACCATTCTATTTACCTTTTTAATCAGTTTGTCAACTGATTTTCCTCTGTGTTCCCTAAATGTGGCAGAAAGCCTATTTTTGAAGGATTTTACAGACTTTTCTGAAGGAGTAATTAAAGTAGAAACATAATCAGCAACTTGTGGATGAATACCATTACTAGTATCACCTAAGTTAATGTGTTTATATCCAAGTTTAATTCTTTGTTGAAAGTGAAAACCAAGAAAGTCAAAACCATCAAATGTTGTGGTGATTCTGGTTTTGGTTTCACTAAGAGCAAGACCTCTTTTCTTTAATGCATTATTGACATCAAGAATGGACTGTTCAGCAACTTGTTTGTTTGGACAGATGATAACAAAATCATCAGCATATCTAATAAATGTTCTATGAAGAGGGTTATCTCTTTTACTAATATACCCTTGTGAATTGTAGATGATACCAAGTTCAGCTTCAATACCATGCAAAGCAATATTGGCAAGAAGCGGGGAGATGACCCCACCTTGAGGGGTACCCATATCAATATCATATGCTACCCCATTTTCCAGAAAACCAGCTTTTAACCACTTAAGAATAAGGTCTGAGTAGGGAAATTTGTTAATGCAAGACATTAAATAGTTGTGACTGATTTCATCAAAACAACAAGAAATGTCAGCATCTAAAATCCAAACTCTATCCTTTTTTGACATAAGGGTGAAAATTCTATGAACAGCATCCTGGTATGATTTACCAGGTCTAAAGCCATAGCTGATGGACTCAAATTTTGCTTCCCATTCAGGTTCTAGAGCAGAGACAATTACAGCTTGAATAGCTCTGTCTATAATGTTAGGGATACCTAATGGTCTTTTTCTTCCATCTGGCTTGGGAATGTAGACTCTTTTTACTTGAGAAGGTTGCCATTCTTTTAAATTCATTTGATGAATCTTGAAGGCAAGTTCAAGTCTTTGTGCATGGGTAGAATAAACTTTCTGGTCTAAGCCAGGAGTTCCTTTACCGCGTGATGTAGCTGTAACTTTTCTCACTGCCTGTAATGCAACAGCAAGGCTATTACAGGTCAGTTTTTGTAAATTTCTTAACTTTCTGTACTTCTTTCTCTTAGAAGCATTAAATATTCTATACCTTAAATTTTTGACATCCTGATCTACAACTCTCCAGCGGATAGAATCCCAGGTCGGTCTCACAGGGTCAATAAATATGCTACTATTATCAAAATTTGTCATAATACTGTATAGCAATTATCCAAGGTATACACTGTTTGTAGTCACCACCAGAGCTATGTAGATATGCTTCACAATGTACAAATTTGACAAGGGAATATATCACTATCACCCAAGTTATACCATGTTTAAGATGTTTTGCTATTTACATCCTTAGAAAACATGGCTTTCCTTTTGGCTTTCAAGAAATTGTCTTTTCACCAGGGCCATTGAACATAGGACCAGTTCCTACCCCACAATCAACATATGGAGAGCATTGCTGCCCTTTAACCTGAATTGGATTACAGGAATTGACTGTGGGTTATTAGTTCAACAAATAATTTAGAATAATGTTCTGAAACCTAAAAAAGACCAAAGGCATGTGCACTGTAGATAATCAAACTGAGGGTTAATTATCGCGCCTTTAAACGGGGAGCCTTATCTAGAATGTATCTATTCCCAGGCCCTTGTTCTCCAAGGTTCATGATCCCATGGTTTCACTCCATTATTCATTCCTCTTGGCACCACCACTTGGAGAGCTGATCTGTGGCTTAGCCTTTAAACATGAGCTTAGGCCTGGTATTTAGTATGAATGAGAGATTCAGAATAAAATTGTTCTGAAGAGTTCATTTAACCTTATTTCCCAAACCCCCATGTTGAGGACATCTCTACAGCTGAGAAGGAGACTAGCATAGTCTCAAAATTATTAGTTATTCACTAATCGCACCCCAGTAAACCCAGTGCCAAACAGACGCTAAGAATAATAAACCTGATAGAATGATGTGAGATGCAGCAACACCTTCATAACTCCAAATACCTGGATTTGAAGCTGTTTCACCACTGATTGTCCATCCACCCCAAGATTGAGTTACTCCTAAACGTGTCATGAAAGGTAATACGAACATACCTTGACGCCACATAGGGTTTAAAACTGGATCTGATGGATCAAAAACAGCAATTTCAAAAAGTGTCATTGATCCAGCCCAACCAGCAACTAAAGCTGTGTGCATTAAATGCACAGAAATTAGTCGCCCTGGGTCATTAATAACTACTGTATGTACACGATACCAAGGTAATCCCATTGAAAAAAAAAAAGAATTGTTGTTTACTTCATTTCTAAGAATTGATGAAAAAGTTTTTTGCCCTTATGAGTTCATTCGAAGCAGTAGGCTGGTTGATCTCTGTACAGCTCTGGCCTGGGCAAAGCCCAAGTCCCCGCAAAGCGGAGAACAGAGATTCAATTTGTAATTTGACAAGTGCTAGACTAAAGCATATCATTGTTTTTATAGAAAACTTGGAAAACCAAAAAGGATAATATATATAAATTTGAGAACGTGTTTCAATTTTATTGATTCCTTTATCTAAATAAAATTAAAAATATTTTAACAGAAAAAGATCTTTTTTTCAAAAGAAATATATTGTTATTCAAAAAAACTTGTATTTCAAAATTTTTTTTTACAAAAATAAAAAGGAGCCCTTGCAGAGGCAAAGCTCTGCTACGCCGGCAAAGCGGAGTGCTGCGCAAGTGGAACGCTCCGCTTTGCGGGGGGCTATGCCCTCCTCCGCAAAGCTCTGCTCCGCACCGCAACGCGGAGGGGCAAAGCCCAGGCACCGCAAAGTGGACCACCGGCAATCCGCAAAGCTCTGCTACGCTGGCGGTGCGAAGCCTGGGTTGGTTTGGTGCAAAAGGTGCAGAGCAAAAGGGTAGCTTTGGTTCAGCAAGGGACCTCCTTTTTATTTAGAGTCTAAATTATCGATGACGATAAGTAATTCTGCCTTTGGTTAAATCATATGGACTAAGCTCCACAGTGACTTTGTCACCAACAACAATTTTAATACGATTTTGACGAATTTTTCCTGATAAATGGCCTATAACTTCAACTCCATTTTCTAATTTTAAACGAAATTTACCATTTGAAAGATTGTGTGTAACAAAACCTTCCATATCAACTAATTTTTTTTGTTTCCCACGTTGGGAACCAATTGAACCTTTGTTTTTAACAATATTTTTATCTTCATTTGAAGAATTTGAATTTTTTAAGTCTTTCATATGTTTTTCAATAATTTTTTTATTTTCAGCAAGTATTTTTTATAGTTTTTATTTTACAAAATTTATAAAATTTTGTTTTTATTGTTTTTCTTTTATTTATTGTAAAGAGGAGTTTTTGAATGTTTCTTTTATAGATTTCCTCTTTACAATAAAATTGAAAAGTTTTGAAACAAAGATCTTCCTTTGGCTGAGAAACATTTTTTCCATGTTCCTCTGCACACAAATGCTTCTCTCCTTTTCCACTGTTTTGATTTGCCACCGCCTGGGCATAGCCCCGCCGAGGCTTTGCCTCTCCGCCAGGGCTTTGCCCTCCTCCGCGGAGCGGTGCGGAGCGGTGCGGAGCGGTGCGGAGCGGTGCGGAGCGGTGCGGAGCGGTGCGGAGCGGTGCGGAGCGGTGCGGAGCGGTGCGGAGCGGTGCGGAGCGGTGCGGAGCGGTGCGGAGCGGTGCGGAGCGGTGCGGAGCGGTGCGGAGCGGTGCGGAGCGGTGCGGAGTGAAGCAGAACCCAGGCGGAGGCATCCGCAAAGCTCTGCTACGCCGGCAAAAGGAAAAGAGCATTCTACCTCAGAAGTAAAGAAGATCAATTTGCATGAAGGTTAGAAACGTCTTTTTTGTTTAAAAGTTTGTTGCATTTTTGCACGAAAAGAAATTTTGCGACGAAGTTTTTGACCAAGACGAATATATCTTAACATTTCACCTAAAACATAATGAATTGAATTTCTTGAATCATCATTTGCTGGAATGATATGGTCAACAAATTTTGGATCACAATTTGTATCAACAATTGCAAAAATTTTCATACCTAATTTACGACATTCACGAACAGCACTCATTTCTTCTTGTTGACCTACAATAATAGCAACATTTTTTGAAATTTGTTTCTTATTCATTTTTGCCATTTTTGTAATTCCACCAAAATATTTTTCTAAACGTTGCCATTTTTGTTTACGTGTTGTTGCAATTTTTTTCGAAGTAAATTTTAATTTTTGATCATAAATGCGTTCCATTGGATAAATGAATTTTGGATCAACAAATTTTTTCATAAAAAATTCAAGTGTTTCATACATTTTTGCAAGAGATGTTGGAAAATAACGTAATTTTGGTAAAAATTTTAAAAGACGTTGTTCAGCAGCAAACTGTTTTAAACTCAATTGGAAAGCTTCAAAGTTTTTTCTTTGGAGAACAAGTTTTGAACAAACAAAAGAAAACTGAGAAACTGTTTTTTGGTAAAGTTCTTTGTAAATTTTCTGTACTTCAACAATTTTTTCAAATGTTTTTTGGAAATTTTCAAGAATTTTTTGCCCAGAAAGAATTTCAGCACTTAATTGTTTTAAAGAATTTTGTAAAAATGGTAAAAATAAGATAAATTTTTTAAAAAATTTGCTGAAAAGAATAGTTGTTTTTGATTCAACCCCAGATGTCTGTTGTGCAGCTGAATTTGAAGCTTTTGAACGATTTGAAAGACTCTTTTTTTCTCCTTTCTCAAAAGAAGAATTCATAAAAATTGATTTTTGATCAACTGTACGATTGAAATTTCCTTTTTTGAAACTTGCAAGAATTGAAATCATTTTTTTGAAAATTTCTGGAGAAGGATTTGGGACTTGCCAATTTTCAACATTTGAAGTATTTGTTTGTCCTGAAGTTTCTTTTAATTTTTCAATTTTTTCATAAGAAACAGCAACAAATTTATTGTTCTTTTCAAAAGAAGTTTTTAAATTGAAAAATTCTTGTCCAACTTGATAAAATTTTTCAAGTTCAGCAAATTTTTGAATATTTTTTGCAATTAAAGATCGAAGTTGTTTTTTTTGAAGAAGAATTTTTGTTGCAGTGATTTCAAATGCTTGAATTTTTTGGAATCTTTCCATTTTTTTTGCCTTTAATTTTTTTTCAGCATTTACTAAAGAAACATTTGAAGCAAAAAGTGCATTTTTTCTTTGTAATAATTTTTGACTTTTTTCAATTCTAAAATTTTGTGAATTTAAAATTTGAAAAATTAAATATTTTCCTTTGCTTAAAAATTTGATACTTTTCTTTCTTAAAAGTGATACTTTTTGAAATAAACGACGTTGAATTTTTTGACGTTTTTCAAAAATTTTCTTTTGAATTTTTTGTTTTTGTTTTAAAATTGGACGAATTTGAGCAATAGATTTTAAAATCGTTTTCCAGTTTGTTAACATTCCACCTAACCATCTTGTGTTTACAAAAAATGAAGTATGACTTAATAAAGCAGTTTTTGCAATTAAAGAAGCTGCTGGTTTTTTAGTACCAACAAATAAAAATGTTTTTCCTTTTGCTGCATATTTTGCTAATTGTTTTAAAGCATGGTTTAAACAACGTTGTGTTTTAAAAACATTGAAAATATGGCGACCTCTTTTCACCATTGGTTTTTGGTCTGCTGAACGAAGAGAACCTTTTCCTTGTCCAAATTGAGACTGAAGAAGAGATTCACCTGTTTGATTGAAAAAAGAAGTTGAATGATGCATTCCTGAAGTTGGAAGGAATCCACTTGAAATTTGACCTGTTTGTGAAAAACGGAAACCTTTTTTTCTGTACCAAAGATATTTTCTCATGTTTGCATTACAATAAATAGATTTTTCTCCAAAATGCATACTTGATTGAATCATTTTTTGAATACCTTGTTTTACTTGAGATTTTCTTTCTTCTAAAGAAAGAGGTGAAATTTTTTGAATTTTTGCAATTGCAAAATTTTCAGTTGCTTTTTGAATTTGAATTTGTACTCGATCTCTTGATTGAACACCTAGTCCTTTTTTTACAAAAACAATACGACCATTTAATTTTACAACATAAAAATTTCCAAATGTTTTTGCTGAAGCAGGAAGATCAATATGAAATTCTTGACCAACAAAATGACTTTGAACAAAATCAGCTCCTTTCCCTCCAGAAGATTCGTTTGCTTGAGCATCTGGAACAATTGCTGTTGCAATTGCATAATTTTGTTTCATTTTTTGAATTTCAACAACAAGTTTATCACCAACCTTTGCATTTGGCACAATCAGTAAAAAATTTGTTGAAATTTGAACAAAACCTGAATTTTTTGGTCCTTTTTTTTGAATAGTGACTTTGCATTTTTGCCCAACTTTTAAATCAAATTCAAAAGATTTTCCTAAAGACTTGTCATTTTTTCCTTCTGAAGGTGATTGAATAACTGTTCCTACAGCATATTTGATTTTTTTTTTTGAATCAGATTCACGTGAAGAAAGACCAAAAAAAACTTTTTCAATTTTCACTTGAACTTTTTCACCACATTTTGTATTTGGAACTAAAAGAGTTGTACCATTTCTTAGTTCTGCTACTCCAATGTTATTTGAACCTAATGCATGAATTTTTACTGTTACAATATCACCTTGTTGAAAATTGTCTTTAATACGTTGTGTATCAAATCTTTTTTTTGAAGTTTTTGTAAAACTAGTATTTCGTTTTGAATTTTTTTGACGAACTTCCATTTTTTTTTTTTGAATTTTTTCTTATTTTCTTATTTTTTGAACGTCTTTGCGTTTTTTGAATTTTTTTAAACATTACGGATTATTTTCTATATTTTGAAATCTTTATTCCATCCACACTTTTACTCTATTTATCTCCTCAGGTAGGACTTGAACCTACGACCTATCGGTTAACAGCCGACCGCTCTACCACTGAGCTACTAAGGACAAATATGTGCTTACTGCTCTACTTTTCAGAGCAAAGGTACTACAGTTTTTTTTTGTTTTTCGACTCTTCCTCAAGTAATAATAATGATGTATAAAATAGAAATTCAAAGAGTTTTTATTTTTTTTTGAAAATTTTTCTTATTTTATCATGCATTTTTTTTTTTTGCAATATTTTCAAAAAATTTTTTGAAAATAAAAATTTTTCATTTTACATAACACCCAGTCATAGAATCATAAAATTTTCCAAACCAAAAGAGATCGAACAGTCACTTCATGAATGCATAGTTTTTGAGTTTGTTTAATAATGGCTGAATAAATAAACAGATAGATACAGATAAAATGAATAGAATTTTAGAGTTTCAAAAAAAGAAGAACAATTTTTTATTTCAAAATAAATACTCTTTGAAATAAAAAATTGTTTTTCTTTTTTTATAAAGTTTCAATATTTTTTTTAAATTAATTTAACAACTTTTGTTAAACCAAAATATAAACCTAAAGTAAAACCTAAAGCTGCAAAAAGTAAACCAACATAGCTTGTAATTGTTAACATAGAAAAAAACAACAAATATTTCAAATTCACTTTTGAATTTCAGAAAAATTTTGAAAAGGAAGAGAGAAGCAATATTTTAGTATACTACAAAATAAAAAAAACAAAAAGAATTTTATTTTGAAAGAAAACAAATGTAATTTTTTTTTGAACTCAAATCACAGAAAAATGTATTTGCACTTTATTTGAAACAAATGAATTTTTTTCAAACAAGTGCAAATACATTTCTAAAATTAATAAGCAAGACCCATACTACGTGTTGTTTCTGAACTTAAATAAACACGAACTGATAAGAAATCAGTTGGACACGCTGTTTCACAACGTTTGCAACCAACACAATCTTCAGTACGAGGAGCAGAAGCCATTTGATTTGCTTTGCACCCATTCCAAGGTACCATTTCTAAAACATCTAATGGACAAGCACGTACACATTGAGTACAACCAATACAAGTATCATAAATTTTTACGATATGTGACATTTTTCTTTTGTAATTTTTTTTTTTAAAGAAGATTAAGAATTCCTTGGTTCTAGAATAAATATGAAAGAAAAACAAAAAAGAAATCACAAATACCAAATTTGAGTTTTGCATGAATTGTTTTTTTTTTGAATTTTTCTTGCCTGGGCTGCTTCGCACCGCCGGCGAAGCAGTCCGCTTTGCGGAGGAGTGCAACGCTCTGCTCCGCAAAGCGGATCGCCGGTGGTCCGCTTTGCGGTGCAGCGCGGAGCAGAGCTTTGCAGAGGACCGCTGGGGGCTTTGCCCCCTGACCCCGGCGGATCATTGAATTTTTAGAAATACATTTTTTTGCAGGAGCAGGATTTGAACCTGCGACTTTGGGATTATGAGCCCCACGAGCTACCAGACTGCTCTATCCTGCGCTTTCTTCTTGGAAACCTTATTTTTTTTCTGGCAAGGCACCGCACAGCCCAACACTTCAATATATTTTACAAATTTATTTTGTTTTTGTCAAGTTTTTACTTTTCAAAATTACAAATTTTGTATCAAAATTTTTTGAATAGAATGCTTTCTTGCAGGACAAAACCACCCTTTTGGGTGGACCTTTTGCACCACTCTTTATTGCTTCCACAAAGTGGACTTCTTTGCAGTTTGCAAAGCAGAGGTGAATACAGACAGTAAAAGTCGCTGCTGAGCAGTGCAATCCTTCAATTACAAGAATGCAATGGAATTTGCCGAGGTATGGGTCAGGGGGCAAAGCCCCCTGACCCATACCTCGGCAAGCTACATAGTAGTTATGTATTGTATTTATGTATTCTTCCACCGAGGTTTGGGCTATGCCCAAACCTCGGTATGTAACATACTAGTTATGTATTCTCTTTATGTATTCCTTCCGCCTCGGTATGGGCGTAGCCCATACCTCGGCAAGCTACATACTAGTTATGTATTTCTTATGTATTCTCTTTATGTATTTCCTCCGCCTCGGTCAGGGCTACGCCCAAACCTCGGCAGCATTTCCTTCACCTCGGTCAGGGCTATGCCCAAACCTCGGTATGTAACATACTAATTATGTATTCTCTTTATGTATTTCCTCCGCCTCGGTCAGGGCTACGCCCAAACCTCGGCATACTGCATAGTAGTTATGTATTCTTTTTATGTATTCCACCGCCTCGGCGTTGCCTCGGCATTAGTGAATTGTTTGAAATTTTCCAAAATTTATTTTACAAATTTATTTTGTTTTTGTCAAGTTTTTTTTTGAAACTTCAAAGTTTTTGACAAAAACAAAATAAATTTGCTTGGCATTCCTCAATCTTGCTTGTTAGGTTTACCTTTCTTTTCTTTGCAAAAATTCCCAGAATGGAATTATAGCAATTTGGATTTGAACCATTGACTTTGCTTCTTTTTTTTCTTGTTTCTTTTTGTTCCACTTTTTCTGAGTAGTTCTTTTATTTATTTGGTTATGAAAAAATTTTTGACCCACTCCTTTGCTTTGCAAATCGAGACAAAGCTTAGGCTTCGCACCGCTCCGCTTTGCGGATCGCCGGCGAAGCAGCGCGGAGCAGAGCTTTGCGGAGGAGGGCTATGCCCAGGCGGAGCGCCAGCGTAGCAGAGCTCTGCTCCGCTGGCGGTGCGGGGGACATAGCCCCAGCTTTGCTTGTGCCGCCGGGGCAAAGCCCCGGCTTTGTTTGTGCCGCCGGGGCAAAGCCCCAGCTTCGCTTGTGCCCTTCCGCAAAGCTCTGCTTCTCCGCGCTGCTTCGCCGGCGGTGCAACGCGGAGAAGCAGAGCCCCCTCCGCCAAGGCCTCGCCTTGGTGGTGTGGAGGAGAAAAATATTTTGTTTTTTATCAAATGAACAAAACACCTTTCAAAAAAGTTTTCTTTTTTTCTAAATTCATAAAAATTTTTTTATATGATATTATTCTAACATATTAGATTTTAAATTTTAAATTCTTTTTTTTTTTAGTTAAGAAAATGAAATTAGCTTATTGGATGTACGCAGGTCCAGCACACCTGGGAACTTTGAGAGTAGCAAGTTCTTTTAAAAATGTTCATGCTATTATGCATGCACCTTTAGGTGATGATTATTTTAATGTAATGCGTTCAATGTTAGAACGTGAAAGAGATTTTACTCCTGTAACAGCAAGTATTGTTGATCGACATGTTTTAGCAAGAGGATCTCAAGAAAAAGTGGTTGAAAATATCACAAGAAAAGAGAAAGAAGAACAACCAGATTTAATTGTTTTAACTCCCACGTGTACTTCAAGTATTCTTCAAGAAGATTTACAAAATTTTGTAAACCGAGCAGTGAATTTAACTTCAAACACAACTTCCTCTTCTGGTTCAAAAACTTCAAAAGCAAATGTTCTTTTAGCAGATGTAAACCATTATCGTATTAATGAATTTCAAGCAGCAGACAGAACTTTTGAACAAATTGTTCGTTTTTTTCTACCTCCTCAAACTCAAAAAAGCCAAAATGAAGAAAAAACTTCAGAAATTTCAATTTTTCCACAGAAAAAAACACCAAAAATTTCAGCAAATATTTTAGGAATTTTTACTCTTGGCTTTCATAACACCCATGATTGTCGTGAATTAAAAAGATTATTAACTGATTTAGGTATTGAAATTAATGAAGTTCTTCCAGAAGGTGGAAGCACTCGTTCTGCAGCTGAAAATATTCGAAATTTACCAAAAGCACATTTTAACATTGTTCCCTATCGAGAAATTGGGCTTATGACTGCAGTGTATTTAAAAAATGAATATAAAATGCCATTTATTTCAACAACTCCCATGGGAATTTTAAACACAGCACAATTTATTCGTGAAATTTATCAAATTTTAAAAACTGAAATTCTGCCCTCACTTCGTGAAGAGGCGGATCCTCTTTATTCTGAACAAATTTCAGAGATCTTGTCAAAAAATTTTGAAAAATATATTAGAGAACAAACTCTTTATGTATCACAAGCTGCTTGGTTTTCAAGATCAATTGATTGTCAAAATTTAACAGGAAAACGAGCTGTTGTTTTTGGAGATGCAACTCATTCTGCATGTATGACAAAAATTTTAACATGTGAAATGGGGATTCATGTTGTTTGTGCAGGTACATATTGCAAACATGATGCTGATTGGTTTCGCGAACAGGTGACTGGTTTTTGTGATGAAATATTAATCACTGAAGATCATACACAAGTGAGTGATATGATTGCACGTTTAGAACCTGCAGCCATTTTTGGAACACAAATGGAACGTCATGTAGGAAAACGTTTTGATATTCCTTGTGGTGTTGTTTCAGCTCCTGTTCATATTCAAAATTTTCCATTAGGTTATCGTCCATTTTTAGGTTATGAGGGGACAAATCAAATTGCTGATTTAGTCTATAATTCTTTTACATTAGGAATGGAAGATCATCTTCTTGAAATTTTTAATGGCCATGATACAAAAGAAATTCAAAAAACTGAAAGTTCTTTTGGATCGAATGAATCTCTTCAATGGTCAAAAGAAGCTCTTGAAGAATTGTCTCGAATTCCAGGTTTTGTTCGTGGAAAAGTAAAACGTAATGTTGAAACTTTTGCTCAGCAGAAAAAAGAAAAAACAATTACTGTTGAACTTATGTTTGCAGCAAAAGAATCAGTAAATGCATAAATTTGAATTTTTTTTGCACCTTTGCCGTCTGTGTCTGCCGAGGTCCGCAACGCAGAGGGTTTTTTGCTCTCTGCTTTGCAGTTCGCTTTGCTCTGCTCCGCCGGGGCTTTGCCCAGGCAACGCGGAGGCAAAGGGTAAGGACTATGCCCCCAGCAAAGCAGCCCCTGACCCCGCCGCCTGGGCTGGGTTTTTTGCTACGCAAAGGGCTTTGCCCCCTGACCCCGCCACAACGCTCTGCACCACTGCGCAGACCGCCGAGGCTTTGCCCCCTGACCCCTCTGCACCGCAGAGCGGACTGCTTTGCACCGCCAAGGCAAAGCCTTGGCGGTGCAAAGCAGGCGGAGGGCTTTGCCCCCTGACCCTCTCCGCTCCGCTTTGCTTCGCAAGCGAAGCAGAGTCTTGGTGGATTTCAAAGCAGTCTGCTTTGAGGGTGGCTATGCGCCCCCTCCGAAACGCGGAGAAGCAGTCTGCTTTGCCGGCGTAGCAGAGCTTTGCGGAGTGCAATGCAGAGAAGCAGAGCGGAGCAGCGCGGAGCAGAGCTTTGCGGGACCCTGGCAATAAGCTGCAAAGCAAAAGAGAAATTTGGTTACTTATAAGAATGATAAAAAAAAGGAAAAAACCTTTCAAATAAGAAAAATTGCATTTTTTTCTTATTTATGAAATAATATAAAAGATTTTGACTGTTTTGATTGTTTTTTTTCTAAAATTATAATTCGAATTTTTTATGAATTTTGAAATCGTTCTTCAACTTGCTAGTTTAGTTTTAATTCTTGCAGCAGGCCCTCTAGTTGTTGTGTTGTTATCTGCTCGTGGCGGAAATCTTTAATTTTTTTTTCTTTTCCTTTGTTATTTTTTCAAAGGAAAAGAAAAAGGGTTACTAACTCAATGGTAGAGTACTCGGCTTTTAACCGATAAGTTCTAGGTTCGAGTCCTAGGTAACCCAAACAAACACAAATAAAGTTAACAAATACTGAAAATTTCAGTTTTATGAGTGGATTTTTAAAACAATCCCAGACCTTATTGTTTTCATACATACACTTCTTCTTTTCATTTCTCTTGCATAAGAAGGCTATGTGTTCACACAATCTCCTTTGCCTAGGCAGAGGGTCCTGCTCTGTAAAAAAGTGAATGAAGGGCAGAGAAATAGCTCTTCCTCTGAGAAAGTCAAAACTCTGCAACGAGTGAAGCAATAAAGGTTGGAAGTTGGTCTAAAATTCATCTCAAAAAATTTTCACGAATGTAAGCCATATGCAATGAAAAATTGCACGTATGGATTTTTTGGAAAGAAAAAATATGATTTTTCCTTTCCCAAACTATGTATTTCCACGGAGCTCGTTTTTCAAATTATGAAGCTTGGTTAAGTGACCCAGTGCATATTAAACCAAGTGCACAAGTAGTATGGCCTGTAGTAGGTCAAGAAATTTTAAACGGTGATGTTGGTGGTGGTTTCCAAGGTATTCAAATTACTTCTGGTTTCTTCCAATTATGGAGAGCAAGTGGAATTACAAGTGAATTACAATTATATACAACAGCTATTGGTGGATTAGTAATGGCTGCTGCTATGTTTTTTGCTGGTTGGTTCCACTACCACAAAGCCGCTCCAAAATTAGAGTGGTTCCAAAATGTAGAATCTATGTTAAATCACCACTTAGCTGGTTTATTAGGTTTAGGAAGTTTATCTTGGGCTGGTCACCAAATTCACGTATCTTTACCTGTAAACAAATTATTAGATGCTGGTGTTGATCCAAAAGAAATTCCATTACCTCATGAATTCTTATTAAATCGTGCAATTATGCAAGACTTATACCCAAGTTTTGCAAAAGGTTTAGCTCCATTCTTTACATTACAATGGGGTGAATACAGCGATTTCTTAACTTTTAATGGCGGGTCTGTTTTCTTTGGCCCCTTGGAGATTTTGCTCTCCTTGCTTATTTTATCAACATGGAGAAAACCAAAAAAATTTGGTAACTCCATACCATTTGCCACAAAAATTCAATTGCCACAAAAATTCAAAAAGAAAGTTTTCCTGATGGCTTCGCCTCAGCAAAATGCGGACGGATCGGCTGATGAACAAAGTATCAAACCTTATGTACCTTTGCAAAGCTCTATTTTATCAAATCCAAAATTTTTTGGTTCGAATGAACAATATGTAATCATAGATTTTGATGGAGTTGAAAGAGTATTACAACTTCCAAAAACTTTTTCTACAATGGAAGAAACTCTTCCTCAAAACAAAAAAGATTTGTTGCAAAATTCAGACCAAAAGAGTGATTTACCTTCAATTTGGTTTTTATATAATCATAAAGTATGGAATTCATATCATGAAGATTGTGAAAACTATAATACTTGGCAAAAGCTTAAAAATATGCCAGGTATTTATGAAATTGAATGTAAAAAAACTGGAAAAAAATATATTGGAGAAACACAAAATATTCGTGAACGTTTTCGAAGTACATACAACACTCTCCAAAAAGGGAAGCATGCTTCTCCATCACTTCAAAGCGATTGGAAGAGCGTTGGACCCCAAAATTTTGTTTTTACTATTCTCTATATGGATAGAAGACTTGCTGAAAACGAACTTCGTAAAAACATTGAAGCCTTTCTCGTGTATGAAAACAATACAAATGTTTACAATGAACGCAAAACATATGGTTTGACTCGTTCAAAGGATTCGTTTCTCGAGAAAATTGAAAAAACACGTGTTTTCTTACAAGAGTTTCCACAAGTAAATACAATTTTGGGTTGGTTTGATGCTGGTATGACTATTTCAAAAAAACAATTGGGAGACGTTTTAACAAAATTTGACCAACCTGGAATTTATGTCATTCTTTCATTACAAACAAAAAAAGTTTACATTGGTGAAAGCCAAAGTTTGAGAAGAAGATTTACAGAAACAAGAAAAAGGTTCTCAAGTGGGAAGTATTCTTGCAAAGAATTGGCGAGTGATGTTCAAAAATACGGCATTCATTCTTTTTGTTTTATTCCTCTTCATTATGGTCCTGAATGGGAAGATCAGAACGTTCGATTCAAAGTTGAAAAAAAATGTATTACTTTGAATCGCTCAATCGTTTATAATACGCAACATTCAGGAAAAACAAAACAAAAACCAAATCCTCAATTCAAAGACAGATTCAATTCAGAAAAAACAAAACAAAAACCAAATCCTCAATGAAAAGGTGGTGGTTTATTTAATCAATTTTCTATTGAAGGTTGTATTTTTGAAGGTTTCTTGGATGTTCGTTCTGTGCATCGTAGTATTTCACTAAAAGAACTTCTTTCTCGTGTGAATGACGATGAAAATTTCCCAGATTGGCAATTTGTTGAGGAAGATTTTGGAGAATTTTCTGATCTTCCACGAGTAGTGTATTTGGTCCAAAACAAAGTTTTCAAGTATAAACGCTCAGTTTGTCGAGATCCTGCTTTTAGCACATTTTCACGAACAGCTGTTGAAAACCGATTCAAGTCAGCAAATTTTCCAGAATGGCAGTTAAAAACAAAGGAGGAATTTTTCCAATTGAAAAAATCAAATCCTCTTATTGTTTATGAATTTATGTGGCAAAGGTCGAACGACCATCCTTAAACGGAGTAAATTGGGTTTTCCCTTTTGAAATGATAAACACTTTTTTTGCTTTTAAAGAAGAGAAGTTTCAAAATTTGAAACTTCTCTTCTTTAAACATAAAAAAGTGATGATATGGTCTGATCTTCATTGTAAAATGGAGAGATAAAAAGGCTTTTAAAAAAAAAACTTTTTTATCCAAAATTATGGAATTTTGCATAATTTTGTAACATAATGTAAACCCAGTAACAGGTGGTCTTTGGTTAAGTGATACTGCACACCACCACGTTGCAATTGCTGTTTTATTCTTACTAGCAGGTCATATGTACCGTACAAACTGGGGGATCGGACATTCTATGAAAGAAATCCTTGAAGCGCACAAAGGTCCGTTTACAGGAGAAGGTCACGTAGGTCTTTACGAGCTTTTAACAACTTCATGGCATGCACAATTAGCTATTAACTTAGCTTTATTTGGATCGCTTTCAATCATTGTTGCTCATCACATGTACGCAATGCCTCCGTACCCATATTTAGCAACTGATTATGGAACACAACTATCTCTATTCACTCACCACATGTGGATTGGTGGTTTCTGTGTAGTTGGTGCTGGTGCTCACGCTGCTATTTTTATGGTTCGTGACTATGATCCTACAAACAACTACAACAACTTATTAGACCGTGTGATTCGTCACCGTGATGCAATCATCTCTCACTTAAACTGGGTTTGTATTTTCTTAGGCTTCCATAGCTTCGGGCTATACATTCATAACGATACTATGAGTGCTTTAGGTCGTCCGCAAGACATGTTCTCTGATACAGCAATTCAATTACAACCTGTTTTTGCTCAATGGGTTCAAAAAACACACTTCTTAGCTCCTCAATTTACTGCACCAAATGCTTTAGCAGCAACAAGTGCAACTTGGGGTGGTGATGTTGTAGCGGTTGGTGGAAAAGTGGCAATGATGCCTATTTCTTTAGGTACATCAGACTTCCTGGTTCACCACATTCACGCATTTACAATTCACGTAACTGTTTTAATTTTATTAAAAGGTGTTTTATTTGCACGTAGTTCACGCTTAATTCCAGATAAAGCAAACTTAGGATTCCGTTTCCCTTGTGATGGTCCAGGTCGTGGAGGTACTTGTCAAGTATCCGCTTGGGACCACGTGTTCTTAGGATTGTTCTGGATGTATAACTCATTATCTATCGTTATTTTCCACTTTAGCTGGAAAATGCAATCAGACGTTTGGGGTACAGTAACTGCAAATGGTGTTTCACACATTACAGGTGGTAACTTTGCACAAAGTGCAAACACTATTAATGGTTGGTTAAGAGATTTCCTTTGGGCTCAATCATCTCAAGTAATTCAATCTTATGGTTCTGCTCTTTCTGCTTATGGTTTAATGTTCTTAGGAGCACACTTTGTTTGGGCTTTTTCTTTAATGTTCTTATTCAGTGGTCGTGGTTACTGGCAAGAATTAATTGAGTCTATTGTTTGGGCTCACAGTAAATTAAAAGTTGCTCCTTCTATTCAACCTCGTGCTTTAAGTATTACACAAGGTCGTGCTGTTGGTGTTGCTCACTATCTTTTAGGTGGTATTGCAACAACATGGTCGTTCTTCTTAGCACGTATTATTGCTGTTGGATAAAAATTTTTTTTTCTTTTTTTGAGAAAATAAACTTTCAAAAATTTTGAAAGTTTATTTTCTCAATTTTTTTATCTTTCCTTTTTCATTTTGAGCTTACTCAGTCTTTTTGCAGTTGAGCAAAGAATCAGGAGAGCCTACCCAATTGCACTACGCTTTGCTCTGCTCCGCCGGCAAAGGTGCAGAAAAATAAAAAAACATTCCTTTCAATATTTGAAGTTTTACAAACTTGAAAAAAAATTTGAAATGGTTTAAAATATGATTTTAAGAAAAGTGAAAATTCAACAGAAAAGAGAGAGTATTTTCACAGTTTAAAAGAATAGAAATAAACATTTGATGAAAATCAATTCATACAAAATAAATGGTTTCATATTTTTCATTTGAAAAATAATAAAAAAGGGATTGTAGTTCAATTGGTTAGAGCACCTCCCTGTCACGGAGGAAGTTGCGGGTTCGAGTCCCGTCAGTCCCGTTCGTCTTTTTTTGTTTTTTGTCTATTCGGTTCCAAAATTTAGAAATTCAAATTTGAAAAGTTTGTCAATTATGCCTCGTCATCCTATTAAGAAAAAACGTACAGTTTTTGCTGATCCTATTTATAACAGTGTAACAGTGCACATGTTAGTAAACCGTGTAATGAAAAATGGAAAAAAATCATTAGCATATAAAATTGTTTATAATACATTGAAAAATATTGGTGAAACAACAGAAAAAAATCCTGTTGAAGTTTTTGAAACTGCATTAGAAAATATTATGCCAAAAGTTGAAGTTCAACCTCGTCGTCGAGCAGGTACTGTTCAAATGGTACCAAGCATTTTAAGCTCAATTGATCGTGGGCAAGCAACTGCTTTACGTTGGATTTTAGAATCTTGCGAAAAAAGATCAGCAAAAAGTATGGTTTCAAAATTACAAACAGAAATTTTAGATGCATATGAAAAAAAAGGAAATGCTATCAAGAAAAAAGAAGAATTACATAAACTTGCAGTAAGTAATGCAATGTATTCAAAACGACCTCAAATTATTTTAAATGCTGTAGCACAAGTGTAAAACAATCCTTTTTTTCTTTTTTTGCTTTTTCAAAAAATCAATGCTTTCCAAAGTTCAATAATTTTAGGAAGTAATAAAATAAAAAGTCAAATAGAAAAATGAAGGTGGAAAAAAAGAAGGTTTTTTTTCTCTTTTTAGCCCTTTGACTTTTTGTTTTCTATGAAGAATTGAAAAAATGAAGGAGTCTGCCAACAGCAAAAAACTTTTCTTTTGTACTGCAAAAGAAGAGCTATGCTCCTCCGCGGTGCGGTGCGAAGCAGCCCAGGCAGTGTGGAGGTGGAGTAACCAAATCAAAATAAAAAATTACGTACAATTCTGAACATTTACAAGTAAAAAACTTTTCTTTTTTTATGAGTTTACAAATTTCAATTTTAACGCCAGAAAAACCTTTTTGGAATGGACAAGCAGAAGAAATTATTTTACCTACAGAAACAGGTGAAATGGGTGTTTTAAAAAATCACGCACCTATTATCACAGGACTTGATGTTGGAGCAATGTTAGTTCGTACAAAAGAAGAATGGAATTCTTATGCTTTAATGGGTGGTTTTGCAGTTGTAAAAAAAAACAAAGTAACAATTTTAGCAAATGAAGCTGAATCAGCACAAACAATCAATGCTGAAGAAGCAAAAAATGCATTTGAAATTGCAAAAGCAAATTTAGAAAAAGCAGAAGGTGTAAAACAAAAAGTGGAAGCAAATTTTGCTTATAAAAGAGCAAAAGCTCGCTTTCAAGTTGTGAAAGTAGTAAATAAATTTTCTTAAAATTTTGAAATTTCTTTGTTTCTGTTCAAAAACAAAGAAATTTCAAAGTTTTAAAAACTCATTCAAACATCTTTTCTTTTTCTGAATCTTTTATTTGGTTTCAAAAGAGAATGAAAAAATACAAATTTCAGAGAGTATTCAGAAAAAAGTTGATTATTTCAGAAAATTTATGTTATAATAGTTTTGAAGTTTTATGGAAAGGTGGCAGAGTGGTTGAATGCTCTGGTTTTGAAAACCAGCGTGGCTTCACGGTCACCGGGGGTTCGAATCCCTCCCTTTCCGAAAAAACATATATTTGAATCTTTGAATAAGTTCAAAATGAGAACAGTTTGATTTGCTCTTTTTTTTATCTCTTTGGTTATTGCTCAGCATTATTTGGCAGGGTCCTGCCTCTGCATTACTCTGCTGAGGTTTGTGGGGCTTCTCTGCTTTGTGGCAAGGCCTTCGCCTGGGCAGAACCCAGGCAGAGCAGAGCAGTGGTCATGGTATAGCCCTTAACTCAAACTCAAGCTGGCAGAAGCAAAACCTAAGCAGACTCTTCCGCAGAGTTGAGCAGTTTATTTTGTGGTAGGCATAGGGTTCAATTTCCTGTTTTGTTTAAAGAAAACTTTTGATTTCAAACAAAACTATTACAAAAAAACATTGATTGAAAATATTTTTTTGTTTTTTAAACTTTCAAAAAAAAATCACAGATTTTTCTCTATTTCTTTTGGAGTAAAAAGTAAAAAAAGGATACCTTATTGCTTCAATTTTTCCATTTTTTTGGTCTATTTGGAACAAAAAGGTGAAACAATTTGCAACCCTAAAAACAGTTTTTGAACACATTTTGAAGCTTGAAATTCCTGAACTATGGAAAAAGCAAAATTGTTGCAGATGGATCCCCTCTACTGAGTTAAAGTGTGGACCTGGGTTTGAGCAAACCCCCCCCCACGTTGCGGAGCCCCAGTGGACTGAAAAGCTCTGCCAGCGAAGCAATCCGTTTTGCGGTGCAAAGCTTTGCTTCGCACCGCCGGCGCAGTGTAGGCAGTACCCAGACAAATTTTTTGGCTCTCCATTTGTTTCTTTAGAGCCATTTTTCTGTGGTGCAGAAATAAATTGAAAGCAGTTCATGCCAAGTTCAAATACCTTTATACTAGGTACTGAGTGAAAATATTCCCAAATTGAGGAGGTAAAAAATATATTTTTTGTTCAAAAAAAGCAATCTTTCCTCCTGGAAAAATTTTGAAAAAAAAAATTGAAAACTTTTCTATCCTTTTTTTCTTTGTTTTATTTATTCAAAAAAAAGGATAGAAAAAAAATTGAAAACTTTTAAAAATTTTAAACACGTCGTTTTTTTGGAGGACGGCAACCATTGTGAGGAATTCCTGTTTTTTCACGAATAACATTTACTTTGATACCTGCTTTGAAAATTTCACGAATAGCAGTTTCTCGTCCTTGACCAGGACCAGTTACTAAAATTTTAACTTCATTCATTGAAAAATCACGTGATTTTTTTGCAACAACTTCTGCTGCTTTTTTTGCTGCAAATGTAGTTGCTTTTCGTTTTCCACGAAAACCACAAGCACCAGCTGAACTCCAGCATAAAACTTCTCCACGAACATTTGCAAGAGTTACAATTGTATTATGATGTCCAGCTTGAATATAAAGAATTCCACGATATTGATTTTTTTTCAGTTTTGTACGAGTTACTTTTCCTGTTTGTCGAGCCATATAAAATAGGTTTACAAAAAATATTTTTGAATCTTTTAAGATTGATTCATTATCTATAAATACTTCATTCATAAAACTGTTTTTTCTGCATTTTTGACCATAATTTTTCAGCCATATGAAAAACAGACTTTTCCACTCTGCCTCTTTGCCTGGGCATAACGGCAGACCACTTTTCTGCCAGGGTTGTGGTTAAGGGGGCATAGTCCCCCTTACCCCGTAGGAGCAAGCAAGTGCAACATCATTTTCTCGATACTTTAAGGGTAAGAAAAAACTGCATATTGGAAAAGAAAAAACAGAAAGAAGACTTGTGAAAAAGATAGATTTTATTTCTTTTATTCTTTGAATAGTTTCTTTTTATTCCTTTTTCAATAAAAAAACAATTTCATGGAACAAAATGTCTTTCATAGTGAAAAAAGGCAGAAAAAAAGAACAAACAAAAAAACATTTTCCTCTTTTCCAGAGAAAAAAATAAAAATTTCAAACTTTCAAACAATTTACAATTTTCTTTTAAAAGAAAATGTAGAAATTCATATTGGGCCGAGTCGGATTTGAACCAACGAAGGCGAGCGCCAGCGGATTTACAATCCGCTCCAGTTGACCACTTTGGTATCGGCCCTTAGAAGTTCTGAGAACAACTTATATTGTACAAAAAAAACAAAAAAAAATCAAATTTTTTCTTTCGTTTTGAAATATGGAATTCAAAAAAATATATCGTTAAGTTCAAAAAAAAATTTTCAAACTTAACGATAAAAAATAAAAAATTATAGTTTGTCGATAGTTTCAAATTCGAATTTGATTTCTTTCCAAACTTCACATGCAGCCGCTAATTCAGGGCTCCATTTGCATGCTGAGCGGATTACGTCTCCACCTTCGCGTGCTAAATCACGACCTTCGTTACGAGCCTGAGTACAAGCTTCTAAAGCAACACGGTTAGCAACAGCACCTGGAGCGTTACCCCACGGGTGTCCAAGTGTCCCACCACCGAATTGTAAACAAGCGTCATCTCCGAAGATTTCAACTAAAGCTGGCATGTGCCATACGTGAATACCTCCTGATGCTACTGGCATTGTTCCTGCCATTGAACACCAGTCTTGAGTGAAGTAAATACCACGGCTACGGTCTTTTTCGATGTAGTCATCACGCATTAAGTCTACGAAACCTAATGTTACTTCACGTTCACCTTCTAATTTACCTACTACAGTCCCAGAGTGTAAGTGGTCACCCCCTGACATACGTAGAGTTTTTGCTAAAACACGGAAGTGAATACCGTGGTTTCTTTGACGGTCAATTACAGCGTGCATAGCACGGTGAATGTGTAATAATAAACCGTGGTCACGACAGTAAGTAGCTAATGAAGTGTTTGCTGTGAAACCTCCTGTTAAGTAGTCATGCATAACAATAGGAATACCTAATTCTTTAGCACACTGAGCACGTTTCATCATTTCTTCACAAGTACCTGCTGTAGCATTTAAGTAGTGCCCTTTGATTTCACCAGTTTCTGCTTGAGCTTTGTAACAAGCTTCAGCTACGAATAAGAAACGGTCTCTCCAACGCATAAATGGTTGAGAGTTAACGTTTTCGTCATCTTTTGTGAAGTCTAAACCACCACGTAAACATTCGTATACAGCACGTCCGTAGTTTTTAGCTGATAAACCTAATTTTGGTTTAATTGTACAACCAAGTAATCCACGCCCGTACTTGTTTAATTTGTCACGTTCAACTTGGATACCATGAGGAGGTCCTTGGAAAGTTTTTACGTAAGCTGGAGGAATACGTAAGTCTTCTAAACGTAAAGCACGAAGAGCTTTGAAACCAAATACGTTTCCTACGATTGAAGTGAATAAGTTAGTAACTGATCCTTCTTCAAATAAGTCGATAGGGTAAGCAACGTATGCGATGTACTGATTATCTTCACCAGGAACCGGTTCGATATCATAACAACGTCCTTTGTAACGGTCTAATGTAGTTAAACCGTCAGTCCATACTGTTGTCCAAGTACCTGTTGATGATTCAGCTGCAACCGCTGCACCACATTCTTCAGCAGGAACACCTGGCTGAGGAGTCATACGGAATGCTGCTAAGATATCAGTATCTTTTACAACGTAATCAGGAGTGTAGTACGTTAAACGGTAGTCTTTAACACCGGCTTTGAATCCAGCACCTGCACGAGTTTCTGTTTGTGGAACCATTGAAAGTTCTAAGAAAATTTTGACGATTGAAAAAAAATCTGTCCGAAAAAAAAGTAAAAAAAATAAAAATTTTTTTATTTTAGCAAATTTCAAAAAAGTTCTCAAAAAAGGAGGAGAGTGCAAATAAGGAAACTAAAGGGAAAAACTTTTTTTTGGTCACCTCATTGTGGAGAAAAAACTGTTGAAAATTTGGTTTTTTTTTATTATAGTATTCAAAAAAATTTCAAAAAAAATTTTTTTTTACAGTCAGGATAGTATATTCAGTGAAATTCTTTCCTTTTTTATTCTGCACTTTTTGATCTGCACCTTTGCTCCGCAAACCAAGGCTCTGCTACGCCGGCCTAGGCTCTGCTTTGCACCGCCGGCGGTGCAACACGGAGGCGGAAGGTAAAAGGGTAAGGAGGCATAGCAAAAAGTGCAGAGCAGAGTAGCACAAATGAATAATCTTTTGAATGGGAGAAGTCAAATAAACTCTTTTGTTTTCTGTCCATAAATTTTTTACGCAAAACTTCATAATATTGGTATATTTTTATTTTTTTTTCATTTCTTCTCTGTAATTTGCAAGACTTTAACAATCCAAAACAGATTTTGTCATTTGGCAGATAAAGGCAGCAGAATTCAGTAGTAAGGAGAAATATAAAAAATTTTTTTATTTTCTTTCAAATTTTTTCAGAAAATTCAAAATTACCTTACACAAATTTTTAAAAATGACTCGAGTAAAACGTGGAAATGTATCACGCAAAAGACATAAAAAAGTATTAAAATTCACAAAAGGTTTTCGTGGAGCTGCTTCTTTACTTTTCAGAACAGCAAATCAACAAAATATGAAAGCTTTACGTTATGCATATGCAAATCGTAGAAAAAAGAAAAGAAATTTTCGTCGTTTATGGATTACACGTTTAAATGCTGCAATTCGTGCCAATGGATTGAATTACAGTGAATTTTTCTACTTTTTAAAAAATTCAAAAATTTTATTAAATCGAAAAGTTTTAGCACAATTTTCAATTTGTGACCCAGAAATGTTTGTAAAATTTGTTCAGCTTATTGAAAAAAAATAAGCAAAAAAAAGCAACAGCTTTTTTTTTGTTCCAATACTTTGAGTGAAAAAAGCCTTTTGATTTGAAAAAATCCTTAAAGGTTTTGAAGCCGAAATCAAAAGAAGAAGATTTTAGGTTAACAAAAACGTACATCAAAATCAAAAAAAAATATTCGTAAAAATGCTTGGAAACAAAAAGTTCAAAAACGAGCAAATCATGCTCTTTTTTTAGCAAAATATGTTTTAACAACAACATCAGAAAGTTTACCAGCTGAAAACAATGAAAATTCTTAATTTTTCTCAACCCTTCCAAAATTTTTCAAAAAAAATTTTGGAAGGGTTGAATCTTTTTTTTCTTTTAGAAAACAAACAAAAGAAATTTTTGAAAGGACAGAAAAAGCAGTCAAAAGAAACAAAGAGAACTTTTAAAAGTTCTCTTTTTTTTATATTATGTCAGAAATACTCAAACCTAAACTTACAGCATTCTATCTTTGTATAATGATTTGTGGTTCTCTCTAGGATAGCTGAGGAAGTTCCTTTGGTTTTCCTGTTTCTGGGCAGAATCCTTTCCTGTCTAATCTGTTGATAAGTCTTTATCTGTCTGGTGCAGTCCAAACGTGGTTGCAGGGATTTCTGTACAATTTGAATTTGTTGAATTTCAGACTGCCCTGTAGGTTTTCTAACAAGTTGACCTTTAGGTGAAATTCTAAGTTTAAAACCAAGAAATTGAGCTGATTCTTTTGTAATTTTTCTGAGAAGATTTTTCTTTTCAGATAATTCATTCATATAAATGTTGAATAGATATGGTTTTTCAATCTTTCCTTGGGATACATCTAAGGTAAGTCTTGTTCTTACTGTTTTTCCTTCTTTTGTTTCAACATAATAAAGAATAGTTTAGTCTTTCTTTGATAAGTTCTAGAAATTGTTTATCATGAATTCTTTCTCAAAGAATTCATAGTCATTTTTCTTTGATAACACTATCAAATGCAGCTTTAACATCACTTTCAATAGCAATTCTCATACCATTTGTAGAGTGTGTAGTAAATGAAGTGATTGCATTGTGAACTCCTTTATTTGGTCTAAAGCCAAATGATCTATTCATTTTTTCAAAATAGGGTTCATAGATTGATTTTAGAATCATGCAGATGGCCTTTTGTACAATTCTGTCCATGAATGGAGGAATTTTGATGGGTCTTTGTTTGTCTTTTATTCCAGGTTTAGGTAAATATACTCTGTTGC
Organism: Desmodesmus armatus; assembly: GCA_007449985.2. Taxonomy (NCBI): domain Eukaryota; kingdom Viridiplantae; phylum Chlorophyta; class Chlorophyceae; order Sphaeropleales; family Scenedesmaceae; genus Desmodesmus; species Desmodesmus armatus. The sequence continues at coordinate 165,978 of VIIQ02000042.1, forward strand.
TAGAGCCCCAAGGGTATTTTCCAATTTTTAGAAGTTTTGCTACTGTGTAGAAATCAAATAGTGATATTTGGTCTGGGAAAGTGTGGCTTCTTAAGTATACAATTTTTTGATCACCAGTCATTTTTTCAATTTCTTCTTTTGGAAGTATTGAGCCTTTTGTCATAGCACCTTGATTTCCTTTAATGGATCTGTATGCTAACATAAGGCATTCTGGTTTTGATATAATTTGTAATAAGTTTGTATTTTTTTCCTCTTTGTTTTCTAAAGCAGCAGCTTTATTCTTATTGTAAATTCCTAAAAGAATTTTGCCTGTGGGGCTTTCAAAATTATCCCCTAATTCTTTATAGAATTCAATAAGATCTGTGATCATTTGGATGCGAGGGGTTGATAACCGTCTCTTTTCCTCCTCAAGAAAATTATACATTTTCATGTTCTTTGCTTGGGCCTTGTAATAGTCAATTTTGCTAAATCCTTTAGCAATTTTGCTATCATATGTAAATGTTGAAGTTCATTTCTTTTTGGTGTATTTAACCATAATATAATAACTCATTTTTTCTTTCAAAAAGTATTTTTTATTTCACTTTTCTCTGAACCCAACTGTACGTTTAAAACAGAATAAGGAATTCAAGAGAATTGATCTTTTCCTTGGCTAGACCCCCGGCTGTTTAGCCTTTGGTCCTCTCCTGGCAAAAGGTTCTACCTGCCAACCTTTTCAGGTTGGTTTTGCCAGCTCGATATGTTCCCATAAATAATTAATAAGAGTTAGGAGCCATCTATCCTAGGTATTTGTTGTGAACAACAAATACAATTAATGTGTCTTTCCTAATGGAAACGATAATTAATTCTGAGACTTTACGAGTATTCCACTAAGCAACCGCTTCTTACTGGTGGCTAAAGTTCTCTTTTCCTGTTTGGATTTTAGCCCTGAAAATGCTAGCTAGGTTATGGTTCACCACTTGATTGTAATTCATCCTTCTCTTCTTCGTCTCTCCCTTATTTCCATATTCTTGTTCAAAGAAAGTATTTGGTCCTTTAGATGAGTATGGGAATTTTGGCTCCTTTTTCTTCTTCTTGTCTCTCTATGCCTTTTTGAATTACACTTTAATAACCCCGAGTGATTTGTAGAAAAAATTGACTCTTTTTTTTTTTTGGTATTTTAAAAATTAACACGAATTTATTTAAATTCAAGCAATAAATCTTTACAGATTTCGGAGAAGTTTATATTTTAATTTTCTATTATTATGACAGCTATTTTAGCAAAAAATGAAGCTTCAAGCTTATGGGCACGTTTCTGTGAATGGATCACTTCAACTGAGAACCGTTTATACATCGGTTGGTTCGGTGTAATCATGATCCCTACATTATTAACTGCTACTTCAGTATTCATCATCGCTTTCATCGCAGCTCCTCCAGTAGATTCCATTTTCGGTGTCCCAACAAGTTTTAAGACTTGTTTGAGAAATTGGGTGGATTGCGAAAATTGGCAGTTCTTTTAAATTTTATCCTTTTTTTTTCACTTTATGACCACAATATTTCAAAAAAAACTCATTGATGTAAAAAGATTAGAAAATTCTGACTATCAACCCAAAGAACAACCAAAAAATATTTATGACGCTTATATAGAGCATTTAAGGACTCGTGAACTTGACCAGAGTGATCCAAACTTAATTCTTGAAAAACACCATGTTGTACCTTTACATAAATCAAAAATTGAAAGAAATTCTCCAGAAGATAAAAATCAAGACATACTTGTGGTTACCTACCAGGAACACTATAATGCACATTTTTATCATTATTTAGTATATAATCTCTCTGGTGATGAAATGTTTCTTCAATTGAGAACAAATGTAGGAGGAGACAAAGCAATTTTGACAAGACAATTAGGTGGAAAAATTGCTGGAAAGTTGAATACACTGGCACAACAAGAACAACGACGTAAACATCTCAAATTGCATCCTGAAAATTGAAATCCATCAAAAGGTGGGAGTGTGGGAAGTCCTGCTCAAAAAGCTCATTCTGCAAAACTTGGAAAAACATATGGTCAAAAAGCTGGCATGAGTCGTCAGAATCCTGTCACAAAAAATCGTATTCAAAAACCAACTCACTGGGTTCATGACAGTGGGGTGGAAGTTTTTATTCCAAAAGCAGATACAGTTCAGGAAATACAAGAGATTCTAAATAGCTATGTTCCTGGCAGTGTAAAGCATTCAAGTGGATTAAGTGCTCTTCTGAGAAAAGTAGAAAAAAGACGTTATGGTTGGACTTTAACAGATTGTTCAGAACAGTAAATTTCTAAATCTTTTTGAAAATTTCTTTTTTTTTTTTTTTTGTGCAATATATTTTTTTAAGTATTGCACAAAACAAGAAAAAAGATTTGTGAATAATGAAAATGAAGAGAAAAATTCAAAAGAGATCTCTAAAATTCGCAACAAATTTCAAAAATTTTTGAAATTGTTCAGAGACTATTTGCACAATTGTGTGAAAAGTACCCAAGAAATAAAAAATGGAATTTTTATTTTATGACATAGTCCATTCTTTCTTTTATTTTTTCTGTACCGCCTGGGTTGGGGGCTTTGCCCCCTGACCCATTTTTTTGCTTTGCTTTTTTTGCCGGGGTAAGGGCTATGCCCAAACCCCGGCAAAAAATAAAAAAGCGGAGGAGAAACTTTCAGTGTTGCCCCCGAAGGGAGCAATGCTGCCATAATCTTTTAGAGAATTTAAAAAGAAAGCATGATCGATGGTATCCGTGAGCCAGTTTCTGGTTCATTATTATACGGAAACAACATCATCTCTGGTGCTGTAGTTCCTACTTCAAACGCTATCGGATTACATTTCTACCCAATTTGGGAAGCTGCTTCTTTAGACGAGTGGTTATACAACGGTGGACCTTACCAGTTAATCGTTTGTCACTTCTTCTTAGGAATCTGCTGCTACATGGGTCGTGAATGGGAATTATCTTACCGTTTAGGTATGCGTCCTTGGATCGCTGTAGCTTACTCTGCACCAGTTGCAGCTGCTACTGCTGTATTCATCATTTACCCTATCGGACAAGGTTCTTTCTCTGACGGTATGCCTTTAGGTATTTCAGGAACTTTCAACTTCATGATCGTTTTCCAAGCTGAGCACAACATTCTTATGCACCCTTTCCACATGTTAGGTGTAGCTGGTGTATTCGGTGGATCTTTATTCTCTGCTATGCACGGTTCTTTAGTAACTTCATCTTTAATCCGTGAAACTACTGAAAACGAATCTGCTAACGAAGGATACAAATTCGGTAAGCAAAGGCCGAGTTGTAATTGAAAAAATTACAAATTTAAAACTCATCAAATAAGGAGAAATTCATTTCTATTTATAAAATGATTATTCCTTTCAAATTTCAAAAAAAATTTTTGAAACTGCTGAACGACTAGTTCTTTTTCAAAGAGTATAAAAAGATGAGTATTTTTCTTTTTTCAAAACAAAGAAAAAAGAAAAATAAAGATATAGTCTGATCTTTATTGAATAAATAAAGTTGGTTTTTTACAAAATGGAAAAAGTGGAAAACCACAAAAGGAATTTTTCCTTTTGAAACAGAATGCAAGAAGAAGAAACTTACAACATCGTAGCTGCTCACGGTTACTTTGGACGTTTAATCTTCCAATACGCTTCTTTCAACAACTCACGTTCATTACACTTCTTCTTAGCTGCTTGGCCAGTAATCGGTAACTTTTTTGCCGCGTTGCACTTCAAGTTGCAACTGATAACCTGCTTAAAAAGGAGAATTTCTTTTCGAAGAAAATTCCTTACAAATCTTCAAAAATTTACAAATGTTTTTGAAATGAATTTTAACAAGACTCAATCTCAATTTGTTTAAATCAAGAATTATGAAACATATCAATTGGAAACAAAAAGTTCTGGATTCTGCAAAACAATGGAATCACACAATTTATAAAATCACAACCATAAATGGAAAAATTGCACGCAGATCACTTATCTTTTGGTCTTGCAGAAATCATCCAAATGGGGGTTCAAAAGTCTTTGGGAGTATTACGGAGTTTAGGGGTTTTTTAGAAGAAAATTTGATTACTGACTTCACACAAGAGGAAATCAAACAACTTTTTACCCACCAAAACACTCAAAAGTTTTATGTAACACGAATGGATTTGTATTTAAACCCTCGTGGATATGGAGATGTTGGTTTGCGAAAACATTGTTGTGAAAAAGGATATAAAGAACAACGAAAAGAAATTGGTTATGAGGCACTCTTAGAATTATTAAAAAAAAGAGGCCAACATTATAATACAGTTTATACTCTTCTCTTTTCAAAAGAAGAATATAAAAATAAATACGAAAAATGTCTTATTCGTTGTGAAAGCCACGGGGAAGTTTTTGAATATGGACTCATGGCATTGCAAGGATTTACTTCATGCCCATGCCCTGTGTGCAGAAAGGATCCGAACCATAAAAACAGAGCAGTTGAATCAGTAAAAAAAATCAACGGTCGCAGTGGTCGAGGCACTCGTCATCGATCACGTGTTCTTCAAAAATATGGAAATGTGTGCTTTCTCTCTGAATCTTCTTTTCAACTTCATTTTCACCATCTTGATTCACAAGATTACTACACTTCACTTTCAAATTTGTGGGAAGTCAATGGAATTCCCCTTTGTGGGGTGGTTCACCGCAACTACCACTATGTTTTTTTAAAAAAATATTCTCTTGTCAAAAATGAATACAGTTGTTCCATCTTTTCTCACCAAACATCTGAGGAAAAAAAACAAAACCCAGATTGTTCTCTGGAAGGAATTGAAGTATCTCGCTATACTTTTTGTGAATTTTTGCGTTTTTTAATTTATGATATTCAAACAAATGGAACCTATGTTTCTGATTTAAATAAACAAATCGAAAAAGAACATGAAATTTTTGTAAAAAAAAATCCACAGAAAAACACTTTATGGAAACCAATTACTCTCGACAAAACCATTCATGCTCTTGAAAAATTTTGTGCAGAGTATAAAGGTGAAAATTGGGCAATGGCAGAAAATTCTGAAATCCCTTTTGCAAATAATCCTGAGTTGTGGAGAAAAGTTGAAAATTCATGGAATGTATAAATTTGTGAAGACTGTCGAACGACTTGCCAAAATGAGGCAGTACAGCAGGTATTTTCTTTTCATCAAAAGAAATGAAAATAAAAATAGAGTCTGATCTTTATTAGAAAATAAAGTTCCTTTTTTCACTTCATTTGAGGAAAATGTTTTTTGAAGGAAAATGGGACAAAGAAACTTTTTTCTTTGAACACTATGATTTGGTTCACTGCTTTAGGTATTTCAACTATGGCATTCAACTTAAACGGATTCAACTTCAACCAATCAGTTGTTGACTCTCAAGGTCGTGTTTTAAACACTTGGGCTGACATCATCAACCGTGCTAACTTAGGTATGGAAGTTATGCACGAACGTAACGCTCACAACTTCCCATTAGACTTAGCATCTGTTGAAGCTCCTTCAGTAAACGCTTAATTTTTTACAATTTTTTGTAAAAAAACAAGTCTCAATTTTTATTTTTAAGTTCTGGTTCTTCAAATTTATTTGAAGAGCTAGAACTTTTTATTTTATGAAAAAGAGACTTTCAAAAGTCTCTTTTTCAATTTTTCAATTTCTTAAGAAAATAAAGAAAAAGAATTCTAAATGAAAAGAAAAGGTTTGAGCATTTTTCAGAAAAATTTTGTATGTTTCTGTTTTAAGGCCCTGTTAATAAAAGCTTCTCTGACTTTTGATGGTAGAGAATTTTCTATTTTGTTTTGCTCATCAAATTCAGCTGCTCAAAAGAAGTATAAAGTTTTAAATGGTGCTCTTTTGTGAGGAAAGTGGCTAATGAACTTTGCCAACCTTTTTAAAGGCAATTTTGGAGATGATGTTTTTCATCTATTTGGCAAATTGTTTTACAGTTGCTTTTTTCTTTGTAGCAAAAGCTACACATCAAATTTTGAGTTCATATTTTTTTTCCCATTTACTATTCTTGTGATTGAAGGCCTGGATGAATATGATCCAAATCCTTGAATGAATTCAGGAATTCCTGCCCCAGCAAAGTTTTCTGGGGTGCTTGTTTTTTCTGCAAAAAGTTGAATAATTTTTTTGATTTGGTCTCTCGGTAAGATGTCCATTTTTTTTGGTGGTATATTTTTCATACTTGCATTCAAATGTGTAAGATTTCTTTCAAGAAGAAAGTATTTATCGAAATCTTTTTTTTTATAAAACTTTTCCTTCCTTGTCTTTGTAATTGATATTTCAATTTTTGCCATATTTCATTGTCATTTTTTTCATAGAAGACTTTTCTCTTGTTGCTAATAAAAGAGGAAAACATTTTGAATCAAGTGAAGCAAAGCGGACTGCAAAGCAGAGGGTCAGGGTCAGGGTCAGGGTCAGGGGGCTTTGCCCCCAACCCAACCCAACCCAACCCAACCCAACCCAACCCAACCCAACCCAACCCAACCCAACCCAACCCAACCCAACCCAACCCAGGCGGAAACTCAGGCCTGGGTTTTTTGCCTCCGCCTGCTTCGCGCCGAGGCAAAGCCTAGGCGGGGCGGTGCGGAGCAATCTGCTTTGCGGTGCAAAGGGTAAGGGCTATGCCCCCAGCGAAGCAGAGCAAAGCTTTGCTGCGCTCCGCCGGGGCTTTGCCCAGGCTTCGCTTGCGCTCCGCGTTGCGGTGCGAAGCAGCCCCCTGACCCAGGCGGTGCTAAGCAACATGGAGGGCCTTTGCCCCCCGCTTAGGCAAAGCCTAGGCAGAGCCCACTCACCCCCAAACCCAGGAGCGAGTGGTGCAAAGACCATTACACTTGAAAGAGATATTAAAATGGCATTCAATGAACTAGACCACAAAGTTTTTTTAGCCTTTCTATCTTTAAGAAGTATTTTTCTAAGAGATGAACCAAAAAGAAAAGCAACTGGAAATGCAAAATTTAGAAAATTGAAAGTTTTAAAAAACCTGAGTGTTTGTATATGGCCAGCTCTTCACAGACTAACAAAAATTCATCGATGAATTTGAGAGAAAAAATTTTTGTAGAGAGACAAGAATGCCAAGGGAACTTCTATGACTATTTTGCTTTAAACTTTCAATTATTCTACAAAGATAGAATATTGTTATCTGATATCATATGAATTTTTTCATTATTCATTCATTGCATAGAAAATCTTTTAAAAGACTTCTTTTGACATTTCATTAGGGAAACTGAGATATATTTTTAAAAAACCAACTCTCACTTTTTTCTTGTTTCCTTTACTTCTTTTTTCCTATTCAAAACAGTTTAAAAAAGAGTTTCAATTTTTGTATCATTTCAAAAAAATAAAAAAGAAAGCTATGGGCGAACGACGGGGTTTGAACCCGCGAATGATGGAGTCACAATCCATTGCCTTACCACTTGGCTACGCCCGCCATTTTCAAAAACCTGTTCTCTTATGTAAAAGATATTTATATGTCTTTTACAACTTTTTTCCAAAATAAGGAGGTAGAAAACAAATAGAGTTCAAATTCAAACACCATTTTAACATTTTTTGTTTCAAAAAAAAAGAAATTATGAATAAACTTCAAATTTTTAAATTCAATTTTTGTTTTGAATATTTACTTTAAATATTTTTCTAAAAAGAATTTTTGAAAAAAACAGCAAAAAGACTGTTATATGTTTTTTATTTTTTGAAATTCCTAAAAGGTTATAGTTTTTTAAAAAAGTAAAAAATTTGACAAAATTTTTAAATTTGATAATTTATGAATTACTGAATGTTCAAAAAACAAAATTTTCAAAATTCAAATTTCAAAAAAATTTCAATTTTGTTAAAACCAAAAAAACTTCTCTTTCAATTTATAAGTGAAAAGGAGTTTTGAAAAATTTCAATGGAGAGTTTGATCCTGGCTCAGGACGAACGCTGGCGGTATGCCTAACACATGCAAGTCGAACGAGATTCTTTTTTTGTTTACAAAGAAAGAATTGCAGTGGCGGACGGGTGAGGAACACGTAAGAACTTACCTTTTGGCGGGGGATAACAACGGGAAACTGTTGCTAATACCCCATAACGCTGAGGAGCGAAAGGGAAACTGCCAAAAGAGAGGCTTGCGTCTGATTAGCTAGTTGGAGGAGGTAAATGCTCCCCAAGGCGACGATCAGTAGCTGGTCTGAGAGGATGATCAGCCACACTGGGACTGAGACACGGCCCAGACTCCTACGGGAGGCAGCAGTGGGGAATTTTCCACAATGGGCGAAAGCCTGATGGAGCAATACCGCGTGAAGGATGAAGGATCGTGGTCCGTAAACTTCTTTTCTTAACGAAGAAATTCTGACGGTAGTTAAGGAATAAGCACCGGCTAACTCCGTGCCAGCAGCCGCGGTAATACGGGGGGTGCAAGCGTTGTCCGGAATGATTGGGCGTAAAGCATCTGTAGGTGGTTCTTAAAGTCGACTGTTAAAGCCCAGGGCTCAACTTTGGATAAGCGGTCGAGTACTTAGGGACTTGAGTATGGTAGGGGTAGAGGGAATTCCTAGTGGAGCGGTGAAATGCACAGAGATTAGGAAGAACACCAAAGGCGAAGGCACTCTACTGGGCCATGACTGACACTGAGAGATGAAAGTTGGGGGCGCGAAAAGGATTAGATACCCTTGTAGTCCCAACCGTAAACGATGGATACTAAGTGCTGACAAAATCAGTGCTGTAGCTAACGCGTTAAGTATCCCGCCTGGGGAGTATGCTCGCAAGAGTGAAACTCAAAGGAATTGACGGGAACTGGCACAAGCGGTGGATTATGCGGTTTAATTCGATGATACACGAAGAACCTTACCAGGGATTGACATGTTCAGAACTTTTGAGAGATTGAAAGGTGCCCTTATCTTTGATTTGGGAGCTGAAACACAGGTGGTGCATGGCTGTCGTCAGCTCGTGCCGTGAGGTGTCGAGTTAAGTCTTTGAACGAGCGCAACCCTTGTCTTTTGTTACCACTCCTTTATGGAGGACTCAAAAGAGACTGCCGGTGTAAACCGGAGGAAGGAGAGGATGACGTCAAGTCAGCATGCCCCTTACATCCTGGGCTACACGCGTAATACAATGGCAAAGACAATAGGACGCGAACCCGCGAGGGGGAGCAAATCTAGTAAACTTTGTCTCAGTTCGGATTGAAGTCTGCAACTCGACTTCATGAAGCCGGAATCGCTAGTAATCGCCGGTCAGCTATACGGCGGTGAATACGTTCCCCAGTTTTGTACACACCGCCCGTCACATGCTGGGAGCCATCTTGTCCCGAAGACAGGTTGCCAACCTCACCCCTCCGGGGAAGGAAGCGAATGTCAACGGTTGGGTTGGTGACTAATATGAAGTCGTAACAAGGTATCCGTACTGGAAGGTGTGGATGGAAAACCTATTTTTTTCATATATTCTTTCAATGAATATATATATTTTTTTTCTTCTAAAAAACAACTTTCTGCCAGTTTTGTCCTCTGAGGGAAAACTTAGGCATCTGTACAACGCCGGCGAAGCAGAGCTTTGGCGATGGGGTGCAGGTTGTTTTTTAGAAGAAAGGACCCTTAGCTCAGTTGGTTAGAGCGCACGCTTGATAAGCGTGAGGTCACTGGTTCAAGTCCAGTATGGTCCACCACCTTTCTCTTCTATGTTTTCTTTACAAGAAAAGAAAGAGTTCTTGCTGTCTGCCAGGGTAGATCTGGGACTCAGAGAGAGCAAAAAGGGAATATAGCTCAGTTGGTAGAGCACTGCCTTTGCAAGGCAGGGGCCGAGGGTTCGAATCCCTCTATTTCCACCCTTCTTTTTGTCCGCAAAGCGGAGCGCAGCAATCCGCAAAGCGGTGCAAAGCGGGCCTTTTGCTCCCATTAGGCGAAGCAAAAGGAATATGAAAAATTTCAAAAAAGAAGTGATCTTTTATTATTCTATTTTTAGGTCAAAGATGGAAAAGGCTTACGGTGGAGACCTAGGCACTCAGAGACGATGAAGGGCGCAGAGGCCGGCGATACGCTTCGGGGAGCTGGGAACAAGCATAGATCCGAAGATTCCCGAATAGGGCAACCTCCTATAGAACTCCTTTTTGAATTCATAGAAAAGGAAGAGGCAACCTGGTGAACTGAAACATCTCAGTAGCCAGAGGAAAAGAAAGCAAAAGCGATTCCCGGAGTAGCGGCGAGCGAAATGGGAACAGCCTAAACCATTGTTTTCGGACAATGGGGTTGTGGGAGTCAAATTGTTTTTTTCTTATCCTTTCTTTCAAAGAAGGGATAGAAAAATGAAAAAAGAGGTCCGCTTATTGCGGTCTGCAAAGCAGAGGTAAGATGAGACGAAGCAGCTGAATCCTGCACCAAAGATGGTGAAAGTCCAGTAGTCAAAAACTTCTCCTTTTTTTTGAATATCCCGAGTAGCATGGGGCACGTGGAATCCCGTGTGAATCAGCGAGGACCACCTCGTAAGGCTAAATACTCCTGAGTGACCGATAGTGAAGAAGTACAGCGATGGAAAGGTGAAAGAGAACCCCAGGAGGGGAGTGAAAAAGAACATGAAATCGTAAGCTGACAAGCAGTGGGAGGATGAAGAATCTGACCTCGTGCCTGTTGAAGAATGAGCCGGCGACTTATAGGAAGTGGCGAGGTTAAGGAGAAAAATTCCGGAGCCTAAGCGAAAGCAAGTCTGAATAGGGCGTATGTCACTTCTTATGGACCCGAACCTGGATGATCTAATCATGGCCAGTTGGAAGTTGGGGTAATACCTAATGAACGAACGAACTCACCGATGTTGAAAAATCGGGAGATGAGCTGTGATTAGCGGTGAAATTCCAATCGAATTCAGAGCTAGCTGGATCTCCCCGAAATGCGTTGAGGCGCAGCGGCAACGATGTCCTATCAAAGGGTAGAGCAACTGTTTCGGTGCGGGCTGCGAAAGCGGTACCAAGTCGTGGCAAACTCCGAATATTTGGTAAGGATTCCGTGAGCCAGTGAGAGTATGTGAGATAAGTCTCATACTCAAGAGGGAAACAGCCCAGACCATCAGCTAAGGCCCCCAAATGAATGCTAAGTGGAAAAGGATGTGAGAATGCTGAAACAACCAGGAGGTTCGCTTAGAAGCAGCTATTCCTTGAAAGAGTGCGTAATAGCTCACTGGTAAAGCGTTCTTGCGCCGACAATGGCCGGGACTAAGCATTCTGCCGAAGCTATGGGATTTGTTTTCTTTTCAAAAAAAGAAAGACGAATCGGTAGGGGAGCGTTCTGCAGTGGGTGAAGCTTAAACGGAAGTTTTGGTGGACAGTGCGGAAGCGAGAATGTTGGCTTGAGTAACGAAAACATTGGTTAGAATCCAATGCCCCGAAAACCTAAGGGTTCCTCCACAAGGTTCGACCATGGGGGGTGAGTCAGGACCTAAGGCGAGGCCTTTGGCGTAGTCGATGGCAAAGAGGTTAATATTCCTCTACTGATTTTTGTGGGAACCGAGGGACGGAGAAAGCTAAATTGGGTCTGTTTATGGATTGCAGTGGAAGCGCTTGAGGTAATGATCGAAAAAAAACGAATCTCTCCACTTCGGTGGTATACTAAGACGTGATCCCGCTTTTCAGATTCGTCTGAAATGGCGCCAATGATGTTATGCTTCCAAGAAAAGCTCGTACACCTTTTATAAAAAAACACAAAAATCACCTGTACCTGAAACCGACACAGGTAGGTTGGTAGAGAATACCAAGGGGCGCGAGAGAACTCTCTCTAAGGAACTCGGCAAACTAGCCCCGTAACTTCGGAAGAAGGGGTGCCCCCTCCAAGGGGGGTCGCAGTGAACCGGTTCAGGGAACTGTTTATCAAAAACACAGGTCTCCGCAAAGTCGTAAGACAATATATGGGGGCTGACGCCTGCCCAGTGCCGGAAGGTCAAGGAAGTTGGTTAGAGACTTCGGTCTCGAAGCTGACGACCGAAGCCCCGGTGAACGGCGGCCGTAACTATGACGGTCCTAAGGTAGCGAAATTCATTGTCGAGTAAGTTTCGACCTGCACGAAAGGCGTAATCATCTGAACACTGTCTCGGAGAGAGACTCGGTGAAATAGACTTGTCCGTGAAGATGCGGACTACTAATACCCGGACAGAAAGACCCTATGAAGCTTGACTGTATCTTGGAATTGGGTTCGGGCTTTTCTTGCGCAGACTAGGTGGGAGGCTACGAAGATTTTCTTCCGGGAAAGTTGGAGCCAACAGTGAGAGACCACTCTGGAAAGGCTAGAATCCTAATGGTGATCCTTGAATCAGGACACTTGACAGTTTCAGGTGGGCAGTTTGTTTGGGGCGAACGCCTCATAAAAGGTAACTGAGGCGCGCAAAGGTCCCCTCAGTCTGGACGGAAATCAGACATTGAGTGTAAAGGCAAAAGGGGGCTTGACTGTAAGACCTACAAGTCGAGCAGGAGCGAAAGCTGGCCTTAGTGATCCGACGGTGCCGTGTGGAAGGGCCGTCGCTCAACGAATAAAAGTTACTCTAGGGATAGATTTGTTGTCCCATTCAAGTAGATATATTTGAATGAATTGAATTCAATTCTTAAGTTTTAGAATCAAGTGAATTGCAAAAAACTCTCTTTCTTCGTTTTTGACTTTCTCAAAAAAAACAAAAAACGAAAAAAAAAAGATTATTTGCAGCATAATTGAAATTGACTTTCTGAAATTTTTCATGATTCAAATTATGGAAAAACAACCAGAAAACACAAATTTTCAAAATGTTCAACGACTTCATTTGGGTCAAAGTATACAAAATGTCCCAAAAAAAGTGCTTGAAGACTTTCATAATTCCTTTCAAAATTATGTATGTTTATGACATAGTCTGAACTCTTGTGAAAACAAGAGAATTTTCACACAAAAAGAATCAATTTTCTGTGAAAATCAAATGATTTTTTATCTATTTTCAACAAAATCATTGATGTAACATATTGAACAGGCTGATCTTCTCCAAGAGTTCACATCGACGAGAAGGTTTGGCACCTCGATGTCGGCTCATCACATCCTGGGGCTGTAGTAGGTCCCAAGGGTTGGGCTGTTCGCCCATGAAAGTGGTACGTGAGCTGGGTTCAGAACGTAAACAATACTGCGTTTATCAGTAGCAATACATGATATAGTATTGGCTTAATTCGGTGAAGTTCTCTATGGTCCGCTCAGCGGAGAACTGCCATAGCAGAAAATACCGAAGGAAACAGATTTCCGCCACAAAGCGGAGAGAAATATATTTCTGTTCCTTTAGAGACTATTTTTGTAGAATGCCAACTTTTTCCTTTTCTCTCTTTCAAAATACAAGAGAAAAAAAGAAAAAGAAGATATAGTCCATGCTCATTTGCAAAAAAGAGATTTCATGCGTAAGACAGTTCGGTCCATATCCAGTATTAGCGCTAGAATATTGAGGTCAGTCACTCATAGTACGAGAGGACCTGTAGTGAACATGCCAATGGTGTACCTGTTATCTTTCCAAAGGTAAACGCAGGGTAGCTATGCATGGAGTGAATAAGTACTGAATGCATCTAAGTACGAAGTCCAGACCAAGATGAGTATTCTCTATAAAGCCGCAGCAAGACAAGCTGTTTTGATAGGTATCAAGTGAAAGGCCAGTAATGGTTTTAGCTGAGATATACTAAAGGCGAATTGATTTTGACCTATTTTCTTTATTTTTACTTCTCCGGAGCTTTGCTCCGCTGATACTCTGGTGCTCTTTGCTTCAGTGGAACCACGCCAATCCATCCCGAACTTGGCTGTGAAACTCTGAAGAAGTTGACAAACTTGTTGGAAGTCTAGCAGGAAACATCAACTTAGTGCCAGGGTGATTTTTTTTTTGAAACATATGACTGCTTCGCGCCGCCGAGGCTTTGCCTCGGCGGGGCGGTGCGGTGCAAATCGAGGCAAATTGAGGCAAATTGAGGCAAAGCCACCCTGACAAACAATGACACATTATGGAATTGAAGGAAGGTTCAATGCACAGGAGAGATGGCTGAGTGGTCGAAAGCGGCTGATTGCTAATCCGTTGTACGAGCTCTATTCGTACCGAGGGTTCGAATCCCTCTCTCTCCGAAAAAAAATGTGAATAGCCCCCTCCTTTTGCTGCGCTCCGCCGGCGAAGCAGCCAAAATGGGTCAAATACTCGTTATGGGTCAAATACTCGTTACTCATGCACCAAGATGATTCAAGGTTTTGCGGTTTCGCGGTTTTGCAGAATTGAGAGGTCTTTTTTTTTTTCGCTTTCTGGTACCTTCTATATAGTCAGAAAGCGAAAAATTGAAATTCAAAAAATAAAAAAAAAATTTTCTTCTTTTCAAAGAAAAAAACTTTTGCTTCAAAAGGAGAGAGACTTTTCATTTTTCAGCAAAGCTGAAAAGCTCAAAAATAAAAATGAAAAACAACAATGAAAAGCAGAAATTTTCATACTTTTCATTGTTGTTTTTCCTTTTTCAGCAAAGCTGAAAAGGAAAGCTCAAAAGTGCCTAGGCTTTGCGGAGAGAGGCAAAGCCTAGGCGGTGCAGAGCAAAAAAAATTAAACAATTTTTACTTTTGCACCAACTTCTTCTAATTGTTGTTTTGCTGCTTCAGCTTCTTCTTTTGAAACTGACTCTTTTAATGTTTTTGGTAATGTTGCTGTAAATTCTTTTACTTGGTTTACGGCAATGTTTGCAATATTACGTACTACTTTGTAAACTCCTACTTTTTTATCACCAGGAATTTCTTCTAATACAACATCAAATAATGTTTTTTCTTCTTCTTTTGGAGCAGCTTCTGCTGCACCTCCAGAAGGCATTGCAGCCATCATTACACCACCTCCTACAGGAGCTGATGCATCAACTCCAAAAGTTTCTTCAATTTGAGAAACTAATTCTGAAGCTTCAAGTAAAGTTAAAGTTTTTAATTTTTCAATGATTTCGTTCACTGTTGACATAGAAATAATTCTGAAATTTTCTTTATATCTTTTTTTGATTTTTTGAATTTTTTGCACCTTTGCCGGCGGAGCAGAGCAAAGCGGATTGCTTCGCTGGCAGAGCTTTGCTCTGCACCGCACCGC
Organism: Desmodesmus armatus; assembly: GCA_007449985.2. Classification (NCBI taxonomy): domain Eukaryota; kingdom Viridiplantae; phylum Chlorophyta; class Chlorophyceae; order Sphaeropleales; family Scenedesmaceae; genus Desmodesmus; species Desmodesmus armatus. The sequence goes on from VIIQ02000042.1 coordinate 181,001, forward strand.
TCCGCGTTGCGGTGCAGAGCGCAGCAAAGCTTTGCGGTGCAGAGCGGAGGGCAAAGCCCCCCGCAAAGCGGAGCGGAGCGCAGCAGAACAGAGCACTCTATTTTTTCATTCTTTGAATCAAAGATTTTGGTGTTTTTTTGTTTTTGGCTGCTTCCTTTTTCAAAAAAGAAAAAGAAAAGCATAGCCACCTCCATCTGCTTCTACATCTATCCATTCATCTGCAGAGTCAGGGTCAGGGTCAGGGTCAGGGGGTGAGGGGGCAAAGCCCTTTGCGTAGCAAAAAACCCTTTGCTCTGCTCCGCCGGCAAAAAACCCAAACCCAAACCCAACCCAACCCAGGCCTAGGCTCTGCTTCTGCGAAGCAATCCGCTTTGCGGTGCAAAGCGGTGCAAAGCGGTGCAAAGCGGTGCAAAGCGGTGCAAAGCGGTGCAAAGCGGTGCAAAGCGGTGCAAAGCGGTGCAAAGCGGTGCAAAGCGGTGCAAAGCGGTGCAAAGCGGTGCAAAGCGGTGCAAAGCGGTGCAAAGCGGTGCAAAGCGGTGCAAAGCGGTGCAAAGCGGTGCAAAGCGGTGCAAAGCGGTGCAAAGCGGTGCGGAGCCCACCGCCGGGGTGGCCGGGGCTTTGCCCAGGCCCAGCCCCGGCAAAAGAAATTCCCCCTTATAAAGTGGGGGGAAAGACTTTTTGGTAAAAAACAAAAACTATGTTCCCAAAAAACAAACAAACTGCATTTTTATTTTATCGCTTTCTGGTTTTTTTTTCTTTTTTTTTTTGAAAAAAGATTTTCTTTCAAAGATCAGCTGGAAAATTCAGAAGTTCATAGACCCACTTTACTCCTTTTTTGCACCGCTGCGCTCCTTTGCTTTGCAAATCGAGGCAAAGCCTAGGCTTCGCTTGCGCAGCGAAGCCCCGCCGAGGCAAAGCCTAGGCTTCGCTTGCGCAGCGAAGCAGAGCTTTGCGGAGGAGGGCTTTGCCCCGGCGGAGTGCAAAGCTCTGCTCCGCTCCGCGTTGCGGATTGCTTCGCTCCTTTGCTTTGCAAATCGAGGCAAAGCCTAGGCGGAGAAGGGTAAGGAAAAAGAAAGTTTTTACTCAATCATTGCATGATATGTAGCAACTGTAGCTGGAGATGCACGATTTAAATGACGGAAAATCAGATATTTAAATAAAACATCTAATAAAACTGGAAGCGTGGCAACTAATAAAAAAATTGTTGTTTGACTTTCTGGAAGGCCATAATGATCAAAAAATGTTTGAAAAAACAATTCCCAAATATTTGGTGAATGATAGCCAACTAAAAGATCTGTTAAAAATAAAATAAGTAATGATTTTTTGCTGTCATCCAATCCAAAAAAAACTTCCAGCAAAAAGGATTTTGTAATGTTTATTTGAATTTCTAAGCGAACAAGTAAAAACCATAATGTAGCAAAACTCAAAATATCTGCAAAAAAATTTGTGACTGCTTCTATGCTTTCTTCATTATAATGCTTTGCTAATTCCACAATTTTTGTTTGTAAACGTTTTTGAAGTGAATTTTGAAAGTTTGTTGAAAAAGAGAGACTTTCTTCTCTTCCGCTTTGCGGAGTGAGAGAGATTTTTTCCTCAAAAGCCATTTTTTCCTCAAAATCTTGTTTTGCTGACGCAGGAACAGGAAAAAGCCCCGGCGTAGCAGAGCCTAGGATTTGCTTCTCTGCAGCGGCAGAGTCAGGGGGCAAAGCCCCCAGCTCTGCTTCGCTGCCGCTTTGCACCGCAAAGCGGATTGCTTCGCTGGCAGAGCGTTGCGGCTGGGTCAGGGGGCTTTGGGTTTTTTGCTCTCTGCTTCGCAGTTCGCTTTGCTCTGCTCCGCCGGCAAAGGGTTTTTTGCCGGCGGAGCAGAGCAAAGGGCTTTGCCCCCTGACCCACTGACCCTGACCCTGACCCAACTCAATTATTTGTGATGGTAATGATGATGCTGGTGCCCATCCGCTTTGCCTAGGCAAAGCTTTGGCAGCGGACGATGAGACTTCCTCAAATGATTCTTTTTTTGATTTTTCTTCAAGAGAGAAGTCTTTTTTTGAAAAAAAGGAATTTTCTGGATCTGAAAAGAGAAAAGATTCAAAATACATTTTTTCTTCATAATTTTTAAATTCAGAAAAAGCTTTTTTTTGCTGATAAGAATTTAAAAAGATTTCATGATTTTGTGTATTCCAAAAATATTCTGTAATTGGTCGAATAAAATAATTTTTTGCAAGAAAATTAATACTTAAAGGTACAAATAAAAGAATAAATAAACATTTGACTGTTGTTAAAAAAAGATATCGATAAAATCGATATTCTTGAATAACAAAATTTTCAACATCAAAAAATAATTGTTTAAAAAAACGATCAAATACACGATTAAAAGATCGTGGAAAAAGACCAATTTCTTCATACGTAATTGAAACAACTTGCTGTTTTTGTGTTTCTAACAAACGATTTGTACCAAAAGAAGAATTGGAGAATCCACTATTCATTTTTTGAGATGGAAGTGAAGGTTTTTGTCGAGAAGCTTTATAAAAATTTTGTCTTTTTTTATCAGAAAAAAATGAAAAAGAGTCTTTTTCTCTTCCGCTTTGCGGAAGAGCAGAACCATTTTGTTGTTCTTTTGACCAAGGATTTGGGCTGCCATATATTCTTTCATCACCTTCTTGACTTTGTGCCCTTGCTACAAAAGTCATTTGAGAAAATTGAAAAAGTTGATTTTTCTGCTCCACGGGAAAAAGAAAAAAACATTTTTTGATCCAGAGTGGAGAGAGGAACATGAAAATTTTTTTCTTTTGAATGGAAATCAAAAGAAGAAAAACCTGGCACAAAATGGTTTTTATGCCAAATTTTCACTTTTTGGAACTTCAAAAAAGAAAATAAAAGGTGGTTCAAAAATAAAGATTCAAAGAGTCTGAATTGAACTTAATAGGCAAAACTCTTTTGGTTTCTTTATTTTTAAGTTTTGAAACCAAGTAAAAAATCTACATTTTGAAAATGAAAAAAGTTTTGAAACATTGATAAAATCAAAAAATTTTCTGAAACTTTTTTAAAAAAAAGAAAAAATCTTCATTACAAAATTTTATATTAATAGAAAAAAGTTTGTTTTCCAAACTTTTGTTTCATGAAAAAGCAAAAAAAGAGAAATTTCTCTTTTTTGCTTTTCAATAATAAAAAAATTTACAGTTTTAATCTAAATTTCCTTTTCCTGGGTTACGAGCAGGGTCATTTGATAAGAAACCGAAAATAAATAAAAATACAAAGAAAGTTACAACAGTATAAACAAAAATTTTAAGTGTTAACATGTGAGAATATGAAAATTTCAAAGTTTTTCATGATTTATCAATACAAAGTGAAGTTTTTATCAGGCTGAAAAAAAAAATTTTTCAGTCTGATAAAAAAGGAAAATTTGTTATGCTACCTGTTCTAGTTTGAATGAAGGTTTACAAAAAATTAATTTGTTTTTGTAGCTCCAAATTCAGCTAAGAAGTCAGTAATTGCTTTTTTAAGTAAAGATTCAGCTTCTGGTGTAAATGTGTTTGTTTTACGAACGATTTCACCATATTGAGGAACATTGTTTACTAAATAAGTACGAAGACCAGATAAGAAAGCACGAACATCAGAAACTTCTAAAGAATCTAAATATCCATTTGTTCCAGTGTAAATACTAGCAACTTGATCTTCAACAGATAAAGGAGAGTTTTGAGGTTGTTTTAAAATTTCTCTTAAACGAGAACCACGAGCAAGTTGTTTTTGCGTAGCAGCATCTAAGTCAGAAGCGAATTGAGAGAAAGCTTCTAATTCAGCAAATTGAGCTAAAGATAATTTTAATGTACCAGCTACTTGTTTCATAGCTTTTGGTTGAGCAGCAGAACCTACACGTGATACAGAAATACCAACGTTAATAGCAGGACGAATACCAGCGTTAAATAAATCTCCAGATAAGAAAATTTGACCATCTGTAATAGAAATTACGTTTGTAGGAATATATGCAGAAACGTCACCTTCTTGTGTTTCAACAACAGGAAGAGCTGTCATGCTTCCTTCACCTAAAGCATCACTTAATTTTGCAGCACGTTCTAAAAGACGTGAGTGTAAGTAGAAAACGTCTCCTGGGTAAGCTTCACGTCCTGGTGGACGACGTAATAATAATGACATTTCACGGTAAGCTTGTGCTTGTTTTGAAAGGTCATCATAAATTGTTAAAGTAGGACGTCCTGTGTACATGAAGTATTCAGCTAAAGTAGCTCCAGTGTAAGGAGCTAAGTATTGTAAAGTTGATGGTTCATTTGCGTTTGCCATTACAATAATTGTATAGTCTAATGCTCCACGTTCTTTTAATGAGTTTAAAACTTGAGCTACAGAAGATGCTTTTTGACCAATAGCTACATAAACACAAATTACACCTTTTCCTTTTTGGTTTAAAATTGTGTCAACAGCAATTGCAGTTTTTCCTGTTTGACGGTCTCCAATGATTAATTCACGTTGTCCACGTCCAATAGGAATCATAGCATCAACAGCAACTAAACCTGTTTGTAAAGGTTCGTATACTGAACGACGAGCAACAATACCAGGTGCTGGAGATTCAATAGCACGAGTATCAGAAGTTGGAATAGCACCTTTTCCGTCTACTGGACGAGCTAATGCATCAACTACACGTCCTAAATAAGCTTCTCCTACTGGAATTTCAGCAATTTTTCCAGTACAACGTACACGGCTTCCTTCAGTGATTTTTAAACCATCACCTAATAATACTGCACCTACGTTGTTTGCTTCTAAATTTAAAGCAATCCCTAAAGTACCATCTTCAAATTCTAAAAGTTCACCTGACATTACTCGATCTAAACCGTAAATACGAGCAATACCATCACCTACTTGGAATACAATTCCGAAATCAACCATTTTTACTTCAGGTGTATATTCATTAATTAAGTCTTTAATTAAATTACTTAATTCTTCAGGCGTACGCATTGACATAAAAATTATAAGTTTAAGAAAAGTATTTTTTTTGAAAAGATCTTTTTTCTTCTGCCTAAATCTTTTTGCTATTCACAGCAGCCGTACATCAAGGTGCTCCTTCAACCTGACTGAAAAGCAGTCAAAGTAGAGAGAACACCAGTTTGACAATGCATAGCCTTTTCAACTTGGCAGAGAGCTTTATTTCACTTCTCAGAGTTTGTACGCAAGTCCACAAAGTTCAAAATTATCAGAAACAAAGGGGCGCATTTTTTTTTTCTATAAAAAATACTTTTTGAAAAAAACGAAAAGAGACTGAAAAAGAGAAAATGAAAAATTTTTGTTCTTCATTTTTGAAAAAAACCTTCTTTTTTGTTTTTGTCTTTTTGAAATTCAATATTTCTTTTTTTTGAAAAGATATCAAAAGAAAGAAAAAAAAATCAGTTTTTTAGACTCAATATCAATAAGAGATTGAAAAAGAGTAACATTTATGAACAAACTTAAGGTAAAGATATTTTTAAGCGGATGACGCGATTCGAACGCGCGACATTGGACTTGGAAGGACCACGCTCTACCAACTGAGCTACATCCGCAATTGTATTATTATAATAGCAAATTCAAAAAAAAAAGCAAGTTTTTCAAATTTTCTAAAAAAAAGGAAAAAAAAATATTTCTCCTTTTTTTTAGAAAATTTGAAAAGAAAAAGTTTAAAAATTTGCTACAAAGGCTTCTTTTTTATACAGGAAACGCTATGAACAAAGCAGTTCACTAAAAGCAAAGCTGTAAAGCATGACCAAAATGAATGGAAAAATTACCAACTTGCTTTTCGTACACCTGGTAAAAGTCCTTCATGAGCCATTTCACGTAAAACATGACGAGATAATCCAAAATCACGATAATATCCTTTTGGACGTCCTGTAACTAAACAACGATTATGTAAACGAACAGGAGAACTGTTTCTTGGTAATTTTTGAAGTTTTCTTTGATAAGCATATTTTTCTTTAATAGAAGATGCATTTTTAATTTGTTCTTTTAAAATTGCACGTTTTTTTGCATATTTCATAACTAAATTTTGGCGCTTCATTTCGCGCTGAATCATTGCTTTATTTGCCATTTTTATAAAAATAAAAATTTTTATTATTCAAAAAGAATTTCTTTTTTTCTGTAAAAAAAAAATGTATAGAAAGATTTTTGTATTTCTTTCAAAAACAATTTTCCACTTTTTTCATGTTTACTCTCTTTATAGTAAGAACTTATAAACTGTAAGTCTTCATCAAATACTTCTTTTTGAATAGCAGAGTGCCAGTCAAAAATTTTGTATTTTTGAAATTTTTTCTTTTCTCAAATTTTGAGAAAAAGAAAAAGAATTAACGTCTTTTTGCTTTTTTGTCACTTTTTACATGACCTTTAAATGTTCGAGTTGGTGCAAATTCACCCAGTTTATGACCAACCATTTGATCAGTAATAAAACTGGAATAAATTCTCTTCCATTATAAGTTGAAATAGTATGACCAATCATAATTGGTAAAATAGTAGAAGAACGTGACCAAGTTGTTAAAACTTTTTTTTGACCTTGTGCATTAAATTTTTCAATTTTTTTTAGTAAATGATCTGCTACGAAAGGTCCTTTTTTAATTGAACGTGACATAAAAAAATTTCTCAATTCATACTTAGCTTTTGATTTTCTATTTTTTTTTGTTTTTGTAAATATTTCAAGCATAAATTGCCTTCAGTTTTTTTCTTAAACATTTTATTTTTTTTCAATACTATGTGAAGAAAGGAATATATACATATGTCTATTTTTTGTTTTTTAAAAAACATTAAAATGATTGTTTCTGAGTTCTTTGAAATTGAAAAAAAATGAAATTGCTTTTGGTAACGAACAGACATCAACCCTTGCTTGTATTCACTTGAGTAGCAAACTGCATTTCTCCAACTCCAAATTTCAACTGCTGAATGAATGAATGGCACAGTTGAGCTTTAATGCTCTATTCACCATAAATAGAAAATCATTGACATACAAAGGGCACCTCCTTCTCTTCAAACAAGTATAAAATAGAAAAATTTTTGTAAGAAAAAAAATATTTTGTTTTTCGTTACACCGCGGACTGCTTTGGAAAAAAAACAAAAAAGAAAAAATTTTTAAAAATCGCACTACAAAAAAACAATTGTAATTATTTGAAAGAATTTACATGTTTTGAAAATTCTTTTACAACTTTTCAATTTTTTCAAAAAAAATTGATTATTTACGTTTTTTTAAAATAAATTTTGAACTATATTTTTTTGGTTTTCGAGTAAATTGACCAAGTGCTGGACGTCCCCAAGAGTTACTGGATGACAACGACCAATTGGTGTTCTTCCTTCACCACCTCCATGTGGTGCATTTGGGTTCATAACAGATCCACGAACTGTTGGACGTTTTCCTAACCAACGATTACGACCAGCTTTCCCAATTCTTACACTGTAAGCTTCAACGTTTCCAACTTGTCCAATAGTTGCCCAACAATTTTTTTGAAATCAAACGAATTTCTTTAGAAGGTAAACGAACTGTTACAAAATTTCCTTCTTTTGCTAAAACATCAAGTAAAGCACCTGCTGAACGAGCTAATGACCACCTGAACCTGGTTGAAATTCTACATTATGGACTTGAGCTCCTAGTGAATATTACGTAAAGGTAAAGCATTCCACTATACAGGAGCACGTAAATCTGAAATAATTGAATCTCCAACTTCTAATCCCGTGGATGAAGAATATAACGTTTTTCACCATCTTCATAAATTACTAATGCAATTCGAGCATTACGGTTGGGATCATTCAATACTTAAAACTCTTGCTGGAATCCCAATTTATCACGACGAAAATCAACTG